>CM040246.1:203058854-203391833 GCA_022545495.1 Chrysanthemum lavandulifolium | reverse complement strand
AAGAGGGTGAATGAAGCAACATATGAAATAAATAATAATAGTCATATACGATTGATGTTTTGTGTGATGTTTTGATTGATAATGTTGAGGACCCACAAAGCATTAATTCAAAGAAATGGAATGGTATAGGAACTAATAATATGGGAAGAAATTCTAATTCCATTTGAAATTGTGATTTGATTTGATGAGGCATACAAGTTGAATGTTGAAAGATATAGTAGTGACTAGTGAGAGTCAGAATCCCTCAGCATAAAAACAAAAGCTATCTTTTCTAGAAATGGATTGATGCTTTTAATTTTTTATGAGTAAATTGCATAGATGGTCCTTGTGGTTTCTTTCAAATTGCGATTTAAATACGAGTTTTCGAAAGCAGGTGGCTCTACGAGAGGAAAAGTTTAGTTCATTTTAAATCATTGCCAAATTGAAATGAGTGAAATACTCTCGTCTTCATCCTCTTTGAATTTCCAAGGACGAAATCTGCAATTTGAAGCAAACCGGGGACCATTTATGCAATTTACTCTTAAAAACAAATAACATGAAGAACACCATCAAATCTTCAACAAATATCAACCTTAAATCTCTAATACATCCTCGGATATTGAAGTATTATAATACGGGTTATAGGAGATAGTGTTTGGGTGTGCCTCTTGTCGTTTTCTTTTTCTTTTTTTTGTAAGGGTGCCTCTTGTCGTTTTAAATTGTAATAATATAGTTTGGCGAAGCATAAAATACCCAAAAAAAAACACATTTGATGCGTCTTGTGAGATGAAAGTAAAGTCTTTCAATAATAGGACAATCAACAGAGGATGCATTAGTAACCCGTTTAAAATTAGTACACATCAAACAAAAAGGTTCAAAATTGCATTTTTAAAGGAATTATAATGAAATGTACAAACCCCCGTTAACCAAGAAATTGAGGAAATGAAAGACCTTACAGGTCGTCCAACCATACTACGGCACTCTTTGTTGTATCCTAACTAATTGTATCTGTGACGATCAAATATTATACAGGAAGATTATTAGTAGCACTATTATTGGTGACATTTAAATCCAATATGTGAGGATGTGTTAGAGATTTAAGGATAGATATTTGTTGAACATTTGATGGTGTTCTTCATGACTTCATGTTACTTATTTTAATTTAAAAATAAAAATTCAAGTGGAAATTCATGTTACTTATAAATGGTTAAGTGGTTTCTTTCCAATTGCAGTTCGTCGCGAAAATTCAAATGGGATGAAGGCGAGGTATTCGGTCATTTCAATTTGGTGGGGCGAAAATGAACTGTTTTCCTCTCGAGGGAGGCCGCTGCATTTGAAACTCGGGGACGAAATCGCAATTTGAGCAAACCACAAGGACCATTTATGCAATTTACTCTTTTTATTTTAAAACCTATATCCTTATTTTCATCTTCATTGGCGAATTTATCCTTTACTTTTGTCTAACAAACATGTAACGTTTAGTTGGTTTTAACTTCATGCTCATGCTAAACTTGAGCTTGTCATATAAATAAGCACGATCCATTTCGCAAAATATATAGTACAAACCCACTAAAAATACCTTACAATATTTTAAACATTAGATGCTTCACCATTATTTAAATTCCAAACATATGATGCGTTAAAATAATATCAAACTTACATGTGGAAGATGATGTTTACATTTCGAGAAGAACTATTCGTTTTACGTAAAATATATTTAAAATAAGAATTTAGGATAGTTTTGGGAAAGTACATATATTATGCGATTATAAGAAAGTGACTTCTTATTGACTATTGTCTTATACCCGATGTTTTCAAATGGGGTTGATCCGGTCGGTTTAACGGTCTTGCCACGTAGCAGGTCAAAAAAGCCGGGTTTTAAAACCGGGTTAGCAGGTTAAGCCGTCGGGTTTGAATGACCGGTCTTGGCCCGCCGGGTTTGATTTTCTTCAATTTTAAAAAAGCTGGATTGACCGGGTTAACGGTGGTTGACCGGTCGGAAAAAATATTAATATTAAATGGAAAACCGGATTGACCCGGTGGTCGAACCGGTACCCGATGATTTGATCGGGTCGATTAAAAACTCGATTTTTAAAACATTGCTTATACCAATTGCAATTATAATAATTTTGACGGTATTTGTATTAAGCCGTGCACACAAAGGTTATTAAACGCAAGTTGTAAAACTAATAATTTTTTGATACATTATTAGTCGTTGCATTATAACAAGTTTTGAATGTTGTTCATATAGGCTATTATAAGGATGTGTGAAAATTTTAAATAGTAAACCATTAAGTAATAATTTATAAGGAAAATGAGGCAAATGTCTCCGTGGCGAGGCTAATCACTTTCGGACTATTTCTTTTTATTTGAAAATGGACCTAGAGGCAAGCTGACATCGTTGGGCAACTCATCGACATTGTGACAAGTGTCTCGTATGTGTGAGGTATTGTTTTTGGCAGCGAAAATTAAGCTGAGCAACCGTATATTTTAAAAAGTTGTTTCGTCATTTTACATTACATAGAAGTACACATTTGAATAGTGAAAGTACATTACATTTTTATTCAAAATCCAATACCCACTCGCATAAAAACATTCATAGTTACTGTTTTCTCTGTTTTTGCTTCTCGCACAAAAACATTCTCACTTACTGTTTTCACAAATCAAACCGTCTTCTTCGTCAGTCTCTCTCTTCCTTGTAACGTCAGTTATGTCCCTATCTAGAAAGCTACAGTGTTGATTGCAAACCATCTTCGATTGATCGAGTTTTTTTCAAAAATGTGGCCAAATATGGTACGTAAATATTTTTATCGTTGTTTATTACATATGATTTATTTCCAATTGGTTCTATGTTATAATAAATCGTTGTTGTTATTCGATTAATACCTATGTTAGATAGGTGTTAATTCCATTTTATAATCCATTGCTCTTTTCTATGTCTGTCTGATTCGTAATTATGTAGGGTATAATACCTCAGATGTCGTTAGTTAAGTATGTAACATTACTTGGTTCATTAAAAAATTTAGTGGCAGTTTGTAGACTAATAAGGAGTGGTTTATATGCATCATCAGATATGGCTATGCAATTGTTTACCGACGTTGGTATAGATTTCTTCTATAGTGCGAATTAATTTTGGTTTTGTTGACCCGTTTTAGGACTATGAAGCTAAGTTAATCATTACAGTAAACTGAACTACTTTTGGTTGATAAAGCAAAGTTAGGCATAAGCATACCACATCTTGTTTAGGAATACACTTTGGAAGATGGATTGATCTCTTGTTTTTGAACATGAAACACACATCATAGATTATATGCTAAGGAAGCGACATCTGATTGGCGGTTCTCATTATGATATGCCCTTCATGTTTTACATTGAAGGACATGTTTTACATTTTGGTCGTCGTGAATTTTGTCTAATGATCGGGTTGCGGTTTAGATCTGTAAGCTTTGGGTTGTATACATCTGGTTCTCTCAATTTTTGTAACAGTGTATTTCCTGACAAGCAAGGGTATATTTTAACCAAATTAGATGTTATTGGTGTTATCGAGGATGAAGAGCGGTTTCGACAGATATCTGATGAAGACGATGTACGTCTTTGTCTTTTGTTAGCCTTAGAGGTGATCTTTATGGGTCGTTTGTTGACATGCGAGATGGATGCTACACTGATGAGGTTAGTTGATAATCTAGATGATTGGAATGCTTTTCTATGGGGTGAGCATATTTGGACTCATTTATACGACCAACTTCATAATGTATTTGATAAGCACACGGATGACCACCTTTTTAAGATTGAAGAAAGATACAAAGCATTGTCCGACATACACACTGTCTGGATTTGTGTTTGAGTTTCAGGTATCCATTTTCCAACTTAACATTTTTACTGATTTCTATATTTAAAAGTTTATGCTTTATTTATTTATTATCTTTTTATTATTCTCATAGGTGTGGATCCTTGAGTCCTTTGAAAAATGTCATGCTTGGTGGATTAAACATCCAAATGTGATACCAAGAGCACTTGGCTGGTCTAGGAAGTCCATCTTTAAAAGAACTTATCGTTCGAACCTTTTTTCAAACATAAGCCTATTAAACTTTGTGGTTATTTATTTATTGTTTATAGGTAAAAATTAAACCTACATAGAAAAGTAGATGTTCCATTTCCACCTATCTAATTCAAGGCATATGCATAAATACTAAAAAGATCTACACAAATAGTCACAACAGATTTCAGGTGCACATATTATAGATTAAACAGATAACAACCATTCAAGTTTTGTAGTACATCAACAAACCACTAGATAAGGTAAACAGATAACACTTAAGCCACTTTTCTTTTCCCTTTTCCTTGTTTTCTCGGCCGCTCTGCTGTGTGTCGAGGTTTATTATGCCAAATTTCTTCTCTTTAATATCATTGAAGTTTGTTTATTTGCAAGTCCTATTACCTTAATCCTTTTACAGGAGGTTCGACTTTGGGCATCGAAGCGAAGGTGGTTTTCCTCAAAACTCATAAACATTGCCCTTTCAATGGACCTTCGCGGTAGCTACCACATCGGGTATGTCGGAATAGTCACTTGAGTTGTAGCTAGAAAAATAGTGGACATAGAGCTTGAATCACTTTCGGAGCTTTCAGCGTTTGGGAAGTATGAATCCATGGATTACATGGTGCATTGTGTCACGAAGAGCTTGAGGACATTTTATGCTTGAATCGAGAAGAGAATGTTATGATATCTGCAAAATAAACAAACACTTTAAAGATGCTTGAAAATATGCTTAGCATTAGCAAAATAATATTTACATAAACAAAAACCCACCAGCTTTTTTTGAATTCATTTTTATTAGGCTTTTGCTGATATGTGTGTGTAAAACCAGTGTCAATGTGTGTTTGTGTATGATTGTGAGTATAAATCTCACTATAAAAGAAAGCATTTATCTAACCGCATTTAAAAGCATTAACATCCTAATAAATGTTGGTTGTTGACCTTATCCCTTAACTTTGAAATTGATTTTTGGAAACAACTGCTAGTGGAAACAATTGCTAGTTCCCCAGATTAAATAAACATGGATAATGGGATTACAGAACAGAGGAAATAGTAAATACGTTGACATACAACGTTTCATACAGACAACCTATTACATATTACGATTACTACATAATTATAAGTTTAATGGTTACATATTATATAACCACTTGATATACAGACATACCAAACTTTCTATACAAAACTTAATTGACATAGGGTATTCAATCCATACATAAAACTACAACCACTAAAACAAGTCTACAACGGCTGTGATGGAAGATCGGGGGAGTTTCAACAGCTTCCTAGCGAACTCCCAATTCTTCTTGATATTATCATAACCATCGTCAACCAAATCGCTGGCCCTAATATACATTTTCTTTAGCGAAGTGGAACAAGCAAGTATAAACTTTATTATGTGTAATTCATTCTCTGATCTAGGAAAGGATCGAAAAAGCACAGTCTGAATATGCCCATGGCTGAATGTGTTTGTTTCTAAATCTAATGAAACTTGTTCTAAAGGTAAAACACTAAGCGTGTATGCAGCCTGGAAAATCAAATAGTATTGAGATACAAAAACATGCCAATTCACGAATGTTTATTTGATACGTATGAAATAAAGTATTACACTTACTACGGTTTCCGGCATTTTCAAGTTTGGAGATCCATGAATCATTTGGACGATGAGTGACACGATATGATGTCGCATAAAATCGACTCCTTTTAGATTCGAGTAAAGGGATACAAGCGGCAAAGGACATTTATCCTGGAATTACCATCCCGCATCAACTACAACAGGTCAACTTTTGGGTTAGTTTTAAAGATTAAATGTCGTTAATGTTACACAGATCTTTAATATTGTAAAATTAGAAGTGTAAAACTCAAAACGATCTTATCGTGCAATCGTCAAAATCCAATGTAAGGGTCTCAAGAGATGGAAGTCTTGTCAGGTGAAAGATATCAGATGTTGTAATTGTCGTGACAGCATTCGAAATACCGAATGACAAATGTAACTTCTTCAAATTCCAAAGACTTTCAATATTCCATAGTCTCACCCCGTCTGTACTCCGCCGATCCATTCTAAGACACTCAATTAAGGGACAACCAGCAATAAAATTCCAAAGCATCTGGTTAGAAAATTGACACAACACAATTCTAAGCTCAATAAATTTGGAAAAGTACTAAAAACACCAAACTAGGAAAAGCACAACAATGAATTTCAAGATGTTTCAACTCCATACGAGAGTAAAGTTGGGTTGGCAATGTAGCGGTTGTCCATACAGTTTCTAATTGTCGATCCTCAATTCCTTGTAGTGCCAAAACATAAGCCAATCACGAATCTCTTCATAATTCAAGTCTTCCATTCTAGACAACGGTTTGGGATCTCTGAGAGAAGACAAACTTTTTATGGGACCCGTGGTGATTTAAGAGTCTAGTAACATGCCTCCCATCAAACTTAGTTGTTACATAATAAAAGAAATCCTCATCAATTATGACTTCGGTGAGCAAAGTCCAATTAAACCTCCAGTTTGTAGATAAATTACAGGTGCTCACCGCTTCTTTTACTGGCAACCAATTCAAAATGTTACTGATCACTATATCTGGCATGTTGCTAATATAATCTCTTATATTGGTGATAACATTTGCTCCAAACGACATTGTTTTGAAGGAATTTATGTTGGTTTCTTGAATTCTCGACAGGAGCCTTTGGATAAGGGTTTTTGATTTGCAATTGATGGTCAGAACGAGGGTGTGTTATTATGATCATTAAATGTGGTTGTTGGGTTGGTTTATTGATTCGCGCGCCCAAGATACAAGCTTTTCAAATTTGGTCCCTAAAATATTACGTAGTGGTATATTTTAGTAAGCCATGGTAATATGCAGTGGCGGACCTAGGCGCAAAACTAAGGTAGTGCCTTCCAATAAAATAGTTAAGGCGAAAACATAAGGGCAAAACCTATTACACGATCAATGTGTTGTGATGTGTCAAGTCGGTTCGGGTCTAATTTAACACAACTATGTTAATAAAACGATAAATTCAAACTATTTATAATTAAGTCAATATAATTGCCTAATTGTTAATACCTTCGACTACATTTTTATATCAACGTACGAAACTATTTTATAGACCATCACTTATTCTAATAACATCAACGTCTTTACTTTGACGTAAGCACATAACGACATCAGGTTATCAGATTTGTAGAGTTACATTCATTTGAGTTCATTATTTTGAAATTTATGCGACATTTCTAAACGTAAAAAAAATGCTACACTGCTTTTATGCTAGATTACTTAAATTAAATATCTCAAATTATAAAACGAATTGGCTGTATACTTACAACTGCTATTTATTTTTACTACTGCTAGTTATTTTTACTACCGCTAGTTATTTTTACTACTGCTAGTAACATTGAATTGGATGTATACTTACAACTGCTAGTAGTATACTTACAACTGCTAGCTATTTTAACTACTGCTAGTGATAGAAGACATCAACGAAATGATTCCACAGTCGTTAATGTTGTTGCGTATGGACGTGTTTCTACTGCCCGTGTGTAGTTGCTGCTGATACCATTCTGGGCCCGAATAGGCACATGCGGGTTTACAGCAGCTATCAATATACTCACAACTACTAGTTAATTTTACTATTGCCAGTGATAGATGACCTCAACGAAATGATGAAACAGTCTTTAATGCTGTTATGTATGGCCGTGTTTCTGGTGCCCTTGTGTAGGTGTTGCTCTTACTATTCTGGGCCTGAATAGGCACATAGTCGTCTACTACTGCTAGTAGTAAACTTACAATTGCTAGTTACATTGTACTAGTGTTTAATGTTAAAGTTGTTTTTTGTAAGTGTGCATAATCACTAGTTGGTAGTTATTAGTAGATTGTAGAATACGAATTGTACGACTAGAAGGACTCCTTGGTTTATAAAAGTAGTCCATAGGGAAAAGAAGTTGCCCTACATTACAGCAGTTAGTTGCCAAATTGATTTTTGAAACAAGCTGCTAGTTGCCCGATTAAATAAACATGGATAATGGGATTACGAACATAGGAAATAGTAAATACGTTGATATACAGCGTTTCATCTGAACAACCTACTACATATTACGATTACTACATAATTATAAGTTTAATGGTTACATATTATATAACCACTTGATTTATAACATTGAGTGATGCGAAAAAGCTAACCACTCCATGGTTCCTTCCCATACGAATGATTACTAAAACCACAAAGCTCCATTCCCATTAAGCATGATCACTAACTTCAGGCGAACAAACCTGTTGAAAATGTCCTTCATATATCATTAACCAAGTAAAGTGATAATGTTTAAAAGGAAGATCAATAGAATGGTAAGTTAAAAATAAAACATACTATACACAACACGCTCTGTGTGATTTAATAAAAGAAGAGATTCTTTGTATGGGGCGATGTAGAAAGATCCAGCATCTCCTAACATTCCCATGGTGACAAATAATTCAAGTTCTTGGTTATACACAAATACCGAGTGACCCAAATGATTGCCGATGTACGCTTCCACTATTGGAGCCTGATGCTTTGTAAACCCAAGCAAATGAACCGAAACTAGGGTAGGGATGGCGAATAGGCTTCTAAATTATCTTATGGAAGAACCATTTACGTCCAGCAACCATCCACAAAACAATGGCATATCTTCACCAATGATCATCCCAGAAATGACTAGAGAGGTTCCAAGATCGGAAACATAGAATGGAACTAGGAGTTCATTTTTTAAAATTTGCGGTATGTCTATAACTTTAAATTGGCTGGTTACCAAATCAAAAGAAATCAACATATAAACCTTGTACATAACACCGTCCTCATTAGTTAACTTTTCACTCCCAGTCCAATAGATAAAACGACCTCATTTTGAGTTTACATTTCAATTTGATTGTCTCACGAGGGGGGTGGAAATTTTCAAGGCGTGTCCACCTTAACAAGTTCAAAGAAAAGACAGACACATAGCAGAAAAAAATTTGGAAAAAAGGATAGGAGACCTTCACGATTGTCGGGTCAAGAGTGTCCGGACGGACGCCAAACCAAAACAAATCTTTTGACATTCAATTTGATGCGTGTAAAACGGGACAAATACTGCAAGTGATTTTTTTATTGTCGGGTTCCAAATAACAGACATTAG
This sequence comes from Chrysanthemum lavandulifolium, assembly GCA_022545495.1. Classification (NCBI taxonomy): domain Eukaryota; kingdom Viridiplantae; phylum Streptophyta; class Magnoliopsida; order Asterales; family Asteraceae; genus Chrysanthemum; species Chrysanthemum lavandulifolium. The sequence goes on along the minus strand of CM040246.1, from coordinate 203,382,677 downwards.
ATTAGAACCATAAACAAAACACGAAATACCATTAGAATTGCCAACTGCAATCATAGATGAAAGCATTAAATCTGTATGAAGTACTGTAGCGATTAGTTGTTCATCTAAAGCTAACATAAAACCTTGGTGACCCTGATCGAATGTTAGCGTAAAAAACACTCATCATTACGACGAACACCGTAATTAAAGTTGAAGCTTCTACAATCTATACTAGCCTTCCATAACTTCCAAACACTGCGTATGATATCTAGTTGAACATCCAGTGGGATATTATCAGACATTTTGTTAAACAAAAGCAGAAAGATTGGGATAAAGATATGAAGTGAATAGACCAAAAGAAGAAAGAAAGATTTTGTTAAACAAAAGAAGAAAGATTTGTATTGAAGAAAGATATTAGGAACAGAAGACATTAAATGACATGTACCGTAATATACTTTAGGGCAACCAAATATTAAATTCTGCTATATACCAGATATTAATAAAGTATACATAAACCATATAGAATTGGTTTGAAAACCATAGGCCTTTTTGTGTATGTGCACGAGTATTTACAAAAGAAATGTCGTTGAGTTAAAAAAAATATAATAATCAACTAATATATAACACAAGTAAAAATACCTATAGTAAAACTTGAAAGAAAAATAATTCACAAGTCAACATTTGACAATAATTATGGGTCAAACGTACCTTGAAAGACCGCTAACGATTTTTGTATTCAACCTTGTGCTTCCAGAAGTATTCAAGCATCCATTCACGGTAAGCTAACGTTGTTTGAAGAGTGCCGTCTACTTCCAGAGGTTGGTTACGGAGGAATCTGTACAAAATAATGCAAACCCATACTCCGCAATCGCTATATAAGTCTGATTGTTGTGGGACTTTTGGACACTGTTATGTGATTATATAATCCCCCGGTGATATGCCCTTACTATACGGTACCCAGCCTTTATTAGGTACAATTTAAAATTTGTGTTTGTAACTTTCTCTTCAAACCTGCATACCACGAGAACCTCCTTGGTGACTCGAGAGAGTCATAAAGGTAAACAACTCCAGTGCGGATATGGATCACACCGAGACACCAGTGTTTTTCAGTTTCATTCACGGGAAAATACACGGATATATAAAACAATTGCAGAATATTATAAGCTATTTATAACAGATCTTGATATATATACGGTGAAGTCCATAAACTAACCTTTCAACATCTCGCCAAGCCCACGGGGTATGTTGTGCCATCCGAATAAGAGGTGGGCATATTACCATCTAGGATTTGAGTGCGAGAAATTACACCACCCAAAGCCCAATCTGCATCGGCTAGTCTAAACAACCACATCAAATCAACCCGTACATCCAGTGTTGCGGACATATAAAGCAAATCAAAACTGTTAACATTCGGTTCCTAAGTAACAAAACGAAATAATAAACAAGTGTAGTAGACCAGATAGGCATCAGGTTTACTCACTAAGTCATTAAGCAACCCGCCGGTGCAATCTTCAACACATGCCAAGGCTACCCAAAAATGCCTAGAAGCAACAACGGCACCGGAGCCCCAAGGAAACCTATAAAGTAGTGGTTTTTTAAGCTTGAAATAGTTGCGAAGGTAATCAGGCATAGTAACCTTCTTCTTGTTGCATTTCGGGTGCCGTAAAAGTTCTTAAACAAAAAAAAATATATATATTGAATAACATTAACCCAATGATAATGATGTTAATGGATTAAAAAACAGAACCTACTCTACAAGCGGTTCAATTGTGGCGAATATAAGTGACTAGCGGGCGTGTTTTGGGGTTTCGGATGTTTCACGAAAACATACTTGAAAAATAAGCGAGACAAACAAAAATATTCGTTTCCATTACAATTTAATATGGTGCTTTACATACGAAGGCGTGGGATAATAGCCTCGTTAATGACACGTGCGATCTTGTAAGGCGGAGGCAAGGAGTAGGCGATGTTTTGATACCCCATTTGGCGAATTGATAGACCCAGCTAACTTCGTATAATGTTTTAGAATACGCTTTTGTTTACTGAGGTTGTCGTTCAATTTTACTCTCTTTCTTTTGTTCGTATTCTTATCGAAGAAAAGTTCTTCCAACGGAGGTTTGTCATTAGGACCTACCACATTTGCAAATGACACTTTGTTGGGTTTAACCTGAGATTTAGGGGCTTCAGCGTCTTTCTTTGTTGGTGTTTCTTCTTGGTTAACCACAGCAACATCATTGTTACTCAATTGAAGGCCAACAAACGAATTTTTCTCAACCACATCCCCTTCTTGATCTTCACAATCCATTAAATCTAAGATAAAAGATCATTTGAGGACAAAAGATTATTTACATACCAAGGGATCAATCTCCACCCTCCATTTTTATTTGATCTAATGGATGAGATTAATCCCAACAATTTTAAAAATCCACTTTCATCATTTTTTTTCAAATATTAATATCTTTCAAACCGTTAATCGTTAAGCGAAAAAAAATATATCATTACGACGAGCATTTAATTATCTTTCTATAGATGGGCACTTTGATATACTTTCGACAAAAAAAATTTTTTTCGTATTTTCACGGTTTTTCTTTTAAGTTTTTCCTTTTTTACGTTACTGAAATTTACATTGAAAAATCATATATGATAAAACACTAATTTGAATATCATATGTGATATTAGTGTAATATCATATATGATATGTAATATCACATGTGATATTAGCGTAATATCATATAATATCATATATGATATTACATCATAATACACTAATACATGTGATATTCAATTTACATCATATATGATTTAACACGTAAAAACGAAAATATCACGTGAAAATGTGATATTCAAGTATATCAAAGTGTGTTTATAAATGCTATATGATTTTTATCATAAATTAACGGTTAAGCGATATTTAAAATAAAAATAGGTGAAATAATAAAAACTTAGCCATTGATTTCTTTTTAAATGGATGGTGAAGCGAGTCCCTTGGTATTAAGAAAAGTTTTATGTAAAATAATATCAAAGTACAAAACCGTGTATTTGGCCAAGAAAGATAATTATTCTTTGGAATGTTTCTTCGTTCGCGATTCTTGGATTAAAGGCCAACAAATATTTTTCAATAATCACGTAACACCCGAAAATCTTAATGGCGGAAGACTAATTCGGTGTTACTTGAATGGAGATCATAGTCAAAATTATAGAAAAGCGACTCGAAAGAGGCGTTTTATTAAAATAGTTATCATTCATCGAAAACTCATAGTTTGTTACAAAATATTGTAAATAGATCAAGTGTTTTCCCAAAAGAAAGATCATGAGTTTGAAAGAAATGATAACTTTTATGTTTTACACCACCGGATAAGCCTTGCCATGCCCGTTCCGCACCTTGGTCATAATCTTCACCGATTACACGAGATAACATGCTTAAAAGGTCAACAAAATGTTGAGTGAAGTCCATAGGTTTAAAATAAGTTGAACACAAGTATAAGATCATGATCATTGTAAACTAACAATATCATAAGAAAATATCACAGATTATTATGCACTAAGCTCATGAAACCAAGACTCATTGCATACACGAATTACCGATTGTGCGTAAGTATGCCCCAAAGGAGGTAATAGCCAATTACCTAAAGAAATTCGATATGGTGCGCCCGGTTATTTCTCTATAACCGAAGCGGGGTTCGTTAATCCCCATAGTACTATTCACGATATCTCGTTCACTCGCGGTGACTAATGGTTCATGATCGGGGACTTGTGGCTAACAACTTAGGCGTACTAATAATCAAGAGGATCAAGCATTTATGAAAAACCTTGTGTTCTAGTTTAGAGCATGTATCTCCTCGCGGGGTTTGCAAAAATAAAGTAAAAGCGAGGCTATGAACTCACCTTGATGATAATGCACACGCACAAAAGATCAAGCACAATGTAGCGGAGGTTCCAACTCGAAACCTAAAATGATGAGATGGCGAGTCTCGATGAAATGAGCATTTTGGTTCGCGACCAAAATAATAGAGCATTGAATATTCTTATTCAATAGATCATTGGATTGTCCAATCCAATAGTGTGCGATCGTGATTAACGTTTTAAGTTAATTTACATGCTACATTGTCTTAACTAGTGATCCTCACTTACGCATAAGTGAAATGTTCCCCGTTGTGATCTTAATAGATTTGTTGATCATTTTAACGTATTTTAGATTTCCAGTATTTTATCGAAATATGTATATATATACTTAATTATTTTCTAATAATATATATACATATACATATACATAAATAAATTTATCGTTATTGAAAATATTACGCTCATGTGATCAAAAATACTCATTTTTACGAGGCTTTTATGAAATCATAAGTTTTGATAAACTTTTCCCAAATTTACACTTTTTACCCTCGAGTTACAAAAAGTGCAAGTTTAGTCCCTATACTTTTAGAAAATAACAATTCGTACCCATAAATATCATATGCTTAAAGTTTTCAGATTTGACATTTTTAGTCCCTCGGTAAAACTGATTTTTATAAAATTAACTTTTGTTACACTTTCAAATATTTACTTATTTAGTTATAAGTTTATTGGAAGTGGAGGGGTATATTTTGCCAAACTGTGATAGTTGTAAAATAAAAAGGAAGGAAAAGTGCCATAGGAGGGTTTGAACTCGGGACCTCACGCCTAAACAACACGCACCAAACCAATTGAGCTAGGCTCTTTTGTGTTTTATGTCTCGTAATATGCTATATATAGTGAAGCTTTGCGTTAAAATCCTTGTATACATGCTCTTGTGATCGTGGACATGCATGGTATCCATTTCTTGTTTCCATTTCTTCTTCTTCTTAAGGAAGTTAGAGTTATGTGCCATGGTTTTCGATATTCATTTTAGTACTAACGTTTCATGGTTTCAAGTGAACTACAACAAGTTTAACTCAACAAACTTGACTCATAATCAAATGAACATACAAAGTTTCGATATATATTTCATTTTAAGCGAGACACTACATGAAATGAGTTAAGTATCGTTTATGTTCTACAACTAATATTCCGAGTCGAAATAGGTTGAAGCACTTACTAGGGTTTGAGGGATGTGAGACTCGGTGAGGGGTGAGCAAGAACCAAAGAAACCCGATGTGTCCACTATCTTTCTAAAGCTTATATCCGCTTAGAACCTAAGCAATGCACTTCCAAACTCGTGAGAATGAGAACCAAAACCTTTTGTTTTCCTTCCTCTCTCTTGATCGTGAAACCAAGGGTGAATAAGGTGTGTTTGAAGTTTGAGAGTTGTGATGAAAGTTATGCATGTGTGTAGTTCTTTATAGTGAAGCAAGGCATGGTAACTTGTTTATTTTATTTATGTTGTTCCTAGAACTCAAGGAAAAGAAGTAAGTAATTATGAAGTCCATAAGCATGCATGCTAGGATCGGCTAAGAACAAGGGCGCGCTTGGTGTTGTCATGTCACAATGGAAGAAGAAAACATATTACTTGGTGGTTAACAAAGTCAAAAGTGGTCAAGGAAGTCCTAGGGAGTTGTTTAATACTTAGGGTAGCTCAGAGAAGGTGTTGTCTCATTTTGTTCATGTCTACACGCAGGATCAAGGTCAAGTAAGTGTTTGTGAATTTCTTTTTGTGTTCTGTCGTGAGTGATAGCGTGAAGAGACCCATGGTTTATAAAGTCTTGGTTGAGTCAAATGGGGTTTAGTCTAGCTTAGGTATTTTTTATTTGTACTAGGATGTCCTAAGGTGGAGCTTTGTCTCCTTTTGATCATGTACACGCCAAGGAGCATGTGCTCAAATAAGGTGAATGTTTATTTGCTTTGTGTTTTGGTTTCTTGTTTGCTTCTTATTCCTTTCGAGTTCGATAATATTACGAATACTTGTATTCATGACTTAAGTGTAGGATATTGGGCTTGGTGATTGGGCCGAAGCATTTATTTAGGGGTGTATGGGCTTTTTGGGCTGATTATGAAAATGTTCAAGCCCGAAGGAATTTATCACTAAGTTGGGCTTGAGTAGTTATCTTGGCCCGAAAAATATGGCATGGGCTTGTCCGGTTATAAGGCCCATTTACAAGTTGAGTTGGGTCACGGTGGTATAAAGTCCAATGAGTTTCGAGGCCCGATCTGAATTTGAATATATTTTTATTATATTTAAATTAGTAATTTTACAAATTTTACGTATTCATTCGTATTTTAGGATTATTAGGATAGTGGGAAATTTATTTAGATCTGGCGGTATCTTTTATGAGCGCTCAAGCTGCGTTGATCATGCATATGCCAAATGATATGCAAATGTGATGTTTAGAAAATTTCATGACGAAATAGATCGTGTTTAATTCACGATTAAAGCGTTAAGTACATTGAAATTTTCCGGGAGCTTACGGTACCTACCCTTAAGAGAACCGCGTCCAGCGGTTAAACTCGCAGAAATTGTCATGGGTGATCTAGATGAGCGGTGGGGATACTTGGAGCGCATTACATCCTCGCTCCCGGTGAACTCGCACCTCGTTTCTTATGATTCCATCGAACTTTAACGATAGGAATGCGGCTTTGCTTAAGCCTCTTAATTTCTCATCCATGATCTCGATGGGTTCTTGACAAAGCTAAGTTTGTCATTGAATTTGGATGTCCTTGAGTGGTGCGACTAGAGTTTCATCCGAAAGACACTTCTTAAGATTTGAGACATGGAGCGTGTCATGTACTCGGCTAAGTTCTTGGGAAGATCAAGTTTATATGCCCTGGACCAATTCTTTGAAGAATTTTGAATGGTCCGACGTATCGAGGTTTGAGCTTTCCTCGTTTTCCAAATCGACCATCCCTTTCGGGGTGATACTTTGAGCATTACGGTCTCCGACTTGGAATTCCATTGGTTTTCTTGAACATCTGCGTAGCTCTTTTGTCTATCTCATTGCTTGCAATCTTTGCGAATTGCATTATCTTTTATGTTGTCTCTTGGACAATTTCGGGAACTGTAAGTTGTACTTCTCCAACTTCGCCCGACAAAGTGGCGATCGGCATTTTCTTCCATAGAGTGCTTCAAAGGAGCGACTTTAATCTTGGCGTGATAAGCTGTTATTATAAGAGAATTCACCGGTAAGTGCTTATCCCATCCTTTTCGAAATCAATCACACATGCTCTTAGCATGTCTTCCGAGTTTGGATCGTTCTTTCACTTTGTCCATCTGTTTGAGGATGGTGCGGTACTCATATCTAAGTTGGTACCCATGGCTCTTTGAGCGTTTGCCAAAATCTTGAGGTGAATCGGCTATCACGGTCGGATATGATAGAGATTGGTACACCGTGATGAGAAACAATCTCTTTGATGTACGATCTAGCGAGTGTAATCATCTCGTCGTTCTCCTTGATTGGCAAGAAATGAGCGGACTTTGTAAGGCGGTCTACAATAACCCAAATGGTGTCAAAACCATTAGAAGTTTTTGGCAACTTTGTGATGAAGTCCATTGTGATTCTTTCCCATTTCCACATAGGAAGTTCGGTTGAGTTAGCAATCCGGATGGCTTTTGATGTTCGACTTTAACTTTCAAGCATGTCAAACATTCTTGGCGTATCTGTGATATCGACCTTCATATTAGGCCACCGGTACAAAAGCTTTAGATCTTGATACATCTTGTTGGGACCGGGATGTATGGAATACTTCGATTTATGTGATTCATGCATGATGAGTTCTCGGATACCTCCAAAGAGTGGAATCAACTTTGATTCTTGAAACATAGCGTTCGTCCGATCTCTTCACAAATCCATTCTCATTCTCCGGCATGCCATAAATCTTCTCATTCGGCCTATTTTCTTCTTTAAGGGCTTCGATCCGAGCTTCAATAATTTTCGATGGTAGGGGTGAATTGATTACCATTCCAATGATCTCACTCTAAGTGGCTTAGGGCGATCTTTTACGCTAAAGGCATCGGCAACAACGTTTGCCTTTCCGGGATGATAACGGATCTCGCGATCATAATCACTAAGCAATTCGAGCCAGCGACGTTGGCGCATATTCAATTCCTTTTGATCTAAGATGTGTTGAAGACTTTTGTGATCGATGTACACTATACATTTGGTTCCGTACAAATAATGTCTCCATAATTTGAGTGCAAATACCACGGCGCCAAGTTCTAGATCGTGAGTAGTATAATTCTTCTCATGAGTTTTGAGTTGTCGTGGCGCATAAGCAATCACTTTGTTCCTTTGCATGAGAACAGCGCCTAAACCCATATGTGAAGCATCACAATATACTACAAAATCTTGACTCCTTCCGGTAGTGCCAAGATAGGTGCCCATAAAGTTTGTTCTTTAGGAGTTGAAAAGGCGATTCTTGATCGTCTCCCCATTCGAATTTCTTCGTTTTACGGGTTAACTCGGTCAATGGTTTAGCTATTTTCGAGAAACCTTGATGAATCTTCGATAATAACCGGCAAGTCCTAAAATTGGCCAATTTCGATGGGGTTAGTGGGTGCTGGCCAATTCTTATGATTCAATCTTTGCGGGATCCACATGGATTCCTTCCTTGTCGATCACATGACCAAGAAATTGGGTATCTCAATCCAAAAGTCACACTTGGAAAACTTTGCGTACAACTTTTCATCCTTGAGTAACCGGGACGGTCTTCAAATGTTCGCATGTTCTTCTTTATTACGAGTAGATAAGAATATCGTCGATGAACACAATGACGAATTTATCCGAGATATGGTTTTGAGACTCTATTCATGAGGTCCATAAATCTGACGGTGCATTAGTTAAACCGAATGGCATTACTTGGAATTCATAATGGCCATATCGAGTTCTAAATGCGGTCTTGGTATATCTTCTTCTCTTACCGTGGCGATGATATCCGGATCTTAAATCAATCTTGATATACACTCGAGCCTTGTAATTGATCAAGCGGATCATCGATTCTTGGTAAGGGATAGCGGTTTTGATTGTGAGCTTGTTCAATTCTCTATAATCGATACACATCCGGAATGATCCATCTTTCTTCTTAACGAATAATACCGGTGCTCCCGGGTGAGGAACTTGGTCTAATGAATCCTTTCTCGGATAGCTCTTCTAGTTGTTTGGATAACTCTTGCATTTACGAGGGCTAAGCGATGCGGTGCTCGTGCTACTGGGGAGTAGCTCCGGGAATAAGATCGATTTGAAATTCGACTTGTCGGCGGTGGGAGTCGGGCAAATCTTCCGAAACACCTCGGAAAATTCCTTGATTACGGTACATCCTCTAGTCGTTTCTCTTCCGACTTCTTTTCCGTTACTTGAGCTAAGAAGGCATAACATCCTTTTCCATGTACTTTATTGACTTCATACGGGATATGATACTTAAGTACTTTCTACTTTGATCTCCTTGGATGACTAAGGTTTCACCGTTGATCGGGATATGAGCGGTTTCTCGTCACAAACAATCCTAGCACGGTGTTTGGACAACCAATCCATGCCAATTACGACATCGAAACTTCCAAGTTTGATTGGCAAAGATCTATGAGGAGCAGTGATCTTGTAATAGAATAGGACAATTACGGATTACGGTGTTGGTTCTATTATTTTCCCATCGGCAAGTTCTATCTCATAAGTTGTATCTAAGGCGATTGGGGATATTTCAAGTAATGGTGCAAAAGTAGTAGATACAAAACTCTTATACGCTCCCGAATCAAACAAGATTTTTGAGAATGATTGTTAAGAGAATACGTACCGTCACAATGTCGGGGTTCAACGGTGCATCTCCATCTCTAGCATGTACACTCTTGCGCGCATTGTTTGTTTGAGCGACATTTAACTTTGGGCATTGACTCTTGAAATGACCGGGTTCTCCACATCCATAGCGGTTCATGTTTGTCACGGTGTTGCCTCTTCCGGGGTTTCGGCAATGCTTACCTTGATGACCTACCTTGTTGCACTTATCGCACTTCACGGTACAAGGTCGAATGGTGCATCAAACATCTTTTACTCGGGATGTGGTCCTACATACCCTTTTCCGGTGATGGGTGCGGCATAAGCCCTTGCGGCTTCTTGCCTTCGGTTTTGCCGATTGTGGTGTTGGTTTACATTGCGGTGATATTGGTTGTTGTTGTTCGATTGTTGTTGTTGGACCGATGGTGGTTGGAATTTGAGGTTTTCCGATCATCAAACTTTCTTTTGTTGTCACTTGAGCCTTGTGCATTTGCAAGCTTTAGTATTGGTTCCATAAGGCGGTGGGATACAATGACAACTTCTTCAACAGATTTTGGATTTGAGCGATGACATCTCCTTGATGCTTGAGGTAAACCTCGATCAAAGCTTCCAAAAGCTTTTCATTGGTGGGAAACAAATGAGGACATAGAGCTCTCAGCTCATGGAATCTCTTGAAGTATGTCTTGAGATCATTACCTTTAGCGACCAAGTGGTAATACTCATCTTGAGTTTCTTGATCTCGGTTCTCGACATCTTGTTTCATTAATGATTGTTTGAGATCGACCATGAAATCTTACAAGCTTCTTCCATTCCAATTGGTTGAGCATGGCCTTTCCACCAAGATAACGCATCTTCTAACAAAGTTCGATCATAAACTTGACTTTGCAATCATTTGTCGATCACTTAGCGAAATCGATCTCGGTTCTCTTAAACCAATGAAGTAAACCAATAGCACCTTGATTGCCCTTGAAGAATGTAAACTGCGGTTCATGAACTCTTTGTAATTACACTTGCGAGTTCTGTGGACTCACTTTGATTTGTTGGAGTGTTAGTTGCATTTGAGTTTGCCATTTCAAGAAGGCGTGCGACACTGCGACACGATTCTCTTCAATGTCGGCGACTTGACCTCGCGTCTTTGAGCGACACGCTCGACTTGACCTCTCGAGCAATTCGGGCGTTCTCGGCTTCTCTTGCAATTTCGGCTTCTCTTGCAATTTGACCACGTGCCTCTTGGGCAATTCGTTCGACTTCAATGCGTTGACTTGGCTCTAGCGATGTCGGCAACATGTTGTGCTATAATTGCTAACACTTTCGGTGACCATTTTACGAATAGCTGCGGGAGTGATGGTGGATGAGGTAGCTTTCTTCTTGACCATTTTCTAAAATTTCCAAGAATAAATACCAAGATTAAGAAATTATCGATCGATGATAAAGCGATTTCATATTATAGATATCATAATAGTCAGTTACCACTTTAAATTAATGATATGATATGAATATGATTTTCTCAACAAATCATAATATATATATAAGGACATAAGGATCGGTTTGGCATACATCACGAGGAATAATATCATAACATCGAATAATAGAAATACAACCATGAAATACATCGTTACATAGTTTTGTTCACAACCATAGATTACATCATCATAATTCTTGTTCCAAGGTTACAAACCAAAAGATACAAGCCTTAATGCCTCATATGGCGGCTTTATGATACATACTAAGATAAAGATGACTAGGATTTCGCATCTCCGATCGTCATCACAACGACGACGAATCTCCTCAACCATGGCCGTCAAGTCTCGGATCTGCTTGCTCACGGGCTCGATCTCTCGCCTCGAGGTCATCAATCCTCTCCTCGGAATAGCGGTGTGAGCATGAGCGGATGCAAGTTCGTGATGTAGGACTCTCTCTCGACCTAAAGCGGTCTCTCAAAGTACTAGCATCTCGGATAGTAGTCTCCAATCTCAAGTCAATTGGTTAACGGCCTCTCTCGCCTCCACAATCGGGTACTCATCATATCAAACACAATCTCAATGGAGTAGCGACCTACCACGAGGTTCTCGACTTCTTCCTCAAGCTCTCTATCCTAACTAGTGGAATCTCATCATAATGTGCCATGAGCTCATTCAACTGGTCTTCGTGCTTGATAAGTCTCGTAGCCAACGGAGGAATAGTGTGGTGTCTTGGTTCACCGTAGAGAGTATAGCGGGTGGTGCGATGGTTGAGCTTTCTCCAAGCTCAAGCGAACTAGGTGCTCCCTCCTCTTCTCTCCAGCGTCGAGTAAAGGTATCAAGAATGACCATCTCCTAGCCGGATTTCTTCCTTGGTCGGTCTCATTATCCACTTGAGTAGGCTTGTCGGGATCGAGATAGTGATGGTGGATAGCACTTGATGCAAAGCGGTAAAATTGGCTCACTAAAAGTGTCCAAAGGAGGTGATCTTGTAGGTGGTGATGAAGCGAGGGCAGTGGTAGTCGATGGTAGAACACGATGAAGTGGCGGTGGTGGTGAAGTAGTAGTAGGTGGAGCAGTGAGGTGGCGGTGATGACCGAGCGGGTGGTGGGTGGTGATGGTGGTGGTGGTGGCATCACATGAGTCATAGTGATGGGTCGCTGCGCTTCCTAGCGGTGCGTTTGAAGGTCTTACCATTAGGATGCGATCTATAAGGTACTCCAAGCGGCTCGGGCTCATGAGGCTTAAGAACACGAATCATCGTCGGCGACGACGGATAGCTCGGGAAGATGATCCGGAAGAATCGATGAAGCAGTCGGTGTTCTCGATGACTTGGATGATTCATCATCCGCGCAACATCTGAAGCGGTAGCCATTCTTTGCGACTCATAATCTTGATCTAGGGTCATGGAAGCAAAAGCATTGTACTCTTGAGGATGGCGGTCACATTTGGAGCGGTGGGAGTTTGAACAACTTCACCTTCCTCAAAGGTTCGGTTTCGTCCAAAGCGATGGTAGTATGACAGGTGGGATGGTGGCATAGTGGCGATCGTAGAGGACATGGTATCATCCATCTCGGTGTCGAGACGAGAACAAGCTGGGTGGGATGCGAGACATGGTCTTGTAACAACCCATAAATTAATGTAAGTAAATGCCAAATAATATAATTATTTTAGTTAGCTACACATATTTGCCAAGCAAATCTCCATGCCTAACTAAAATGAATGCAATTTACTTATGATCTAGTGATGCATCAATCCTAATGCATAGGCGGTCACGGAAGGGCGTAAAGCGGTGGTGTAAAATAGTCCGTTTAAAAGTGCGGTTATAGTCCAAATGATTTTGAAAAACTCTTTGGTTCTCTATAACCTTGGCTCGATGCTAATCTGTAACACCCGAAAATCTTAATGACGGAAGACTAATTCGGGTGTTACTTGAATGGAGATCATAGTCAATAATTATAGAAAGCGACTCGAAGAGGCGTTTTATTAAAATAGTTATCATTCATCGAAAACTCATAGTTTGTTACAAAATATTGTAAATAGATCAAGTGTTTTCCCAAAAGAAAGATCATGAGTTTGAAAGAAATGATAACTTTTATGTTTTACACCACCGGATAAGCCTTGCCATGCCCGTTCCGCACCTTGGTCATAATCTTCTTGATTACACGAGATAACATGCTTAAAAGGTCAACAAAATGTTGAGTGAAGTCCATAGGTTTAAAATAAGTTGAACACAAGTATAAGATCATGATCATTGTAAACTAACAATATCATAAGAAAAATATCACAGATTATTATGCACTAAGCTCATGAAACCAAGACTCAATTGCATACACGAATTACCGATGTGCGTAAGTATGCCCCAAAGGAGGTAATAGCCAATTACCTAAAGAAATTCGATATGGTGCGCCCGGTTATTTCTCTATAACGAAGCGGGTTCGTTAATCCCATAGTACTATTCACGATATCTCGTTCACTCGCGGTGACTAATGGTTCATGATCGGGGACTTGTGGCTAACAACTTAGGCGTACCAATAATCAAGAGGATCAAGCATTTATGAAAACCTTGTGTTCTAGTTTAGAGCATGTATCTCCTCGCGGGGTTTATAAAAATAAAGTAAAAGCGAGGCTATGAACTCACCTTGATGATAATGCACACGCACAAAAGATCAAGCACAATGTAGCGGAGGTTCCAACTCGAAACCTAAAATGATGAGATGGCGAGTCTCGATAAATGAGCATTTTGGTTCGCGACCAAAATAATAGAGCATTGAATATTCTTATTCAATAGATCATTGGATTGTCAATCCAATAGTGTGCGATCGTGATTAACGTTTTAAGTTAATTTACATGCTACATTGTCTTAACTAGTGATCCTCACTTACGCATAAGTGAAATGTTCCCCGTTGTGATCTTAATAGATTTGTTGAGTATTTTAACGTATTTTAGATTTCCAGTATTTTATCGAAATATGTATACATATACTTAATTATAATCTAAAATATATATACATTTACATATACATAAATAAATTTATCGTTATTGAAAATATTACGCTCATGAGGTCAAAATACTCATTTTACGAGGCTATTATGAAATCATAAGTTTTGCTAAACTTTTCTCAAATTTACACTTATTACCCTCGAGTTACAAAAAGTACAAGTTTAGTCCCTATACTTTTAGAAAATAACAATTGTACCCATAAATATCATATGCTTAAAGTTTTCGGATTTGACATTTTAGTCCTCGGTAAAGCGATTTTACAAAATTAACTTTTGTTACACTTTAAAATATTTACTTTATTTAGTTATAAGTTTATTGGAAGTGGAGGGTATATTTTGCCAAGCTGAGATAGTTGTAAAATAAAAGGAAGGAAAAGTGCCATAGGAGGGTTTGAACTCGGGACCTCACGCCTAAACACACAAACGCCAAACCAATTGAGCTAGGCTCTTTTTGTGTTTTATGTCTCGTAATATGCTATATATAGTGAAGCTTCGCGTTAAAATTTTAAGTATATAGGCTACTGTGATCGTGGACATGCATGGTTTTATTTTTGTTTCCATTTCTTCTTCTTCTTCAAGGAAGTTAGAGTTATGGTAAAGCTCGATATTCATTTTAGTACTAACGTTTCATGGTTTCAAGTGAACTACAACAAGTTTAACTTAGACAAACTTGACTCATAATCAAATGAACATACAAAGTTTCGATATATATTTCATTTTAACGAGACACTAAATGAAATGAGTTAAGTATCGTTTATGTTCTACAACTAACATTACAGTCGAAATAGGTTGAAGCACTTACTAGGGTGAGGATGTGAGACTCGGTGAGGAGAGCGAGCAAGAAAAAAAGAAATCCGATGTACCACTATCTTTCTAAAGCATATCCGCTTAGAACCTAAGCAATGCACTTCCAAACTCGTGAGAATGAGAACCAAAAACCTTTTGTTTTCCTTATTCTTCTTGGCGATGAGTGAAGGTGAATAAAATGTGTTTGAAGTTTGAGTGTTGTGATGAAAGGTTATGCATGTGTGTAGTTCTTTATAGTGAAGCAAAGGCATGGTAACTTGTTTATTTTATTTATGTTGTTCCTAGAACTCAAGGAAAAGAAGTATGTAATTATGAAGTCCATAAGCATGCATGCTAGGATCGGCTAAGAACAAGGGCATGCGTTTGGTGTTGTCATGTCACAATGGAAGAAGAAAACATATTACTTGGTGGTTAACAAAGTCAAAAGTGGTCAAGGGAGTCCTAGGGGAGTTGTTTAATACTTAGGGTAGCTCAAGAGAAGGTGTTGTCTCATTTTGTTCATGTCTACACGCAAGGAATCAAGGTCCAAGTAAGTGTTTGTGAATTTCTTTTTGTGTTCTGTCGTGAGTGATAGCGTGAAGACCCATGGTTTATAAAGTCTTGGTTGAGTCAAATGGGGTTTAGTCTAGCTTAGGTATTTTTTATTTGCTTAGGATGTCCTAAGGTGGAGCTTGTCTCCTTTTGATCATGTTTACACGCAACATGTGCTCAAATAAGGTGAATGTTTGTTTGCTTTGTGTTTTGGTTTCTTGTTTGCTTCTCTTATTCCTTTCTCGTTCGACAATAATATTACTTACCAATACTTGTATTCATGACTTAAGTGTAGGATATTGGGCTTGGTGATTAGCCCTCAAGCATTTATTTAGGGTGTGTATGGGCTTTTAATGGTTGATTATGAAAAATAATAAGCCCAAGGAATTTATCACTAAGTTGGGCTTGAGTAGTTATCGAGGCCCAATGAAAAATATGGCGTGGGCTTGTCCGGTTATAAGGCCCATTTACAAGTTGAGTTGGGTCACGAGGTGGTATAAAGTCCAATGAGTTCCGAGGCCCGATCTGAATTTGAATATATTTTTATTATATTTAAATTCGTAATTTTACAAATTTTTACGTATTCATTACGTATTTTAGGATTATTAGGATAGTGGGAAATTTATTTAGATCACAACGGTATCTTTATATGAGCTGCGTTGATCATGCATATGCCAAATGATATGCAAATGTGGTGCTTAGAAAATTTCACGACGAAAAAGACGTGATTAATTCTTGATTAAAGCGTTAAGTACATTGAAATTTTCAGGAGTTGATCATAAAGATAAAACAAACATCATTTGGCCAACCACATTTACAAATGATATGCAAATGTGATGTTTAGAAAATTTCATGTTCATTATCACAATCCATTACACGAAATAGATCGTGTTTAATTACCACAATCCGGTTCTGATGAATTTTAAATATATATTAAAGCGTTAAGTACATTGAAATTTTCCTCGTTAGGTGCAACTGGTTGAAGTTGAGTACTACCTTCACCTCCATATTCCATAGCAGGGACACAACAAGCTTCTACAAGAATCCCAAGGTTACATGGTTTCATTTCTTTAAGCCCATCATCATTGTCAATGTTCGTTTCATGGTCCATATTGACAACCTTATCCCCGTTAGGGCCTAGAATATGACACGACGTGGCCTGTAGCGACCAAGGTTTGATATAAGTGTAGATATGAACGATTATTTGGGTTTGGTATAAACATTGGAGGTAAACTGAAAAGTAAATACAAACCTTCGGATCATCAAGATTAACGTCAGAGTCATTTGTATTGGCACAACTTTTAGATTGATCAGGAACAAAGGCAGCATCATTTTTAAGACCCAAAAGTTGATGTACTTTAGAAAGTCTGCTTTTCACAGTCGTAAACACATCAAGTACAATTGGTGTGTTTCTGACCGAATGAATGTCGTTTTCTATCATCAAAAGTTTTTTATTCAAATCCACTAACTCAAGAAATAGAGCCCCTGTTGAAAGAGTGGTCCTCGTTTGTGCAACATTTAAATAAGGTGGTTGCTCAATGTTGAGATAAAGTACGTTTTCAGATAACCCCTGTCGTTGACTTTCCATGCCCATGTGTAAATTGAAATCATCCGCGAATTCATTCGAATGCTCTGCAGTCTTCTCACCAGTGCCTGTGTCTGGCACAGAAAACCATCTATAAATTGGGCGCTGGAAATACACCACGGTTGCTTCATTTCAGCTTGTGTTGCAGAAAGTTCAACAATTGGAGTTGAGTCCTAACAACCCAAAAATTTACAATTACTGATATTGCGAACAAAATTAGGTACAAGTTAGTATAGTTTGCATTGTAAGACTGTGTGATGCCTACTGGTCCAAAGAGATTACAACATTCTGCTTTCCAAAACTTTGAAAGTCCTGACCAAGCAAGACCACGTGGAATGACCTTATTGTCTTTCACCCACCAAAGTGAGCTTTTAGGATAACTCTCCAAAATCCAAATCTGTAATATCCACAACTGTCATCTTTAAAAATGTCTAGTTATGCAGTTATCGTTTTTAAATTTGTTTCAAGGTTTAACAAAGTAAAGGTCACATGTTTAGGATGAAACAATACCTTTATGATTACAATTACAAAAAAATGACAAACTAATAAGTGTTATAACATTGTTGTAATCTAAATTACGGGTAACTTTTATATTACGTGTGTATAGAACAAAACACCAGCATTTCATAACAATAAAACAACAACATTATTTATAGGTACTTTTCGAATGAATAAGTAATAGCACAACAAAATAGAATCAAAAGCTTTTAATAACCTGTTTTCAAAAGAAATATGTTATCAAAGTTAGATATACATACATTAGTACAAACTATTGAGAATTCTAACCTTGAAAGCCCAAGCGAACCCGTATAGATTGTATGTGGCACTGGACTTTGGGTTTTTTTTCAATTTTAACAGATGATCTTTTCTGTGTATATGAACAATATTGACAGTCCTTAGATAAAATTTATGCCACATATATTCACCCCAAGGAAATATATTCCAGGCTTCAAAATCGTCAACCAAGGTCAATAAGTGATTATGGATGCAATTCTGTCTTCTTTTCCCATAAACACGGGTCTGCGACTACCAAATGACACACCTAACAAAGATCCTCATCAAAAGAGATAACCACCTTTTTCCATCTTTTTTCCATCATTAACAAGTTCCAAAAGATCAATGGCATGTACATTTGTTATACCATTAGTCTTTTTTTTCGTGAAATACACGATCACATAATGCGCTAGATCGCTTAATCGGTTTGAAACTTTGCCAAATCGAAACCTGTTATCGTAAAAAATTATTTCCGCCAAACCTTAACGAATGATCCCCAATTTGGAATGTTAGTGGAGGGAATCGACGATATGTTAGAAACATATACCGATGTTGCAAATGTAATGCATCGAAGGCGCTCATTATCGCCGCGACTTTATATCCAACCATGGACCGAAAAGTGTTTTCTGAACAACCTTCGCGGTTTTCATTCTTTGACAAACAGAGTTTAATATCCGAAAAGCAACTTCAATGTAGAACGAATCTGCGATTTTACAATTGTACAACTTTAATTTAGTCATACGAAATTATCTGAAGAAATTAATTAGGGGTTAGAGGGTTCTGTGAATAAGATGTGGTGTGTGAGTGTGTGCGCGTGATGTAGAAGAAGATGTTTAATTGTAGAAGCTGTTAATTTCAGAATTGGACAAGAAGATGTTTGATTGTGTGTGTGTGTGCGCGTGATGTTGTGTGAGTATGTGTCTGAGTTATTATTATTAGTTTTTTAATACAACCAGTGTAAAATGACCATAATATTCTCGTGTATAAATACAAGTTGCCCAATAATATATAGTTGCCCGAAAATACATTTTGGTTGCCCAAAAAACAATACCTTACAATACATGACAAATACTTTCAAAATATGTACTTGTGTCATACCTTTGTCGGACACGTGGTACCCCATGGTTGGCTCCAAGAAAATCATTGGGCAACTGGTCCATTTTCATAACGCAAAAAAGCGTGGTCCGGAAAGTGATAAGCCTGAGGGCGCCTGGTCCATTTGCCTCATTTTCCCTAATTTATATAAGACTAAAATACACCATTGGTCCTTAAATTTGGCAAAAAGCATCGTCGTGCACCGTTACTCAGATTTTTCGTCGCCAGTAGGCCAAACTATGGGTTTTTTAGGCCAAATTGGTCCCTTGACCCATAATGCCAAGGTCAACGTCTATTTTGTGTTATTTTTTCAAGGGTATAATAGACTATACACATTTATACCATACCTTAGTTAAATGTTACCCAACAGTCAACTTTAGGGACCAAATGTGATTATGACTATGCAACTAGACCGTTTCTTCACTGATACGCTAGTATTTTTGCGTGTGAACCAATAAACCCACCCAACAAACCCATATACAAATCATAATAACAAAATCCCTTATCCAGACCATCACTTAAAAATCAAAAACTGTTGTACCCGTTTCACAATCGTATAAAATACTTTAAAGTATTAAGTAAACAGATTGTGAGTAATGACTGAAAGTAATGCAAGTAAAAACACACTGATAAATTTTTAACTTAATATTCTTTATTAGAGATCAATCAAAAAGAATACATTACCCAAGTACTTGCGAAACAGTACTTGGGATTGAAATGACAAAGTGTTGTAACTCCTCACGAAGCTCAGGCTAAGTCTGAGCACAACTACAATGGAACCACTGAGCTATCTTAGGGACTGAGTTGTATTTGGAGGAGTGAAAGATGGCTTGTGTGTGTGTGTGTTTTACAATTCACAAGCTTAAATCTTTCACTCCATCTCTTATGCTATTTATACAAGTATGTGTTTTAACTCTATCCTAAGTGACAAACTGACAAGTTACAGAAGACAAAATACTGATGTATTTTGTCTCTATTTACAAAGACTATATTGGGTAAGTGACAAGGTTTCTTTCATCTAGTCAGTGATGACACTGAGCCTGATAATTAGCCATTCAGGGAAAGTTGACTTTGGTTGATAAGGACTTCGTCTTATCTGTTCAAACTTATCCCGCCTTGTCCCACTCTTTCTTCAGTCTTCATTGCCTTCAATCTTCAACTTCAGTTTGTATTCAGTGAAAGTGGTTGGTGAGGAGTTTGGGATTGGTGAGTTATTGTCATCACCACCGAATCCACCATCTTCTTCTTGACTCGGTGTTCACCCCTTAAGTTCCGCCTCACCGAGTGGAGAGAATTCATCTTTGTCTCATCTGCGTGCCACGAAGATAGCTCAACGAGAGACTATGTGCTCAGTGACTTATCAATGTTTAAGGGACAACACTTGGGGTATTTTCTATTCAAATCCTAGACTTAAGGGGTTTGGGTATTTACTAAACCCAACAGTCTCCCCCTATTTGGATATACAAATAACCTAAGTGTTTGATCAGTGTAAGAGAGCAAATGGCTTCTTCTTACACTGAATGTACTAATGAACATAATAAGGAACACTGAATATTTTAACAAAACATACATCGTTTATTGATCAAATTACATAGTTCCTATCACTAGTACAAAAGATGAAACAAAAGATGTCACTCAATGTGGATTCCGGTGCTTCAAGCTTTGGTTTCTTCTTGAGTGTTTCTTTATCGTGGTGCTCTCTTATCTTAGCATTCGGTCATTGCAGTAACGACGTTTCTTCGGAGTTTGGATCTGAGAGGCCAATGGTAGATAACTTGCCATTGTAGACACTCCTGCAAGGTCAGTGTTACTCCATCTCAGGAATGCTGGGTTTCCATAGACATTTATAAAGAAGATTTCTCTTTCAGGCTCTTCAATGCAAAGACAGGTAACAAACTTTACTCCCTCTGGTAGCTTCCTGTTGCAGTCCAGGCTAGGGACTTTGATTTCAGGCTCAGGTTCAACCTTTTTCTTTTGCCTTGGGCTGGCTGAGACTGAGATTCTTGTAGTGCAGTTAGAGCTGGCTGAATTCTAAGTTGTCGGTGCTTCCTCGGTCTTTCATACCTTTTACTCGTGGATTTCATCGGCTCCTTGACCATCGCATTCGCTTCTTAGAAATGATTGGACCAAGCTCATCGAGTTCGGTGATCCCAAAGTCGATGAATTTCATGGGATCATGAACCTCGAAATGTCTTTATCATCCCCCTATAGACATTCATTGCCGTGGTTTGGACTTGGGATGATTTTTACATCTGTGATCTTCTCATGCGACCTTACGCTTGTCATTGACCAATTGTAGTGGTCAATTCTTTCTTGCTTGATGGCGGCAGCCTTTCTTTCATCCGACTTCTTTCTCATTGCGACCATTTGAGCGACTGAGCATCTTTGAACTTTTGTCGGCTGACCCTTTTGAAGCTTTTAGGATCAATTCCAAGATTTTCACTTCCTCAAGCAACAACTTGTACCAAGCTTTTTGCTCTTTCTTTCTTCCTCGCCTAGTTTCTTTCTCCTTTCTTCCTTTGCAAGGTAGGCACTTAGCTATTGTGGAGTAGCGAGATCTTGAGTGTTGCCGATGACATAGGGAATCTTCTCGTGCTCGGGGTTTTGCATTATGGATTTTCCTTTATCCCGGCCCAAGAAGATGATGCTACCAAAGGTGGTGTTGTTGTCATGATGGGTGTTGCAAGCTGTCATTGTCATAATTGTTGTTGTTGGTGGTGGATGATGATATGGGTGTTGCCGAGACTCGGTTGAGTGGCTCCCCTCGGTGTGATAGGGAGTCTCTTGATGGCTTTCTCCCCTCAATCACTGCAAAGAACATCGGTGAGAGCAAGAGTTGCCTCGGACCACGAGGGAGTTGGAGTAGCTTGACCTTTGAAGGCTTGGTAGATCTCCGTGACCATAGCCTTGATGTCAATTGTATCCTTTGAAGACCGGTAACCTTTTCTCGCCAGATTAGCTCGAGATAGTTCCAGCGGTCATTCTAGGCCCAAGATTCCGTGCCATAGAAGACGATGCCTTAGCCAAAGTAGTCACTGAGCATCCAAAGAACCCAGTGTGGCTCAAGAGACCGGATCAAGACTAAAGACCCCGAACATTGGCGATTTGAGCATGTCGATTAGTTCGGTGAGGCTAGAGGAATTTTTCAAGTACGCCTCAAGAGCCTCCAAAGACTTTGAGTTGAGTGGTGGGTCTTCTTTGAGAATCCCGATTTCATCTATCTTTGTGCCACAACCTCAAGGTGCTTGAGAAATTTAACCAAGTTTTCATCCATCTGTGAAGATGTTGGTACATGAGATCCCCGTGTTCGTCGGTGTTTGCATCAAAAGTTTGTACCTCGACTTTCGGACCGTGATAGGCGATCTGTGTTTTCTTGACTGTGTCTTAATATTTATAGTGTCTCGCTATACCTATGGTGTACCCTAATGCACTAACGGGCGGTGTGTACAGGGTGTGTAGTGTAGTAAATGGTAAAGCCGAGGTCGTCCCAAGAGCTATGTGTGTCGGATAATTACTAAGTCTAATTGTCATGAGAATATTAATGTCTTGATAGGGTTTTAATTAATTAAACTACTAATGCAGAATATAAAAGCAAATAAATGGTAGAAGGAAATCAATAGAGGAATAGTGGTGCTAACCTAGTTAATCCTCCTAACTAGTTATGTCTCGCTACCTACTTCCAATTACTTCGTGGGGTCAAATTCAAGAGGACAACATTTGGTCAATTCGCCCTAACCTATCGACAAAGATGCCACCACAGGGAGAAATCAGTAGCACCGTCATAATTCCCTGTTGTTCCCGGTCCCCTGTCGAGTCATTAAGTACCGCTACATGCTAGATTCTAAATAGTGAGTGCCCAATTGTTAGGAACTTAGACACTACACCCCCAATTCATAAGTTCATCCAAACGATAGGTGATCGGTTGGTCAAATCGCACAAGTAGAAAGGGTCGTCGGTTGGTCATATCTTACCCTTCCGTCTCGATCCGCTCACCTAGGGTCAGGTTGGTCATATCTCCTAGGCAATTGGCCTCTATCGCCATTCAAAACTACCGAACCAGGGTGACTACCAAAGAACTATGCATGCATACACTTAGAAATAATTGTACGGAAGTAAAGGTAAACGCAAACAAAACAATTAAGGAATCATAACTAGGCTAGCACCAAAGGGTGCTTAGCAGCTCATATTAATCATGCACATCAATTCAATATTCAAAGGTACGAAATACATGAATTAAAAGTAAAGAAATAATAAACGCTAAAGCTTATCGTAATGGTGCGACTTCTCCTTGGAAACAACTCCGTATGCTTCCCTAGACCTCCTTGAGCTTTTTCCCACGTTCTCAGTGTTGTGTGTGGAATGGGATGCTTTGAAATCTTTGGAATTCTTGGGGTATTTATAGGCTGTGTCCGGGTTACATCGTAACCAATAGATGAGTTACGCCAGTAACCTTCTATTTCTCCGTAAATGCACTAGATCGCTAGTTACGGGCGTAACCTTATAAGTGGTTCTGTTGTAGTCTTCAATAAACTCGGTTACATCGTAAGTGATGCGATGAGTTACGGCGTAAGTATCGGTGCGTGGAACCTATTTTGACCTAATGGAGTTACGTCAGAACCTTTGGGAGGAGTTACGCAGTAACCTCTTGATAAGTTGGACTCGGGTCACGCAATAGTTACGGCGTAATGTGAGAGATGAGTTATGCCGAACTTCTTCAAAATAAGCATACTTGTGATAAATCTTTAGTAACGTTTCCATTTCAGCGCCTCTTTAGCTCCAATGCTCGTAATTTACCCGAAGTGTAAAACAATGGAAAACAAGTGTAAATCCATATAAATGATATAAGTAACGAGCATTAACGGGGAAATTGACACTTAATATTCGTGACTATTTGATGTTATCAAATATCCCCACTTGAACTCTACTTGCCCTCAAGTAGACCTTATTAGATAGATTCCTAAAAAGATATCTCCCAAAACACGGAAAATATAAGTTTACAAATCCTTTATGCTAGAATAAAACAAACCAACACCTCACGAAGGGAACAAACACTCAAATCTCTCAACTATTCTAAGTGTCAATTTCGGGTGATCACTCAATCGCATGGTCATAGCATGTATTCTATCATAAGCTTGGCGGTTACACAAATCTCCACCACTAGAGTTAAGGGCTAAACAATTCTCGAAGGCAATATGGGTAGACACAACAAAGGTTAAGGGTGACTCGTCATTACTAACATGTCACGCGAAGTGGAAAAATCAATGATACATGACCAAATCCATGGCCAAGACACCAAAGATTGCTCACGCATCACCTAGACACGCTTCATGACTAAAGGGTAGGATAAGACATGGGATATATAATTTGTGTAAAATGAAAACAAGCGTGTAGTCTATATCTATAACTAAGTCATCACCACTTACCGTCCGCACAAAGTTCAAGCTTAGAAGTCTAAAGACCGGATCATGAAATGCAAGGTAGATGTGTCATTAGAGGACGTCGTGATGGGCACACTACCTTTTCTTCTTCGATTGGTATAACTCAACTCCAATCTTCCAATGTGACCGAGGTGGCCTCCTCGATACTAAACAATAAAGCTCATACTATAGTGCTTATAACATCGCACTTTACAAAATCATAACTCAATCAACTATTTTTATTTTTTTTTTCGATTTTTTTTAATCTAACATGATAACATAACACCTCCCCTCCCAACTTGAGATGAACAATGGGAATTCGGGGGGTCTTCAATGATCTTCATAATTGTTGTCGATGAAAGCGTGATTTCCAAACCTTTCCACTCGAACCTGTAACTTAGGCAAATGATAACTTCCCAATTACAAATAAAGACTACAGGGTAGGCTAAGGTGTAAGGGTGTAACAAAACAATATATTGGGGTGACAAAGTGAAAGGAATGGCTCAGAAGGGTGTATCTAGGGGTATCTTGCACTAAAGGGGAGTGCAACAAAAGGGTTTCACATGGGGGTCGAAAAGTCGAGGTGACTAATCGATAGACTCACAATGATAGGCTGTTTAGGTGATAATCCTATAATACTGCCTTCTAAAACTGAAAAGTCCAAATACATCGAGCTAACTCAACATACCTCGTCTATGGTCTCGAAATGATGCAAAGACCAAGTTCTAAAGTTTACAAGCTACCGGCACACTCATAATTTGGTGGATTTGGGGTAAAATATAGGAAACGGATAAGGCTAATCTCACCATGTAATATCAAGGGTTGTATGTGCTCGGCTAAGGTCTAATCTAGTTAGGTTCGGAGAAACATGTCAAAATTTTAAAAATGGCATCATTTTTCAAAATAAACTAGAAAAATGAGGGTGAAATAAAGTTCAAGAGATAATTCTACCCTGTTCCCCACTTGAATTGTACAAAGTCCCTTTTGTACTAGGCATTAAAATAAAGGTGAGAGAAAGGTAGAATTAGAGCGAGAACTTCCCAAATTTGCTCCAAAAGAAGAAGGCCCACGAGAAAGGGTCGTGCCTTCGTTTAAGCGTCATGAACAAACTTTAATCCACGAAATCACAATACCGACAAGCATAATTCTAAAAAGAAAAATAAAATGAAAAACAAACCTAACTCACTTTCGTAGGAATCACGGTTGCATTTAGCGAATGCAACAAGTTTTAAACCACTTGGTGTCCCAGTGGACGAGTGAAGTCTCGTGAGGGTTTACAGAACACACCCACAAAGTTTATTTAAAACTAATACAAGGTTAATGTGTTTTAAAATGAAATAATTAAGCGAGGAGAGTTACGTCGTAACTCCTATGAGAGAGTTACGCCAGAATCGGCAAAACCGTATGAGTGTGAAGCGAATAGTAACAGCAGAATCACGAGATGGTATTACCGTAATTGGTAATCGTCAAGAATTTCGCCGCTAAGATGTTGGTTACGGCGTAATCACTAAGATGAGTTACGCCAGTAACTCGCTCGATCAAGAATCGCAGCGAAGAATTACTTCATTGTTTCGCAAAATGGTTAGAAACCACAAAACCTAATGTAAAGGAAATAAAAACAAAAGAAAGGGATAATTCGGGTTGTCTCCCGAAATAGCACTTTTCTTTATTAACGAGTCTTTAAGTTAGACTGAGTCGCGGGGCTCCTATGGGGTCTTTGAACTTGCCCTACTTCTATCATTCGTTGGTGTTCATTCATCCAATAATCAAGCTCTTTTTTCTTGTAGAATTATTGAGCCTAAATGTTCCCAACTTATGTAAAAGCCATTTATCACATGATTCTCCATGGTCATAATCTTTAATAATAATATTATCGATAATCTCGATGTTTGATCTTGTTCGCCTATGATGTCGGTGATATGGTTGCACCCATACCGCTTGATCAGTTCCTTAATCAATTTCGAGCTTCAAGCTTTAATTTGTACCAATCTTCCAATGCTAATTCAACATCATGTTTCTCTCCTTATGAGGTAAATCCATTCATTAGCTTTTCTTTCACATTTTGAGGACGAGTAAATGGTGGCCATGCCGATTTGCATTCTTTGGTTGACATCGAGTTGCAAAAATGTTTGTTAGACTCGAGTTTCCTCAATGCTTTGAACAATTTCATCCTTTCGCTTACAATGATCAACACTTTCTTTACGATTATCAGTAATAGGCTTAGAGTGTAGAGTGGGGTTTAGTGATTGAACATTATTAGAAATTTCAGTTTTTGGTTTTAAATGCTCATTCATACTAAAAGTTATTCGTTCCTTTTCGGTCCCCAAGGAAATTTGTTTTTCAAAAACCATAATTTGAGCTCTACAAGTGGCCAGAAAAGGTCTTCCAACAATCAAGTTGTAAGCCTCCCGCTTTCCCATGTCAATAACTACAAAATCGGTGGGGAAGAAAAATTTTCCAATTTTCAAAAGCACATTGTTCACAATCCCCCTCGGTACAGCCTTAGAGGAGTCCGCCATTTCAATCATAATAGTTGTTTCTTTTAAATTGGTAAGTTTGATTTTTTCGAATAAAGTAGTTGAGATAAGGTTAACCCACCCCTAAATCGCCTAATGGAATCTTAATGTTACCAATAGTGCAAGGAGAAGAAAACTTTCCGGTAATCGCAGCTTCTCAGGAAGTTGGCTTGGTAGGAACTCGTCGTCTTCAGCTTTATCATCCTCTCTTATGTAGTTAATCCCGGAGAGATCATTAGTGATAGAGGATGTGTATTGCTCCTTTTTTGCTTTATCCTGCGCAAATATGGCTTTGCAGGAAGTGGCTTTAGCATTACTTGTTGCGAGGTTCTTAGATAATTGCCCAATTTGTGTTTCGAGGTTCTTAATTGCAGCATCTTGGTTACGTAGGTTCATATTGGTGTCCTCCTTTACTTTGACCATCCATTCCTTGAGCCTATCTTCCTTTTTTGTCGATTCTTCAATGTGTCGGTGCATTATTTCTTCAAGGCTAGGTTTAGGAGGATTATTGTTGATTTTTGTGTAGAACCCAGGGGATTTTTCACGGTACCTAGGTCTGTAATTATTGTAGCTTTTGAAAGGGAATTCTTTTCCATAGTTCACTTCACCAATCCTTTTAACTTCTTCATTGGAGGAACATTCTTTAGAAGGACAAGCCTCATCTCGCTCCACTTGAATGGAATGCACATTTTCCTTGAGCTTCTTCATTTCTCTTCCAAGGCTTTCTAATTTGTTGTTTATTGCTGCAAGGCCCTCAATATCATTATTTTTACTACGGTTGCTTCCTCCGTTGTGCCATTTGTGAGAGTGGTCTGCCATCTTTTGAATGGCTTCAATTGCGTAGTAGGAGTCATGTTTGGAATAGGTCCTTGATAATCGTCTTGTAGTTACATTTATTCCTTTGTAGAAAATATTGTCTGGTTATTAAGATCATTGGTAGGACACTTATAAAGAAGATCGTTGTATCTCGTCCCAAGCTTGATCAGTTTGTCTTCTTGTTTGAAATTGTGGATCTTCGATTAGAAATCTTTGATGGTGGGAAATATCTTTGGATAAAGTGTTTCTTTAGTAAAGCCTTAATAGTTTTATTAGAAGTGATGGTCATTCACATTTAGGAACTTTGTATCGTGTGTTAGATATTACTAGAATAGTCAACGGGCTCGTGGATTGGGCTAAGCTAATTGGTTATTAGTTTAGCTAGCATTGTATAAGTTCATGTAACCCCATCCATGTCCAAGACATGAGACAATCCGTACTTTGTGTCATTTTCATCATGTCTCATTATTTCAACATTTTTAGTAAACTTGGTTTACTTGTTTCAAGTCTAACCTTGAGGTTTCGAATTCATGATCATGACATCACGTGCATTTCATATGGACTATGATTAGTCTACATTTCATTGACATCATGTGCATCTCATTGATTCATTCACCATTTCATTTTTCACTTTCAACGCGTAATTTTTATATTTAATAATCTTTATCGCGTGAGTTATTATTTTAAATATTTAATCCATTACTTTCAAAATGATCCCGAGGTATTTTTAAACTTACATTTAGTTCATAAAACTATATTTTAGTTTTCCTAGTGTTTCAAATTTATTTGGTATTTTAATCGTTAAAGTTTAATTATTACGTCGTTTTCTTAAAAATTTTACGATAATTATTTTATCACCCGAATTTTCACAAGGAAAGTATTTTTACAATTTTTATCATCTCAATACATTCTATTTTGACTTATTAAAAACTTACTTGTACCAAAGAGTCACAATTATCTACAATTTACTTACCTTTTCTTTACAAATTCTACAAATTAAACACAAGATACATGCAAGTACAAGATTTAAAAAAAAAATATATATTTTTGAGAGACAACCCTCCCCCAAAAACCGGCCAAGGGGAGGGTGTGTTATAAATGTTGGTATGGTTCATGTTTTCTCAATAATTCACATCTACAAAAGTCTTTCATATCTCATACTTTTTCATTCAATCTCATTTCTCTAAGTGTTAAGAAAACAAATATTTCTCTTCTTTTGGGTTCACAAAACCGGCCACATCAAAGACTCCAAGGGATCAAGAGTTTTGCAAAAATCAAGTGTTTACAACCTAGATTATATCCTTTTTATGGTTTTGAAATAAAAACCAAGGATATTTAAGTTAATCCTTGTTACCTACACCTCTTCACTATCATTTGTAAGCATGTTTTTATCATTTTTATGTTTCCTCTTCATTTTCATATGTTTCTTTTCATTTTTGGAGCTTATATGCATGTTATGTGATTTATACCATTTATTTCATGATTTTAAAGTTATATATACAATATGGTCATCCTATAATTACTCCCATGGTATTCTTTGGTCTTGATGGTGATTAGGAACCCATGACACCCTAAGAAGGTGTATGGTAGGATTAGATTAGCTTTGGAGTTGATTTGAAGGGATTAGAATAGGTTTTGTCCGAGAAAAACTATTTTCGATAACTATATTTTGTGTTCTGTCCTTGTTTCAAATTTCTGGAAAAACCTACTGTTGGTACGACATTTTGGCCTTGATATTTAGAAAATATACTTTAAAACGAATCCGTGGCGCTTGAACGGATAAAACGGACTTATAACGAAGAAGTTATGGATTTTAAAGTTTGACGACTAAACGTATATTTTCGTAAAATTTCAGATGCGTTTTTACATATTTCGGTCAAAACGAGCCTTAAGCTTCACAAATTATTTCGACTAGTCAAAATATATTAGTTTACTTCGATACGAAGCTAAGGACATATTATACGAGAAAACGGATTTAAAACGACAAAGATATGCACTTTTTCATAAAGTTGCCGTAAATATTATTTTCTCGAAAAACTATATTATTTTTACGTTACAAGTATTTCACTAGTCGTAACGACCATGTTTATGCGCTTTTAACCATGATGTGAAACTTTTAGAACGAAATGTCTTCTAGTAAAATCAAGTTCATCGGCCATATTTTTCAAAACAAAAGCCGTTTGTCAAGCGGAGTTATGGTGAATTAATTACGGACGTTCAAACATTGGCGAAACTCATTTTCTCGCACACAATTAGCAAAACCACCATCTTTAACCCTTGATATCTTTATGATCGAGACCTTTTGAACGAAAACTCCCGAATCGAAACTTCTAGATATCGATACAAACTTTCCAAAACCGTCGAGTTCGTTCTCTAACGATCGACGACACCATTTTACGACCACTTTTCCGGAGCCATTTTTGTTGATTTCATGATTTTCCGACGACATTGTTTTGCGACGAAAAGTGGTAATTTCACCAAAATCATTATAAAACCATTGTAGGATGACATTTTGACGTAAAACATGTAAAGTCATTTTGAAGGGTCAAGACGTCAAAAGAGTATTTTTCGACGACGAGTAATATTTTCAAAACCCGTAAATGGTATAAATAACATATAAGTGCATGCATAACATTACATTGCAACTCATGACATATCATATCATTGATAATAGGTCCCGTTGACGATCATTATAAACCTCGGTGTACTCACTTTTGCCGTTATTCCGGTTTATCCAAGTGAGTTTTCATAGCCCCTTTTACATGCTTTCGATTATTTTCAAACCCACGGGAGAATACATTGCACTACATTTTTTTGTACGATACCAAGTATGTTAAATTCATTACATTGCTTAAGTTACCACATTTGCCAATTTGAAAGTCCCCATTACTTGAACATGAACCGTTAATCTTTGAAGCGAGGATGAGTGGATAGATCTATCGAGGGTGACGCCTCCATCCGGGTTGGTGAATCCCAACCAAGTGAACGGATGCATTTCATTTGATTACATTACGGAGTTGTCTGGCAAACACTCTGCAGGGCATACATTATTGGACAGTCTAGTTTCGGGGTCATGGGCTTAGAGCAATTGTAACATTATTTTTACGTGACTTGATTGTCATGCATGGTCTATACTTGTGTAGTCGTATAAAACATTTACATAAACCTATGATTTCTCACCAACATTATTGTTGACGCTTTTAGCAATGTATTTTCGTGTAATCGAGGCACGCTCATCATGACATGGTTTAGGGACCTATATTTTGAGTCGCGGCCGACTTACATTATGTACATTATGGTACTTTATTTCAAAACATCGTTTGATTTGTAACATATTTGTATTTTCGCAAACTTTGTAAACCTTTTGGGACCGATGTTGTACTCTGATTGATTTTATGAAATATCCAACGATGTGTTTTTAAAACGACACTTTAGGTCGTTCAATATAACCGTGATGTGGTGCTATGACATCAAGCCCCGTGAATTCCATTCACGCAAAATGTAAATTGGGGTGTGATGATTGGTACCGAGCTACGCTTATAGAGAACTAGGTTGCATCATTGACCCTAGACTATAGCTACATTATCATAGCATCTCATCATTTCATCATAGTACATGTTCATTGTTATCATGCGGATTCACTTACACTTTGTTCGAGATTATTTACATTTATTTCATATCGGTTGTCACAGACATGTCTTGATTCTCACCCTATTACCATATCATCTAGCTCCTAGCATGGATGATGATTCATCACATTCCACCGAGATTGTATCTTCTATTGGATCCACCGCAGCCTTCCCACCGATCATGACCGACATCGAGACCGAACCCTTCGAGGAGGGTGAAGTCGCACCCACACCTCACGTTAGCCCACTCTTAACCCGTTGCTCGCACCATCACCACCACCCACCACCGCCAGCACCATCATCACCATCATCATCATATTTTCTTAGAGATCCCTGACCGATCGGACTTGCCGCCCAAAAGCGTGCTCGCTTCGATATCCCTACACCACCATCCACCGAGCCCGAGCCGCCCGCTAGATTTGAGTTAGGCGAGAGTTCTAGGGGCACTGCACGACGACCCTTCCGAGGCATTAGGTGCCCGTATCGATGCTCAGCAGTTACAGATTGATAGTTTGACGCGACAGTTGGAGGAGCTGTCGGTTGATAGGATTGAGCCCATCGCTGAGGAGGTCGAGGGTTTGATATTAGGCAGGGTTTGTATTGACTTAGATTTTCAGAGTCTTCAGCACAGACAGATTGAGGATAGAGAGCACATCACGGAGTTGAGGCAGGAGATGCCCGAGTTGTTTGACAGAGCCGATATGGCACGTGATGAGTTACAGAGTCAGTCACAGGAGTTGTCTTTAGCTCGTGAGCGTATTGTTACATTGCAGGGTCAGATGGATGAGATGAGGAGTTTGATTGATAGTTTGGTTACTCAGGTTCGTGATCTCCAGGATAGGGCCGGCGGAGCACCATGAGGTGCCTTATGTAGACTTTTGTCATTGTATAGTTTTGACCATTAGTATCCTAGTCACGGGGTGTGTGACGTAGTTTAAAGAACTTGTTGTATTTTGGTTGTTGTACAAACAAATGTATCAAGTATTGACTCTACTATGTAGGAATGGTTATTATTATCTATGATATCGGTCCATGTAGGCCGAAATTTTCATGTATATTATCCACGTGTGTTGTGATTATATTTGTGATATTTCATTATTGTTCCGTTGTGATTCCATTTATCTTTATGCATGTTGTGGTTGTGGATATATTTGTATGATGGTTGTTTCTACTTACGAGTTCTCATGATTGTTTCATCTTGTGATTTTGAAGAGTTATGGCATCAAGAAAGCTACAGTTGAAATGACCCAAGCAAAGAATTCGGAAGTTAGTGAACGATAGCATTGCTAATGCACTAAGAGTCGAAAGGAAACAATGGTTGCTGGCTGCCGCTTTGAGGTTGGCCGCTGTCGCGGAAG
The DNA here is from genome assembly GCA_022545495.1 of Chrysanthemum lavandulifolium. NCBI lineage: Eukaryota > Viridiplantae > Streptophyta > Magnoliopsida > Asterales > Asteraceae > Chrysanthemum > Chrysanthemum lavandulifolium. The sequence goes on along the minus strand of CM040246.1, from coordinate 203,350,049 downwards.
CCGCTAGTCTAGCCGCTACTACCGGTAATGAGGAGGATCCGGGGTTAAGAAATGCTCGTACAAAGATTTCAAAAGTGGTGAACCCACTAAGTTTCGAGGTACCGAGGAGCTACAAACTATGGTTAGATGGTTTGAAAAGTTGGAGTCGGTATTTTTGCTTTGTAACTGTCCGGATGATAGTAAGGTTAAGTATGCTACGAGTACTTTACTCGATGGAGCGTTGTCATGGTGGAATTCATACGCTCAACCGATTGGTATGGAAAATGCTTTTAAGCTTACGTGGGAGGAATTCAAGAGCTTGGTGACTAAGAAGTTTTGTCCTCGAACAGAAATCAAAAAGTTAGAGACGGAGTTCTATGAATTGGTCACGATTGGTTACGACATTGACACATACATTCGGAGGTTCCAGGAATTAGCCGCGTTATGCCCATCAATGGTATCGGATAATGAAAAGTTGCTAGAGGCCTTTATTGGAGGACTTCCCGAGGTCATTCAAGGAGACGTGACATCTTTTGATCCACAAACAATCGAAGAAGCTATTCGTGTGACTCAGAAGTTGATGGCACAAGTGGTGAAGCGAGGTAAGTACACCACCACCAACCGAAACAACAACAACAACCCCAACAACCGTTTCAACAACAACAACCGAGGCAACTACAACAACAACAATAGCAACAGCAACAAACGCAAGTGGGACAACACAAGGGGTAGAAATGCTACTCAACAACCGCCCAAGAGGCAAGAGGTTGCTAAGGTTTATGCCGCGGGTCAAAAAGAAGGAAAAGGATATTCGGGGTTTTGTCAAGTGTAATAAGTGTTTGAGTCACCACAATCCGGTCGATGTCCCGATCCATGTGAGAAGTGCAAGAAAGTTGGTCACCGTACTAGGGATTGCAATGCACCACAAGTTACATGTTTTGGTTATGGGAAATTGGACACTACAAGAGGGATTGCAAGAAGGAAAGAATCAAGCAAATCCGAATCAAGGAGGTATGGCTCAAGGAAGGGTTTATGTCATTGAGGCGGAGAAGATAAGGAGGACCCGAATGTCATCACGGCACGTTCCTTCTCAATAATCGTTATGCTTCGCTTTTATTTGATTCGGTGCCGATAAAAGTTTTGTGTCTTCGCATTTGCACCTTTGCTCAACATTAAACCAACTACATTAGACATATCATACAACGTTGAATTAGCTAATGGTAGCGTAGTTTGCACCAACACCATTATTCGCGGTTGCACATTCAATTTTCTTAATCATCCCTTCAACATAGACCTTATGCCCGTAGAGCTTGGTAGTTTTGACGTCGTCATCGGCATGGATTGGTTATCTAAGCATCGCGCAAAGATCATTTGTGATGAGAAAGTTGTACATCTTCCCTACAATGGCGAAACTTTGATTATTCGTGGGGAACGAAGTGGAACTCGAATTAGTATCATATCGAGTATCAAAACGGAGAAGTACATTAAGAAAGGTTGTCTTGCTTTCTTAGCTCATGTAACCGAGAAAAAGTCGGAGGAGAAGCGACTTGAAGATGTTCCTATTGTCCGTGAATTTTCAAGTATTTCCGAGGATTTACCGGGACTTCCACCGCACGACAAGTAGAGTTTCAAATTGACTTAGTTCCCGAGTCGCACCGATTGTGCGAGCACCGCATCGCTTAGCGCCATCCGAAATGCAAGAGTTGTCTAATCAATTGCAAGAACTTCTAGACAAAGGATTCATTAGGCCGAGTTCCTCGCCTTGGGAGCACCGGTCTTGTTTGTGAAGAAGAAGGATGGATCCTTCCGAATGTGCATAGATTATCGAGAATTGAACAAGTTAAAGGTGAAGAATCGTTACCCACTCCCGTAATTGATGACTTGTTCGATCGGTTGCAAGGTTCAAGTATTTATTCTAAGATTGATCTTCGTTCGGGTTATCACCGACCGAGTTCGGAAGAGGATATTCAAAACAGCGTTTAGAACACGTTACGGTCACTACGAGTTTCAAGTGATGCCGTTTGATTGACTAATGCACCGCGGTATTCATGGATCTTATGAATAGAGTTTGTGTCGTATTTGGACAAGTTTGTTATTGTGTTCATCGACGACATATTGATCTACTCCAAGAGCAAAGAAGAGCACGAAGAGCATTTAAGGACGATTTTAAGGCTACTCAAGAATGAGAAGTTGTATGCCAAGTTTTCAAGTGTGATTTTGGAACCACAAAGTGCAATTTCTTGGTCACATCATTGATAGTCAAGGACTACAAGTTGATCCCGCAAAGATTGAAGCCGTGAAAGATTGGGCTACTCCAACGAATCCTACGGAAATTCGACAATTTCTAGGACTAGCCGGTATTACCGAAGGTTCATCAAGGTTTTTCAAGATAGCGAGACCTTTGACCAAGTTGACACAGAAAAACAAGAAGTACGAGTGGGGAAAGAAACAAGAAGTTGCTTTTCGGTTGTTAAAGCAAAAGCTTTGCGGGCATACCGATTTTGGCACTACCAAGGCATTGAGAACTTTGTTGTATATTGCGACGCTCGCATAAAGGACTTGGGGCTGTTTTAATGCAAAACGAGAAGGTGATTGCGATGCTTCTCGACAACTTAAGACTCATGAGAAGAATTACACCACACATGATCTCGAGTTAGAGCCGTAGTTTTTGCGCTCAAGATTTGGAGACACTACCTCTACGGTACAAAGTGCACAGTGTTTATCGACCACAAGAGTTTGCAATATATTCTTGATCAAAAGGAGCTTAATATGAGGCAACGTCGTTGGTTGGAGTTACTCAATGACTATGATTGTGAAATCAAGTATCACCCGGAAAAGCCAATGTTGTGGTGATGCTCTTAGTCGGAAAGAGAGGCCTAAACCTTTAAGAGTTCGATCATTGGGAATGACGATTATTTCTCCTTTACCATCGAAAATACACGAAGCACAAGTCGAGGCACTCAAGGAGGAAAACCGACCAAGTGAAAAGCTTTATGGTATGCCCGAGAACGCAAACGGTTTTGTGAAAAGAGCAGATGGAGTACTATGTTTCAAAGATAGAATGTGGGTTCCATTGTATGGCGGAATACGAGAATTGATTATGCATGAGTCGCATAAGTCAAAGTATTCTATTCATCCCGGATCGGATAAGATGTATCAAGATCTTAAGAAGCTTTATTGGTGGCCGAACATGAAAGCGGAGATTGCCACGCACGTTAGCAAATGCCTTACCGCCTAAGGTAAAAGTCGAATACCGAAGCCGTCGTGATTGCTCCAACAACCGAAATTCCTCAATGGAAATGGGAACGACACTATGGACTTTGTTACGAAACTTCCTAAGACATCGGAGGTTACGACGCTATTTGGGTAATTGTTGATCGCCTTACCAAGTCACCCATTTCATACCGATTAGAGACTTATTCCATGGAACAACTCACTAGACTTTATGTCAAGGAAATAGTCTCGAGGCACGGAGCACCAATTTCTATCATTTCCGACAGAGATAGTCGATTCACTTCAAATTTCGAATTCATTGCAAGATTCTGCTCGAACCGATTAGAGATGAGCACAAGATATCACCCACAAACCGATGGTCAAAGTGAAAGGACCATTCAAACATTAGAAGACATGCCGAGGGCATGTGTGATTGATTTTGGAAATGGTTGGGCTAACCATTTGCCATTGATTGAATTCTCGTACAACAATAGTTATCACACCAAGATCAAGATGGCACCATTCGAGGCACTCTATGGTCGAAAGTGCCGATCACCGCTTGTTGGGCCGAGGTAGGAGACGACAACCATCGCCCGTAAATGGTACGGAAACCACGGAAAAGATCGCTCAAATTCGTGATCGACTTAGAACCGCAAGAGTCGATGAAAAGTTATGCGGATGTTAGACGCAAGGATTTGGAATTTCAAGTGGGTGACAAAGTCATGTTGAAAGTATCGCCTTGGAAAGGCGTGGTACGTTTTGGAAAGCGTGGAAAATTGAATCCGAGATACATTGGGCCATTCAAGATTTTGAGCCGAGTTGGTCCTGTAGCTTACCGACTCGATCTTCCTTCAGAACTCAGTCATGTGCACAACACGTTTCATGTTTCTAATTTGAAGAAGTGTCTTTCAGACGAATCGCTCATTATTCCATTGGACGAAGTTCATATTGACGACAAACTCAATTTTGTGGAGGAACTCAGAGAAATCATGGACCGCGAGGTCAAGCGGTTGAAAGCAGTCGTATTCCCATTGTGAAAGTTCGTTGGAATTCTCGACGAGGTCCCGAGTTTACTTGGGAACGGAAGACCAGATGCGACGCAAGTATCCACATCTTTCGCCGACACCGTTAGACCTAACAACGATTGAATTGTGGACTGAATTCCTTTTTGATGGGCGAATGTGACAATCCGTACTTTCGTGTCATTTCTCGACACCGTTCATGTCTCATTATTTCAACATTTTTAGTAAACTTGGTTTACTTGTTTCAAATTGCGTAACCTTGGAGGTTTAGCGGTTAATTCATGATCATGACATCACGTACATTTCATATGGACTATGATTAGTCTACATTTCATTGACATCATGTGCATCTCATTGATTCATTCACGACATTTCATTTTTCACTTTCAACGCGTAATTTTTATATTTAATAATCTTTATCGCGTGAGTTATTATTTTAAATATTTAATCCATTACTTTCAAAAATGATCCCGAGGTATTTTTAAACTTACATTTAGTTCATAAAAACTATATTTTTAGTTTTCCTAGTGTTTCAAATTTATTTGGTATTTTAATCGTTAAAGTTTAATTATTACGTCGTTTTCTTAAAAATTTTACGATAATTATTTTATCACCCGAATTTTCACAAGGAAAGTATTTTTACAATTTTTATCATCTCAATACATTCTATTTTGACTTATTAAAAACTTACTTGTACCAAAGAGTCACAATTATCTACAATTTACTTACCTTTTCTTTACAAATTCTACAAATTAAACACAAGATACATGCAAGTACAAGATTTAAAAAAAAAATATATATTTTTGAGAGACAACCCTCCCCCAAAAACCGGCCAAGGGGAGGGTGTGTTATAAATGTTGGTATGGTTCATGTTTTCTCAATAATTCACATCTACAAAAGTCTTTCATATCTCATACTTTTTCATTCAATCTCATTTTCTCTAAGTGTTAAGAAAACAAATATTTCTCTCTTCTTTTGGGTTCACAAAACCGGCCACATCAAAGACTCCAAGGGATCAAGAGTTTTGCAAAAATCAAGTGTTTACAACCTAGATTATATCCTTTTTATGGTTTTGAAATAAAAACCAAGGATATTTAAGTTAATCCTTGTTACCTACACCTCTTCACTATCATTTGTAAGCATGTTTTTATCATTTTCATGTTTCCTCTTCATTTTCATATGTTTCTTTTCATTTTGGAGCTTATATGCATGTTATGTGATTTATACCATTTATTTCATGATTTTAAAGTTATATATACAATATGGTCATCCTATAATTACTCCCATGGTATTCTTTGGTCTTGATGGTGATTAGGAACCCATGACACCCTAAGAAGGTGTATGGTAGGATTAGATTAGCTTTGGAGTTGATTTGAAGGGATTAGAATAGGTTTTGTCCGAGAAAACTATTTTCGATAACTATATTTTGTGTTCTGTCCTTGTTTCAATTTCTGGAAAACCTACTGTTGGTACGACATTTTGGCCTTGATATTTAGAAAATATACTTTAAAACGAATCCGTGGGCGCTTGAACGGATAAAACGGACTTATAACGAAGAAGTTATGGATTTTAAAGTTTGACGACTAAACGTATATTTTCGTAAAATTTCAGCATGCGTTTTACATATTTCGGTCAAAACGAGCCTTAAGCTTCACAAATTATTTCGACTAGTCAAAAATATATTAGTTTACTTCGATACGAAGCTAAGGACATATTATACGAGAAAACGGATTTAAAACGACAAAGATATGCACTTTTCATAAAGTTGCCGTAAATATTATTTTTCGATAAACTATATTATTTTTACGTTACAAGTATTTCACTAGTCAGAAGGGACCATGTTTTGCGTGAGCTTTTAACCATGATGTGAAACTTTTAGAACGAAATGTCTTCTAGTAAAATCAAGTTCACCGCCATATTTTTCAAAACAAAAGCCGTTTGTCAAGCGGAGTTATGGTGAATTAATTACGGACGTTCAAACATTGGCGAAACTCATTTTCGCACACAATTAGCAAAACCACCATCTTTAACCCTTGATATCTTTATGATCGAGACCTTTTGAACGAAAACTCCCGAATCGAAACTTTTAGATATCGATACAAACTTTCCAAAACCGTCGAGTTCGTTCTCTAACGATCGACGTACACCATTTTACGACCACTTTTCCGGAGCCATTTTGTTGATTTCATGATTTTCCGACGACATTGTTTTTGACGAAAAGTGGTAATTTCACCAAAATCATTATAAAACCATTGTAGGATGACATTTTGACGTAAAACATGTAAAGTCATTTTGAAGGGTCAAGACGTCAAAAGAGTATTTTTCGACGACGAGTAATATTTTCAAAACCCGTAAATGGTATAAATAACATACGAAGTGCATGCATAACATTACATTGCAACTCATGACATATCATATCATTGATAATAGGTCCCGTTGACGATCATTATAAACCTCGGTGTACTCACTTTTGCCGTTATTCCGGTTTATCCAAGTGAGTTTTCATAGCCCCGCTTTACATGCTTTCGATTATTTTCAAACCCACGGGAGAATACATTGCACTACATTTTTTTGTACGATACCAAGTATGTTAAATTCATTACATTGCTTAAGTTACCACATTTGCCAATTTGAAAGTCCCCATTACTTGAACATGAACCGTTAATCTTTGAAGCGAGGATGAGTGGATAGATCTATCGAGGGTGACGCCCATCCGGGTTGGTGAATCCCAACCAAGTGAACGGATGCATTTCATTTGATTACATTACGGAGTTGTCTCGCAAACACTGCAGGGGCATACATTATTGGACAGTCTAGTTTCGGGGTCATGGGCTTAGAGCAATTGTAACATTATTTTTACGTGACTTGATTGTCATGCATGGTCTATACTTGTGTAGTCGTATAAAACATTTACATAAACCTATGATTTCTCACCAACATTATTGTTGACGTTTTTAGCAATGTATTTTCGTGTAATCGAGGCACGCTCATCATGACATGGTTTAGGGACCTATATTTTGAGTCACAAGGCCGACTTACATTATGTACATTATGGTACTTTATTTCAAAACATCGTTTGGATTGTAACATATTTGTATTTTCTCAAACTTTGTAAACCTTTTGGGACCGATGTTGTACTCGATTGTTTTATGACATATCCAACGATGTGTTTTTAAACGACACTTTAGGTCGTTCAATATAAGCGTGATGTGGTGCTATGACAAGCCCCCAGAATTCCAATCAGTAAATTGGGTGTGACGCCCATGGCCAAGCCTTAGGGTATCCTCGCTTGTACTATAAATACCTCAAGTATGTCATTTGAGGTGTAAGTGTGTGTGTGTGTGTGTTTTCCTTTGAAGCAATATACATCTTATTGTTTTCATCTTCTTTTCTCTACCTCTCTAAACATACATACGAATTCTATCATTCAAGTCACCAAGTTCTTCATCTTTGCTTTCATTAATCTCTACGCATAAGTGTCTACTGTTTCAAGTGGTATACTCGTGTGTTAGAGAAGGTTGGTATTTGTGATAAGGTTGATATATCTTTGGTCTTAACAATTGGTATCAATCGCCTAACAATGGTTTAGGAGTGTTTGTGTTTGTTTTGAAGGGTTACGCATAAAGCTCTCGTTTTTACACTTTTGATACGCTTAAAGCTTTCATTTTTTCACCAAAAAATTCAAGATTCTTGTGGTTTAAGGTTTATTTGGTGTTAAGGTTTTAGTTTTTCGCAAAAAGTTTCAAGCTTTACGGGTTTAGATACGTTTTTTAAACTCATTTTGTTTCATTGGTCAATTCTACTCGTAACTTTTCTAAGCACTTTGGGTGAAAAAGGTCAACATATCTGTGCAAGAGAAATCGTTTGAATCGCTGAAATTTTTTACGAGTAGGTCAAACCCTAGTTCTACTTGTAAGAAAGTCAACCACGATAAGCTTCTACTCGTAACTTTTGGTGAAGTTTCTTGAGCTATACGGTGACTCGATGCTTCCTCACTTGGATAAGTTTGTGGAACACTTCGACTTTTGGATATCTTTTACAATCGTGATAGTGTAAAGGATTTTTGGATTCTACGCGAAGCCATTCCCACGCGTAAGCTATTCCCACGCCAGAAGCACCTTGCTACGCTGTAAGTTGGGTTCTACGATAAGAATTTCCTACGCCTAAGGATTCCTACGCCTAAGCATCCCACGACAAGATCCCACGCCTAAGCCTCGCCTACTGTGAACTTCCTGTTTCTACGCCTAAGCTCTTTCTACGCATAAAGGTTTTAAAAAAAAAAATTTTGAGGAGACTAAACGTTCAATTTTTACGCGAGATTCAAATTTTGGTTTAACTGTGAAAATTTTGGTCAAAATTTCAAATTTTTGGGCCTAAATTCAAATTTTTCGGGTCAAATTTGGCGTCAAAATTGTCATAACTCAAAATTTTCATACGACATTAGAATTGATTTTTATAGTGAATTTCAAATTTTGGGCAAAATTTTTTTAAGAACCAAGGTTACGAGTACGACTTTCAGAAACACCTCAACCGAGCTTAATCTTCATAAACACAACTCCTTTATCGTTGAATCGATCCTACATCAACTTTATCATAACATACCTTCATCAATGGCAACTCGTGCGGATCGCTCCTAAGCGCTTTCTTAAAAGGACTCTTCAATGAAGAAAACATAAGCCTCACTACACCAAATAACAACAACCAATGGATTTCACCGTATAATCCGCAGTTTGCTCAACCGAGTATGAATATTGGTCAAGGAGGACAAATGGTTGATGTTATTGGGAATCATAATGGATTTGCTACGGGCATACAAATGGGGCATCGATGCAATATGCGGGCGTATGTTGGACATCAAGGGGTCGATTGTGAATCGTAATATGGGATATCAAAATGGGAATAATCGTTTTATGACTTGGTTGTAATGCTACCTCCGAACCTCAAAGCCAAGATTCGGTATCGTCACTTCAAGATGCTACCTCCGAACCTCAAGTGTGGTCTTGTTAGCAAAGAAAGAAAAATTGGGAATAGAGTTGATCACGAGGAATACGGAATTCTATATCCAGACGGGCAGAGAAAGCAAATGATAATGCAAGATCTTGTCTTCTGATCAACCAACAGACACAACATCAAGTGATACTTTTGATACACCTCCCGCCTATGACATGATCAACTCAATGAGGTACCAAATTATAGTAATGTTGCTAATCGGTTTACTCATGATGAGCAAGATTCGTGACATCGGCACCTACTTATGATACATACCTAGACAATCCGAGTTGTAGCAATACGAACTCGAAACTCCATATGTGAATCCTAATGGAGGTCGTGGTCGCACAAAATCTCGAGGACCGATGAGGAAACCCGTGCTTATTTTGAATCATTAATTAATAACTGTGGTATTGAGATTGAGAAAGTTAGTAAGGTCAATCGCGAAGTTAAGGCCGCTTTTAAGATATTGACCGCTGAGCTTGAGAGTTACAAAGGGAACGCAAAAGCTTTTGAATTTCATACAAACAAACTTTCAGAATTAGAAATTGGTTATCGAGATTCTGTTTTAAGAGAAAATCAATTGCAACTCAAGTATGACACACTTGATGTGAATCTGAACTTGAAAATCAAATCTTTAAACAAGGAAATTTCTGAACTAAACAACCAACTTTCTAAACAAAAAGAACTGTGTTCTGATCTTGAAAAAGAGAAGAAACAGTTGATTTCTGATTTTTCAAAACGAGAAGATTCTCTTCTTGATGAGATTCTGGATAAAAATGAAACAATCAAAAGATTGGATAATTTGCTTCTTACAACGGGCCATTCCGCTAAAACAAACAAGATACTTTCTAATCAAGCAAATCCGATTTTTCACACTGCACATAAAATGGCTCTTGGTAACAACCCTTCTTTGTTCCTCAAGAAAGCTCATAAATCTCAGAATGTGTTGAACAATGGAAAACTTTTGCATGAACCCATAATTGTTCGTGATTCTCTTGAAACGTTGGAACTATCTGAGGAGAGTAGATCAAAAATGAAACAAAAACATCCGGAAATCAAACCTATTGATTATAATAAATGGAACCAAATTAATGGTATTTCGTTTGTTTCTCAATCAACGTTTTCCACCAAACCAAGTGTTTCAAACAAAGTGTCAACACCAGCTTCAAAATCTGTTTCAAAACCAGTTGTTGTCTCCAATTCTCTTTCGAACATTGAACAAATGTCTTCAAACAATCCTTTTAACACAAGTGATGCGAGAAGTATTTTGGAAAATGTCAAAACTAGAATTACGGATCTTCAAGAGACATTGAAAACTAAAACCAATATTACAACAAACATCCGGTTTAATAGTTTTGATATTGAATGAAAAAGTTTTTGAAACTCAAATCGCCCCTCGGTGACTAACATCAACTCAAGGGTAATTCATTTTGAACAAGCCTTTTTGAAAGAAACAAGTGACTTTGTCAAGGACCATAAATCCACAGTAAAGCAAGCTAATGAAAGTGTTGAACACATCATATTTTGGAAAATCTAAATGATTCTCTCTTCAAGATGTTCGACATCGATATCATGTCCATTATCTTACAAACATATTTTGTTGAAGATCATGAAAGACTCGATCGAGACCTCCATAATTGTTTCAAAGTATGAAAAATCTCTTGAAAAACTTGAAAAGAAAACGTGTCCTATTTTAAACGATTTTGATCGAAAACCAAGAATGCAAGTATGACAAACCGTAGTATGAGCGTGCCTACAAGGACATGCAAGAGCAAAATGATCTTTTGAGAGCTCGGTGGAAAGTCTAAAAGGAAAGGCTGTGGATACTAAGTTTGCAAAACCATTGACTGAGGAGAAAACAAATGTTCCCAAACCGGTTTTCAAACCAAAAATGTCTATTTCTCAGTTTCCTCCAAAAGTCAATGAGAAACATGATTTGTCAAAAACAGTCACTCCACAGTCCCTGCCCATTAAAAAGAGAATTATCAAAGCTTTTGAAAAACCTGTTTTTGAGAAAGAAAAAGTGTTTACACATGGCAATTCTAAGACTAGTTCACGGAATGTGACCAAAAATCCAGTTAAAGAATCTGTTGGTTCTAACGACATGGTCAACAATCACTATCTAGAAGAAGCTAGGAAAAGGCATGAGACTCGAAAAGACATAATTCTAGGTGCAACATCTAGGGTGATGAATTCTACAAGATTTCAAAAATCGCTAGTAGTAGTAAACCATTACCTAGGAACTCTACAAAAGACTAGGGATTGGCTTGCATCTAAGAGTAGTTGCGCAAAAGAAAATACTATGCCCTTAGAAAACAACACTAGGAATTCTAAGCCTTTTTCGAACAAGAATCAATGTCCAAAAGGCGTAGTGACAAAGTTAAAGCTCTTTTTTAAACAAGAATATTGAATTTGTCTCATACTACATGTAAAAATGTGTCTTTTCACTAATCATGATGCATGTGTCTCACAATATCTCAAGAAAGATAATTCTCGTGCCAAGACACAATCCACTAAGACACCAAATAGAAACAAACCCATTGACATGATGAGCAGAAACCTAATAGGTGGATCTCTTCAGACGTAGTTTTTCCAAAATGAGTCTTCCACGATCCGAAAAGAAAACAACTCCTAGATCTTACCTTGGGTGGATACCCACGGGCAAAGTTTTCAACACAATAGGTCTTAGATGGATTCTCACAGAAATATTTTGATACTTGCTCCAACACGAGATAATAGTGTCACTCATCAAGATAAGGAAGTCAAACCACTACAACCGTTGATAGTGATCTCCCTCGCCATGAGGAATCTTGTACTTCTAACACTGTTATTTGTGAAAACTCTTCTTCTTTGGTTGCAGGTGCATCAAATATCTCAGAACCCAGCTCATCAGATGGTTCCAATTCTGTAAACTCTTCTTCTTCATCAACATATACTTTGACCAGTATCACATCTTGCTTTGTCCTGTAGATAAACAAGGCGTTGTCTATCTTTCCTCTAACAAACTTGTTTTGAATCAGGAAGGATGAGAGAGTTTCATATCATTCCCTGGGAGCTTGTTTAAGTCCATAAAGGGCTTTGTCAAGCTTGCAAACATAGTCAGGGAATTCACTACTCTCAAAGCCAGGAGGTTGCTGAACATACATATCTTCCTTGAATTCACCATTCAGGAATGCACTTTTTACATCCACTTGGTAAACTTTGAAGTTCATGTAGGTAGCAAATGCTAGGAAGATCCTCATGGCTTCCATTCTGCAACAGAGCAAATGTCTCATCATAGTCAATGCCTTCTTGTTGATCAGAACCTTTGGCTACAAGTCCGGCTTTGTTTATAATGATGATGTCGCTTCACCGGTTTTGTTTCGAAACCCACTTCATTCCTATGACAATGACATCCCGAGGACATTTGATCAAGATCATGACCTTGTTCTTATCAAACTGCTGAAGTTCTTCTTGCATAGCTCGAACCCGACTTGGATGTTTTTAGCCTTAGTGACACTTTTGGGTTCTATTTCGATAGAAAATCAAGATATAGACATTCATTGGTTGAAGTCAGCGATTAGTTTAGCGACCATGCTTCTAGTGAGCATGCCCTCGGTGGGTTCACCAATGATATTTACAAGCTCAATGTCCCGAGATTTTGTCCACTTACTTTGTGGTATAGGATCCGAGCTTGCAAAGGTCTTGGAAACTCGTGAGTTAGTTCAGTGCAGGAGCCACGTAATCATTGAGATCATCTGTTGAGATACTTTGTTCGGGTTGGGGTATTTGAATCACAAGTTCTCGAATGTTTGGTTCAAGATACCTATCCCAAGAGGGACCGATTGATTATCAATGATTTCACCGATGGTTGGTTGAGGAAGGTTGTGGGGCAAGACATAGTATGAGATGTCGCATCGACTGATAGAGGAATTGATTTCGTGTTGAACTCATCGAGGATATCTAGTTGAGCCATCAATTCCTATTTCCTCCACTGAGGTATTGGTGAATCTGATGCTTTCTGAACTTTCATCAAAGGTGACATGAAAGGTTTCCTCAACTTGTTGTCTTCTGGTGTTAAACACCCTGAAGGCTTTAGAGATCAGTGAGTAACCTAGGAAGTATCCATCATCAGCTTTTGCATCAAACTTGCCTAGGTGATCCTTGTGATTGTGAATGAACACAGGACACCCAAACACATGAAAGTAGCTGATATCAGAAAGTCTACCTTTAAATATCTCATATGGGGTTTTGTTATGTCTTTTGACAATGATTGACCTGTTTTGAGTATAACAGGTTGTTTTGACTGCTTCAGTCCAGAAATGCTTTGAGAGTGCTGAGCCATTTAACATAGTTCTGGCAGCCTCAATGAGAGTTCTGTTTTTCCTTTCACCACCCCATTTTGTTCGGGGTGTACGGGATGAAAAGTTTTGGGTGATTCCTTTCATCACGTAAATTCTCAAGCTCTTCATTTCGAACTCGGTGCCATTGTCGGCTCGATTTGTTTAACAAGAATGTCATTTCGGTTTTCAATTTTCCGATGAATGACATTATTGTATCACCGCCGACTCTTTCGGAAAGAAAGTATACCTGTGTATCTTGAGAACTCATCGACAATGACAAGTGTATACTTCTCATGTTGGATTGATCTAGGAATGACTGGTCCAAAGAGATCCATGTGCAGGGAGGTGAAGGCAGCTTTTGATGGAGAAATTTTGTTTTGTTTTGAAAGATGCTCGTGATGTTTGCCTTTTTCACAGTCGAGCATGGTTTATCTTTTGCAAAACCGGTGATGGTAAGCCAAGGACTTTGTTTTGTTTTGCCAAGTTGTTGATGTTTTGAAGTTTAAGTGAGAAAGTCTCTTGTGCCACACCCGGTTGATAGTTTCGATGGCTTTGGTAAAGAGACAAGTTCCATTTTGAGAGAGTGTTGACATGTCTAAGACATAAACATCATCTCTTCTAGGAGCTATCAAAACAACTTCTTTGTTGGCATTGAAAATGGGGCCTTATTTGTCATTGAATTGCACAATGTACTTAGCATCACAAAGTTGACCGACACCGATGAGATTGTATTTAAGACCATTGACATAAGCTATTCTAGAAAACACTATTCCATTGTAAAGATAATCGAACCATAACCTTCGTGGGACATGATGAGTTATCACCAAATACTACCTTGGGTCCTGGTTCCTTTACATACTTGTGCAGATACTCCTTAACACCAGTCATACTTCTTGAGCATCCACTATCTAGATGCCAAATAGGCTCCCTGACCTGTCTCTGGACAAATAGTAAACTGGGTTAGTTTTTCTTGCTAACCCACATACTAGTGGGCTTGGGTCTAAAGGTCTGCTTGAATTTGGCAATTGACTCATGGTCAGTGGTTGAGTGCATTGTGCTACCACAGGTTTTACATTTGATGACTGAGGATAACTTAGTGATTCGGGGTTGCTTTGAACTTCTCTTTGCTTGGATGACAATGTCATGCTGAGATGTCTCATGAGCTGGATTTCTGCAAATATCACAGATGTGTTCATGAGACACTCATCGATGATGATCATTGAAGCCACGGTGTGGGCAAGGAGGAAAAGGTTTAGCTCTATTCCGTGAGTCGTTTTGGAGGTTGAAGCATATTGATGACCAACGTTGGTATATTTTGCTTCATCGAATGAACTTACATATCGTAAGTGATCGAAGTTACGTGATCATCCTTTTGCGCATCATACAAAAAGGATTCTCGTAGCAATTGTCGGTGGTATGGTGGTGTAATGGCACATATCTCACTTACACTCGGGTTTGTTAGTGGATTTTGACCTTGATGAACTAGAGGAGGATGACTTATTTTCCTTGATTGAATCAAGAGCTTTTCGATGGATTCCATCTTGTCGACCGCCTTTCTCACAAGTTCGCCGATGGTCTTGGTCTCGCCTTCAAGAGGGAACCCAAGATGTAGAAGTCTCATGGGAGTAGATTCTTGTTGGATTGGCTTTGTTGGTCTTATCAGGATGGTTCTACCAAGTGCGCACCTTTCTTTTGGTGAATGAGGATAGAATTGTAATGGAGTAAGCTCGAGCTTGGTGCAAGACCAAGAGGTTTCAGAGGTGGAAGCGGTGCTTGAGATTATGCTTCGACTCGATATGTGTTGAGTACCACCGCCACATCGTGGAGTCCAAGCATGCTCTTTAGAGCTTGGCTTTCGTGCTCTAGTATTCTTCCGAATCGAAATTTAGAAGCTTACTCTCGTGGTTAATCCGCTCAATCCAATCACCGGGCTTGGGAATTTTCAACATATTGATAATCATGCCACCGCACACAAATGGCTTTGGACTCGGTCTTTGTTGTAAGAGTCGGAGATGATCTTCACCTATGACTCTCTTTTTGCTACTAGGGGCTCCCACAGCATCAAAGACCCTAGGGTTCTTAGCAGTCCAACTTTTAATGATATCTTTTTCCCTTTTAAGTTCATCTTGAAGAGCCTGATTTCTTTTGACTAGTTCAGTGTTTTGAATTTGCAAAGTGACAGCCCCAAGCTTAGTTTGTTTTAAAAGAAGCAATTCATCCCTACACTTTGTTAATACAAATAAGCCATAAAAACGTTTATTTATATTTTACGATCTTCTAATGTTTTGTCGATAACAAACGTAAAATCATTTTAACAAAACAAATAAAATACGTAAATGGTTTGAGCCAATAGTTTTCTAACACACCTACATTTTCACATAAAACACTAAAACAAGTATAAGTGATTTTATGATTTAATAATACATATGTACAACAACTAGTGTTTACATATTGGGCAAATATATACATGACTAGTATGTATTATAATGGGTAATAAAAATGGGTAGAAACTTAAGTATTTGGCCCATTGACCAAATACATTGAATATAGTTGGGTACAACCCAAAGCCCATGACCCATACCCATGAAGCTTGACCCATAACCCATTGCATGACATCATGCTTAAGTCATACATGGTTTTAATCCATGGCCCATAGTTTTAATCCATGAACTATGGACTAGATGCATTGCATCTTGGAGATACATTGTATCTACTTTGATACCATGATCCATAAATCATGACCCAAAACCCATGGGCAAAGGGAGCATCCCACGGATCCCAAGATAGAATCGGACGGATCCCTCAGTGACGGATCCGTGGAGCAGTGAGACATTTTCTCTATAAATAGTGAGCCATTTCTTCATTGTTTCTTACCCCTTTCTCACATATTTTCTCTTTGAGTTATAAACTCTCTAACCTCATATCCAAGTGATCTATGTATGTAGTTTTCTTTTCGTGTGATTCTCTAGGTTCCTCTTAAAGGCTAGATCACCATCTTTTGAAGACGAGCAAGCTCAAGTCCATGAGTTGCCATGCTTCGTTATCATCAAGACTACTTAGGTTCTCTTGTTGATAGTTTTCTTATTTCTCATAAGAAGTGTAGTGTTGAAGACATTAGTGAAAGATGTCTCAAGTGTCAAGACGAAGATATTAGTGAAGGGTGTTGATCATCCGTATTGAAAGCACTTGTAAAGGGTGCTTAGAAAGTCAAGAATAGAGGCATTAGTGAAGGGTGCCTAGAAGTCAAGTCACAAGACATTAGTGAAGGGTGTCTTGTAGATCGAGCTAAAGGCATTAGTGAAAGGTGCCTAAGGTGTACATTCGATATGGTGTGATTCGATGTACAAGATAGATTAGTATTGGGTCAAAGGATATTGTTATCCTTGTTGATATTGTTATAAGGAGTAGATCTCCTTTGGGGTTAGGTGTTGGTGTAGTGTTGGGTAGTAGTTCCTCCATTGTAATGGAACTCGGTATCTAGCCTAGTACCGGATAAAGGGTAGGCGACGTTGTGATAGGTTTGGTTCTCCTTGGTGAAAGGACTCGGTATCTAGCTTTGTACCTGATAAAGAGTAGGCAACGTTGTGAAGGTTTCTCCACCATAAGGAGTCGGTGTTGTGTAGTGATTACGAACTCTCGAGTAGGTGACTCAGGGAGTGGAGTAGGGCAAGGAAGGTGTCCTTGTAGCCAAACCACTATAAATACTCGCGTTGTGGTTTTGTGCTTCTTATTCTTTATCTTTTCATTACATATTTATATTTCTATATGTTTGTTTATCAACATCCAACACACATCCAAATAGATTGACATAAGTCGATCTAAATAGTTTAAAACCAAGTTTTAATCGGTAAAACTATTCAACCCCCCCCCCCTTCTAGTTTTCCACACACTTGTTCAGTTCAAAACTTAACTTGTTGTATTTTGAAAAAAGATTTAAACGTTGCTCTTCTACAAACTTAAGGTGAACATTGATATAGTTCATGTAAGACTGCCAATCTGAGTCATCATCCATAAAAAGTAAAATGTTTACCTTCTTCATTGTGATGTTGACCCATTCTCCATTCCTTGCATGATTTTTCCCAACAGCTAGCTTGTCCTCTTCTGAGAGAGCCATCAGTTCATTGACTTGCACCATTTCATCGTCTGAGGAGACTGGCTCTTCATCCCAATCGAAGACTTCAAAGAACTAGGCCCTTGTTTTTACCCCGCATGCATTTAACAATGTTTGTTGTTTCGAGGGAGTGGCCTCAGCAATGCTAGCTTGGCTTTGACTTTCCAGATTTAGCTTCAAAATCACGCTTTTACTTTGATCGACTTGTTTTGAAAATTTTGATGAGACGATAGATTTTTGGTTGAAATTGGCTAAAGCCTAAGGACCGATTTGACCGTGATAGTTTATAAGAGGGTTCGTAAATTGTTTTGAAAACAATCTTTGGCAAATGGCCTCTTTATGACACTTAAAGCATTCGGGTTTCCTCATTTAATTTAGCATTTGAAAACCTTTGTTTCTTTTTTAAACCTCCGAGAGTTAGCAAGGAGTGCCCTTCTGAAATTCGATGTTCGGTCATTTAGGTACTCCTCACTTGATCTCTCATCGCTCATCATCCGAATTTTTCTAAAATCTTGAACCACACTGTTAGAATAGAAAGCAAGAGAGATAGGTGTTGAAGTGGTGGTCGGGACTTCTCGACTTCCGAGACTTCTTCAAGTCGTGGTATCGTCTGCTGATGAGGTTTTCCTCATAGACAAATTTCCCATATATTTCGTGAAGTTCAAGATTTCGGATATGATTAGCATTCCTAAGTCCTTGAGAGAAATTCACCACTTCGAGGGAGACTATTGACAAAACCAACATTGATTTCATGTTTGGACAACTTAACACCATCATTTGACGATTCATTTAACAAGGTTTTGTACCGGTGTAAGTTTGAGATGAGTTTTCGAGTCCTTAGCCCCAAGGTGTTATACTCAAGTTTCGTGTCCATTATCCTGTTTTCCTTGGTATCGATGGACCTTCATGACTATGAACTAGGTCATCCCAGTTTGTTTAGTCGTACTACTAATAACAGAACTCCATAATATCATCGGGAAGACAAGATATGATGATACTTTTGAGCCTTTGGTCCTGGTTGACCACTCTCCTCTCATCCTGAGTCCACTGAGCTTCAGTTTTAGGCAAACCTTCAGTAGTCTTTGGGATAAATGGACCTTCATTAATACACTTAATGTAATAAGGTTCCATCTCAATCAAATAGCAAAGCATGCGCTTTTTCCATTTGTTAAATTTACCAACTTCAAGTCGAGGGGCAACAGCAGAATACGCTCCACCCTTTTTGTCGACTAGTTGGGGCACATCAATTTCAGCCATTAGGATCCTGATTTAAAAACGTTTTAGAGCGGCTTAAAAGGTTTTATAATCAACCTTGCTCTGATACCACTTGTTGTACCCGTTTCACAATCGTATAAAATAGTTTAAAATATATTAAGTAAACAGATTGTGAGTAATGACTGAAAGTAATGCAAGTAAAAACAACGATAAATTTTCAACTTAATATTCTTTATTAGAGATCAATAAAAGAATACATTACCCAAGTACTTATGAACAAGCTTGGGATTGAAATGACAAAGTGTTGTAACTCCTCACTGAAGCTCAAAGCTAAGTCCGAGCACAACCACAATGGAACCATCGAGCTATCTCGGGACTGAGTTGTATTTGGAGGAGTGAAAGACGGATTTTGTGTGTGTGTGTTTTACAATTCACAAGCTTAAATCTTTCACTCCATCTCTTATGCTATTTATACAAGTATGTGTTTTAACTCTATCCTAAGTGACAAACTGACAAGTTACAGAATACAAAATACTGGTGTATTTTGTCTCTATTTACAAAGACTATATTGGGTAAGTGACAAGGTTGCTTTCATCTAGCCAGTGATGACACTGAGCCTGATAATTAGCCATTCAGGGAAAGTTGACTTTGGTTGATAAGAACTTCGTCTTATCTGTTTAAACTTATCCCGCCTTGTCCCGCTCTTTCTTCAGTCTGCATTGCCTTCAGTCTTCAACTTCAGTTTGTCTTCAGTGAAAGTGGTTGGTGAGGAGTTTCGGGATTCAGTGATTTATTGTCATCACTCACTGAATTCACCATCTTCTTCTTGACCTAGTCTTCACCCCTTAAGTTCCGCCTCACCGAGGGAGAGACTTCATCTTTGTCTCATCGAGTATCCCAAGATAGCTCACCGAGAGACTATGCGCTCACTGACTTATCAGTGTTTAAGGGACAACACTTAAGGTATTTTCTATTCAAATCCTAGACTTAAGGGGTTTGGGTATTTACTGAACCCAACAAAAACCAAATCCAAATCTTTTCGAGAACTCAAAAACCAACCCAAATTCCAACAATACCATGTCCTTTGGAGCTACTGTTATCACTAATATGACATATTATATTAGCAACATGCCAGATATCGTGACCACTAACATTTTGAATCATTCGCTAATAAAAGATGCAGTGAGAACCGAAACTGATTTGGTCCAAAAGTCCGGACCGAGGACCGACCCGAAATGTTCAGTCTATGTCCGGGTCAGTCCGGTTCGTCGATTGGTCCGGTCCAACAAAGCGTAATAGCCGGTTCAACGTAAGACCGAACCGGACTGGACCGAAGACCCAAAAAATAGGAAAAGAGTGGACCGAAAACCGGGTGAAATATGTTCGGTCTGGTCCGATCGATCCGGTTCGGTCCAGTTTCTCGGTTCAGTCCTATCCACAGTAATGCTCAGCCATATTTGTAAGATAAGGTTTCAATGTTCCGATTTGCAACATGTAGTTAATTGAACGATTCTAGTGAATTCATATAACGTTAACATGGCTCTAGCTAGCTCAGTTTGTAAGCTCCATAACGTTTGACACATTTACTTAGATTATATTAGGGCTGAGCATCAAAGGTCCAAAATCGAACCGGACCGACACCCCGATCGAACCGATAAAAACCGAGCCGACCCGACAGCCCGTCGGTTCGGTTTCGGTTTCATGTTTTACATGTTTTCGGTTTCGGGTCGGTTCGGTTTGGCCCAAAACCGACAAAAATATACCTAAACCGAACCGAACCGACGGCCCTACACAAAACCGAACTGATCCGACGGTCCATCGGTTCGGTTTCGGTTTAGGTTTTTCATGAATTTCGATTTTCGGTTTTGTCGGTTCTGGTCGGTTTTGGACCGACGCTCAGCCCTAGATTATATTACCGGGGAAATTTGAATAAATGAGAAATAAAATCAGATACAATAATTTAGTAATCTCGATCCCTATTTTCTTTGAGAGACTATGACCCGTGACATCAACAATAATCTTGAAGAGATATAAAGAAAAAGAAAAAAGTTAAGAAATATGCAACTTTATCTTTCTAAAAAAAGAAACAGTGATGCAAAAGGAAACAAAGATGAGGAGATCTATATATGTGTAAGAAACAAAAATGTTTTGTTTAAATTGTTGTAAGATACATATATGAGGAATTTTCAAATGCTTACTCTAATTTTGGTGCTTACCAAGGGACAAATCCCAACCATCCATTTAGTTTAATCTAATGGTGAGGATAAACCTAAGATTTAATATGGAAACCTAAGTCCATGTTTTTTTTCTCTCCTTTTTCTTTGTATTTTTGTCTTTCTTATTTTTAACAATTTTTTCTTTTTTCTTTGAAATTCACGTTTTATTAAAAATCATGTTTTTTTTTTTTTTTTTAATTCAAGTTTTTTTTTTCGCTTTCATACGCTTTCATCTCGTATTCATATGTTTTCGTTCGTTTTATACGCCGTCCGTGTTCATATATTTCGCCCTTTTTACGTTTTAAATCGATTTCAAACGTTTTCTCGCTTTCATCCGTTTGCACATTTACATCCGTTTTCGACGTTTTATACGTTTTATGCGTTTAAATGCATTTTTGTCCGTTTTCGTCCGTTTTACGTTTTCGTCCATTTTAGACATTTTTATCTCTTTTCGACGTTTTCGTCCGTTTTATACGCCGCCTCATTTTGCACGCTTTTATCATTTTCACGTTTTCGCCCGCCACGTCCGCTTTCATACTTTTCATCTATTTTCTTACGTTTCATTTGTTTTCATTTGTTTTGTTCATTTTCTTTCGTTTCGTTCGTTTCATACAATTTGCCGTTTCTTTCGTTTTCGTCCATTTTACATACGTTTTGACGTCTTTTATGCTTTCACGTTTTAAATCTGTTTCGTCCGTTTTCACGTTTTGGGCATTTTCATCCATTTTCACACGTTTTATCTGCTTTTTAGCTTTTCATGTATTTTCGTCCGTTTTAGACGCCGTCTTTATTTTACGTTTTCATGTATTTTCGTCCGCTTTTATACGTTTCGTCCGTTTTAGACGTTTCATACGTTGTCATCCGTTTTTACGTTTCACCTATTTTTAGACGTTGCCTCGCAGACGCTTCCATCCGTTTTATCGTTTCGTCGTTTTCATACATTTTCGTCCGTTTTACACGCTTTTATACGCTTTATATCGTTTGTCCGTTTGCATTTATTGTCCGCTTTCATACGCTTTTATCGCTTTTTATTTGATTTAACACGTTTTGTCCGCTTTCATTTTATATTTGTAAGTGACACTTATTTATCTCTTGTGATATAACACCGTAAGGAAGATGAAAAGTATTACATTCTTCATCATGTATGTGTTATCGTTGTGATACTCAACTAAGAATGTGATGGTTATGTTTTGAAAATATTTAGGAAGATTTTGTGTTTTATGAAATTATGAAATATTAGAAAAGTTGTTCAAGCGAAAACAAGAGATGTTATGATACTTTTGTTAGACTTGTGGTGGTTTTTCTATTTAATGGATACATTGTGGATGTTTCGATAGGTTTTATAGCGGGATTTGAAAATAAATATCTATTGTTGAATCGACAAACTAAATAAGTTATGGTTGAAGATAGCACATCTTTACAAACAAACCGGAAGTTTCGAGACACTTGTGATATCACGGTGATATCACTCACTAATGATATCACATGTGATATCATGTGTGATAACACGTTGATATCACCTATGATATCATGTGTGATATTACCGGTGATAGCATGTGTGATATAATAGTTTATATCACTTGTGATATCACCGGTGATATCACTCATGATATCATGTGATATCACAAGTGAGGTGATATCACATGTGTTTGAGCTAATCGGTTTGTTTATAAAGATGTGCTTTCTTCAACCATAACTCTTTAGTTTGTTGATTCAACCATGATATTTTAAATTCCGCTATAAAACCCATCGAAATATGCACAATATATCCATTAAATGAAAAATTCACTACAAGTCTAACAAAAGTTTCATAACATCTCTTGTTTTCGATTAAACACCTTTTCTAATATTTCATATTATCATAAAACACAAAATCTTCCTAAATATTTTCAAAACACAAATAAGAAAATGAGCGAATTATCACGATAATATAATAAGTGATGTTTATTATCATTTCTTTCATATATACTTGGTAAAATACTAAATTCTTATCGCATTTGGTATGAATTTAATATTTCACATTCTTAGTTGAGTATCACAACCGATACACATATATGATGAAGAGTGTGATACTCTTCATCTTTCTTCTGATGTTATATCACAAGAGATAAATAAGTGTCACTTAAAAATATTAAAATAAATAAAAAGGAAGCAAACTATGAAAATAAAGACTTGACATATTATCAAAATAAAACAAGTGTTGCATTAAATTAGCATTTGTTTGAACAAAATAAGAATTCACCTAAAGAGGACTTTAACCCTTTTATTTCTACTAATAGTATAATATCACAAGTGATAGATAACATTGGTTGCATTAAAAAAATATGCGCTTGTCAATTGCGATGAAAGGAACAAAACTATCTTATGAATCGAAATTATAAAAATATTAGAAAATAGATAGGTGATAATATATAAAATATACTGAGCAATGAAATATTTTCGTGATATTAAAGGTTAAAAAACATACTTGTTTGTTTATGAAATATCACAAATGATATTAGACATTAATTTTTTTTTTTTTTTTTTTTTTAAATAAAATATCACAATTGTTATTATACATATAATATAATAAAGTTAAATAATAAGCATGAAACGTATAAAATAGACGAAACGTATAAAAAGTCTACAAAAACGGACGAAAACGTATGGAAACGGACAAAACGTATAAAAACGAATGAAAAGAGTATAAACACGTATGAAAGCGGACAAAACGTCTGAAAACGGACGAAAACATATAAAAAAGGATGAAAATTGACAAAAGCGTGTGAAAGCAGTATTTAAAACGTCTGAAAGTAAATGAAATCGTCTAAAATGGACGAAACGTAAAATATGGACGGCGATATAAACCTATGAAACCGATGAAAACGTATAGAAATGGACGAAAAAGTCCGGCGATAAAAGCGAGCGAAAGTACATGAAACCGTAAAAAGCATCGAAAACGTATGAAAATGGACGAAACTTATGAAAACGGACGAAACGTAAGAAAGCGGACGATAACGTATGTAAACGGACAAAACGTAAGAAAATGGCTAAAACGTCTAAAACGGATGAAAACGTATGAAAAGGAACTAAAACGTATATAAACCTATGAAAACGGATGAAAACGTATAAAAACGGACTAAAACGTTTGAAAATGATTTAAAACGTATGAAAACGGACGAAAATGTATGGAAGCGGACAAAGCGTATAAAAGCGAATGAAAAGAGTATAAACACGTATGAAAACGGACAAAAGCGTCTGAAAGCGGACGAAACATATAAAAAGGATGAAAATGGACAAAAGCGATGAAAGCGGACGGCGTCGAAAGTAAATGAAATCGTCTAAAATGGACGAAACGTAAAAATGGACGAAAACGTATATAAACCTATGAAACCGATGAAAACGATAGAAATGGACGAAAACGTCGGCGTATAAAAGCGGACGAAAGTACATGAAACCGTAAAAAAGACGAAAACGTATGAAAATGGACGAAACGATGAAAGCGGACGGCGTAAGAAAGCGGACGATAACGTATGAAAACAGTACAAAAACGTAAGAAAATGGGCGGCGTCTAAAACCGGATGAAAGCGGACTAAAACGTATATAAACCTGAAACGGATGAAAGCGATAAAACGGACGAAAACGTTTGAAAAGCAGATTTAAAACGTATAAAAGCGGCGAAAATACATAAAAGCGTAAAAAAGCGGATGGCGTATAAAATGGACGAAAACGTATGAAAAGAGCGAAATGTAAGAAAATAGACGAAAACGTATGAAAGCAAAGTAAAACGTAAGAAAATGGATGAAAGCGTTGGAAAGCGGACGAAACAGATGAAAGCGTATGAAGGCGAAGAAAAAACGCAATTATAAAAATCGTGAATAACGTGAATTAAAAAAAATCTTTCATTTATTAAAAAGCGTGAATTAATTAAAATTACAAAAAAAAAAGTGAATAAAAAGAAAGACAAAAATAAAAGACAAGAAAAAACATGGACTTAGGTTTAAGTATTAAATCTTGGGTTAATCCCTACCATTACATCAAACTAGATGAAAGGTGAGGATTTGTTCCTAGTAGCGTGAAATTTTAAGTAAGCAAAATAAAGTGTCTCTACATATATAATGAACTAATTAATCAGTAGTTACAAAAAAGTTAAATATGATGAGCTAGAACCAAATCTACTTGTTTAATTTCATGCTTATTTGTAATTTGCCTACTGGTAGCTGTTTTATTTGATAGATAAAACCAGAAGAAAAAAAAAATTGTCATTTTTGTTTAGAGTAAAGGATACAGTTGCGTGAGGCGAGTGCCAATTTGATTTGGCACGGCGTTAAACCGCCACCATTGTACCGCCTATCACCGGTGCCAAAGAAAATATGAGAAATTTGGCTTGGTCAAAGTGGAGAAAAAGAGGAAAAAATAGTCGTTGATAGGCAATGGTCGAAAATTTTAATTTTTTTTCAATCCCACCTTTATATATGTATGATTACCCCAATTATTTTTTATTATAATTTATATATTTATTTTAATGGATGAAAAATTAGTTGATTTGAATAAAACTGATTAAATGAAATAAAATAGTGAGTAACAAAAGTAAGGTTTTGGCTTGAGTAAATAAAGATGGTGTTTTTTGATGTGTGAGTAATTGGAAAGTGAAAAGGGACAGGGATGTAACGCATTTTGCTTTTAATTCGTTGAATAAAAAAAATATTTCTACTAGAAATTGCAAAATATTTACTCGAAGAAAATAATTATTTATTAAAGTTAAAAATTAGACAATTAATAATAGGATAAAATGGTCAGGGTTCAAAGCCTACTTTCTAATAAGTACATTTACTGAGACAGGTGCTCATTACCTGACACTATGTCTTTGAGAGAGGGTCCGGTTAGCATCTTTAAGGTGCATGAGACCAGGACGATCCCACCATTTTTCACATGTAAGAGAATAATAAGTCAACGCAGCCAGCCCATAACTATAAAGTTTCTCAAATAACCGATCTATTTTGGGATCACAAAAAAGTTTAAAGAGTTTGAAACGATTAATAAATTAAGTCGTAATAGTGGAAATAAAGTTCACGTTGACATGAAATAAATGAAAATGATTAAGAAACTTAATGCATATGCATAAATTATGTCTACTCAATTCAACGTTTGAAAAGTAGATTATACATTTTCTCATTCTTAAGGTTTATTTTTGATTTTGCTACATGTCATCATCTCAATTTTAGTCATGCATGGCTTTCTTTCAAATCTATTACAAATTCAAATATAACTTCAACCTTTTCTACAAACAAAACTCGCCCTAAATTATTTTTAAGAAAAGCAAACGTAATACGAAAAGGTTGAAGTTGACATGGATATGACTCATTAAGGTGACATAGAAAAGTTATTGTGTATTATTTAGTGTTAAACACCTTTTTACATATTATTATTTGGTCACCTATTATGTATTATTTGATCCTTAGGTTATATGGTAGAAAACAAGGTAACTTTAAGGCTGTCGTTTGCTTTTTTGAGCTTTTAACTCTTCATCCGCAAACCACGCCTACGTAAGAAGAAGTACATTTAAGCTCTTCGTTTCTGCGAGAAGACAGTTTGTTTTTGTCTTTATCAAGATTTCTTTCCTTTTTCCTCTTATACTGCGCATTGGTGTAGAGGAAAGAAGTGGAAAAAAAGCACAAATTATGTGCGTTGGTGAAGAGGAAGAAGTGATTATATCATAGCATATCGAAAAAAACAAACGGTCTTCAAATATAATGTCTGCTGCGCTGCAGACAAAAGAAGAAAAAGCTCTTCTTTGAAAAAACAAACAAAGCCTTAAGTCTTGATACTTCAATTAGCTAATCAATTCCTATTAGGTAATTTAACTCAACATGACCGTTGGTGGTTGAAATAACATCCCTCTTCGCAATAGTCACACATAGTAAATTTGTAGCATCCAAGTCTACATAGTAGAAATAGTGTAAAGTAATTTGTTATATTGGCAAATTCGGGCGAAGAACAATGATTTTCAGTCGCTTGTGGTGTAAGAGAAGAGATGCTATATAATTTAACATGACTTAAAATTTAAGATAACATATTGGCATAAGCCCATAAGTAAGCATTAATCAAATATCTAGTGGACCTGTATCTACAATATCGGTTAAAATTGGTGACTTTGTACTTGAGTATGACTTATGACACTTCCGGTGTTGAAAGGCTTGGTTGATTGGTGTTAAAAAAAGTGTAGCCCTAAAACGTAATAAGGGCTCGTATTTATTGTTTTTTGTCTCAGGCATCGATACGGCGTATTGCTAGATTTGTGCATTTCTTCAATTTAAGCTCCAAATTTCGTCGTTTTTCGTGTCTTTTTCATTATTGCTCCATAATTACTGAGAATAACAAATATAAGCAATTAAGCAACGATTCTCATATAAAAGTGTAGTAAATGAGCAATTTATTTTAGATATATGATGTATAAATATAGTACTTTTTTTATCACATCAGATGCAGATTGAGATAAAGAATGATATGTTTTTCAAGAATGCTCTAAGAAAAGAATCAATGTCTAAGAAGATGGGTCCTTCATAAGCAGACTCATGTTCTTAAAGGAAATCTCAACATTCAGATGAAAGAAAACCATAACGAAGAAAGAAGACAACTCTCCAGTTCTTATTAATGATTCTATAAATCAAGCTACAAGGATTTATCAAAGAGAAGATAAGATGGGTGACACCTAGGGCCCGTTTGGTTTGTTGCTAGGAATGACAATGGGTATTGGATTTGGAATGAGGTGGAATGATAATGGGTATGAAAAAGTGTATCATTACGATTGTTTATGTTTGGTTGATGAAATATGGTATAAAAAAGTGTATAGATATTTGAATTTTGTAGTGGAAAAAAGAGGGGCCTACGGGAATGGATTTCATAGACACCAAATTAGTGTGTAATGAATCTATGACTATGATATACCCATTTCATTACCGGGCCCACAAAACAAAACAAAACAAACACCGACTATGACTTTGAAAGTCATAGTCTCATTCCCATTTATCTTAACCAAACGGGTCCCTAGACTTCAAACAACCATGACTTCTTTTACACTGGGGGAGATTGTTAGAAATTCTAATAAGAATGTAATATTAGTCCACAATAGTCTAGGGACTATCATGTAATAAGTCACAAGTCACTAATAATTGGTTTGTATAAATACCAATCGTTAGGTGATTTGACATAAGGAATTCACATAGTTTGTGTGTGTCAGTATTGTACACAGAGAGTATGTGAAAGAGAAAGTGTTAGTAACACATAATGTGGGTGTGATTACGTCACTTGTCTTTCGATCAACTCTCGACCAATTCATGAACTTTGTTTCTCGACCAATCCGACATCTTAATCGGGAATTACATAAACGAAGCGAAAGCTTTATTCAATATCATCAAGAGAAATACATAACCAAATTCAAAGGTACCAAACATAAAATTCTAATTCAAAAGTACAAAGAAAATATTATGCCATTGATCCTTATTTATAGGAGACCGATGACCTAATTGTCAATTCATAAACCAACTCAAATTATAAAACATACCAAAAACTAAATTCCAACTTTATCAAACAACCTTTAAAATTTAAGTCACTTTTCTAACAACATCTTTGATATATACTTGACCCTTGACTCTCAATCTAGGGACAGATAAGGATTATATATAAACTAGTCGGGTACCCGCGCGTTGCGGCGTGGGTATTCGTGTGATTATATTTTTTGGCGATAGCAAGGTTTTTCCGATGCATTACTTTTAAAGAAGGAAAAAAAATAATGTCCAACAAAATTTATTAATTGGAAATTAGTTTGTTTTCTTACTTACGCATTTAGTAATATAATAAAAAGCTTTTATAGCAGGGTGTCTACGCGATTATATGTTTTTCATGATGCTAACTTAACACATGGCGATAACTTAATGGAACAACTTTACCGCCCAATGTTGCTTTAAAAAATGGCAGACTTGCATCACGATGCAACGACGATACGAAAACGATGGTCAACGATATTGCTATTCGTTTAGGACATGTAATAGTATATATTGTTTAAACATACAAGGTGTTTTAAAATAGCGATTTTAGCACCATCTAGTGGTGTCTATATTGCTAAGTTGTGGCGGTAAATGATGGTCCGTTGTGTGGTCGAAAAAGGTGGTGCCAAAAAATTATGGCTACATAAAAGATTGGTTTCTATGATCCGCTTAATGATTGTAAATTTTATTTAGTGGATGTTTTAAAGAAGAAATATAAGATAACATGATTTATGCGTTATTGTTTTATACTATGTGATATATTAAGTGTACTTTTGAGTGAAGAGTATTTTAATAATATCATTAATGAATTGTAAATTTATTTAGTGGGTGTTTGACAGACATAAATGATAAAATGATTTATGCATTACTGTTTTGTATTATTTGATACTACGTATATTAATTGTACTTTTGAGTGAAGAGGTATTTTAATTATATTAATAAATGATTTGTAAATTTCATTAGTGAGTGTTTTAATGAAAAAAAAAATAAATGATTTATGTATTATTGTTTTGTACTAAGTGCTACATTAATTGTACTTTTGAGTGAGAGTATTTTAATGATTTCATTAATTCTGACATTAATATACACGAATGTTACAAGTTAAATGATATATGCATTATTGTTTTATACCAAGTGTTATATTAATTGTATTTTTGGTTACAAGTTTAGCGGGTTACTTTTATTAGAAATATTTTTTGTCTTAAAAATTTTAAATTTTTTTTATTTAGAATGTACTAAACACTTTATATAGTAGTATATATTGTGCAAGTATGGTGGGAGACATGCAGCATAACACGAATGTCACAAGTTTAAATCTCGCCGACATGACATTTTAATCACAGTGATATGCAATTTATCTCTCTGATATCGACCGTGTGACTTATTGGTAGGGGTCAACACATTGTTGATTTCCCTTTCATACTTTTCCTATAAAAGCCTTATACTACAATTTTGACTTGATAATTTATGGAACATTTGCCATAAAATTGTATTAATATGATCTTAACATTCATGCTGCAAGTTTGATTGTCTGAAATCAACATCATAGTACCATAGTACTGTTAGTTTTATGGATATAAATTAGCAGACGTGAGTTAGGATCGAACTCGAGACTACGGGATTGCACACTTTACGTATGAGAATTAAAGTTAATAATTAAATATAAACGTTATATTTATTTATTGATTAAACGAAATAACTAACGGACGTTAAGTAATTAATGTAATGGACTAACAGGCGTTAAATGAATTTGAAAAGGACTAAATTGCAAAAGTTGGGAAGGTTCCGGAATCCCTTGGGATGCTTAGAACCGATCGCCAAGGTACCCAATGACCCATCTTTGACTCAAACTTGTTCACCAAGTTTGCTTGAGTATATATACAAAACCTAGGGTGTTTGTAAATTATCTCTTGTATTCATTAACTAAACCCTAAATTGTTTGTGTGTGTTTTTGTCCTCAAAACCGGTCGACACCCTCTAGGGGATCGATTCAAACCTTTTTCCAAAACAAAGTTGTTAGGAATTAGAAAATTCGATCGTTAAAGAGTCGGTCACCTCAAGTATATGTATTCGTTAGAAAGCTCGTAGTCGTAGTCAAGTTATGTTATTAAGTAGTTTGTTAAGTAACACCGTGGAGGACGGACGGGTCTTTTCCCCTGTATGCACGATCCATGACTCGAAGGTGGCGTTTATTTGTAAGACACTATAAATACCCTCTACCTCCCAAGGTAGGGTTGGGCTCAATACCATTTTTCTTTATTTCACATAGTTCCCAACTCTCTTCCCTTTCTCTCTCTAGAACTTTCTCTCTCTAAACATCTTGTACGCCTCATGTGATTATGGTTTAGTGTGTTTGTGAAATCCTATATCTAACAGTTGGTATCAAGAGTCATGGTTTGATCACTCTTTTGTTTTGGTGGATTTCATAAGGTTTTTGGGGTTATAAGTGTTTAGGAGAGTTTGAATCATTTGAACAAATTCTAGTGTTAAAGTTTGAATTTTGTTTGTACTTTTGTGTTTAGGATCATCATATGTGTTTAGATTTTGAATTGGAAGGCTTAAATCATTGTGGTTTGGTTGTTTTTTATTGATAAAGTGGTTGTTTTTAAAGTTATGCGAAGCAAGTTGAGCCTCGGAGTTGTGTTTCTTGAGCGAGTTGCTTTGTTATTAGGCGAGTTGGTATATGCGACTTAGCTATTTAGCGAGTTAACTCTTTATCGACTTGGGTTCTAAGCGAGTTGTTTCTTTAAGCGACTTGAGTTCTAAAGCGACTTGGCTATTAAGCGGTTGTGACTGACTAGCGAGTTAGTTTAAGCGACTTGGTGGTTAAGCGAGTTGTTTCTGTATGCGACTTGGCTATTTAGCGAGTTGTCTCTGTATGCGACTTGGCTATTAAGCGAGTTGGTTCTTTAAGCAACTTGTTTCTTTAAGCGAGTTGTTTGTTTAGCGAGTTGATACCAAAGCGAGTTGACTATTTTGCTACTGAGACTTGTCACTTCTTCGTGCTACATTTTTACGGTTGTTCTTTTGGTTTAGTAAAATCCCGTGAAAGAATTAATTTCGGTTTAATCAAAGAATAGTAAAATCCCGTAGAACTTGTAATCATGTCGGACATCGTACCTACTATCATTTCTTACATGGCGAGGGCGTTCAAGCGGTGGATCGATACTCGTCACCAATGCTTGCGAGGCGATTATGACTCATGGGCTCAACGAATCCGATTGTCTTTGTTTGGGAAAAGAAAATGGGTCAACATTCTCAAATCAATTGATGAAGGACCTTATCGATTGAGACTACAAGAGACATAATTGATCTTCTGCTGAGACGGAACAATGATCTTTGGATTGGACGGACCAAAAACATATGATGAGCTCGGTGGTAAGGAAAAAGAGATTCGATGTCGATATCGTGGCTTCTAACATTATACTTGAGGTCTTCCAAAAGATATCTATAAGCTTATCAATCACAACACCGAAGCCAAAGCGGTTTGGGATAATGTCAAGATGCTTCTCTCGGGTTCGAGTTAACTAAGGAAGACAGAGAATCACAACTGTATGATGAATTTGAGCACTTTAAGATGAAACCGAAGAAAGCGTCTATGAATATTATGTGAGATTCCACAAGCTTGTGAATGATATGAGGAATATCAAAATGACCATGCGAATATTAATTTGAACTCAAAGTTTGTGAACAACATGAATCGAATGGCACAAATTTGTCACCTCGTGAAGCTAACCAAAGGATTGAAGAACACCAACTATGAGCAATTGTATGCCTTCTTCTTCGGAATGAGAGACATGCTATGTTTGAAAGAATGATTCTTGAGCAGTTCAAAACTAAGCAGGGAGAAACAAGTTCATCGAATGATTCAATGACATTCTACACCAATGTTGGAATTACCACCAAAGCTTCTCAAGTCATACCCACCGGTAATGGTAATTACAAGCTCATTCACGATCCACATACAAGCCTCCAGACTCAAAAACATTCATGGAAAACTTCATCAATCAACTGTCTCTCATGGTTAGTCAAAATATGAATTCCACCCCACACACCAACAATAACCTCATAACTGTATCCAATCCACACAATCAAGCTACTGTCAGAGATGGAAAGGTTTTGGTGCAACCAGTTCAAGGAAGGCAATATGAACAGGGAAGAGGTGGAGTAGGTGGAGGTTATATTGCAAATCAGAATCGGGGAAGGAATGCAAAATCAAGGACAAGCTATGCAAATTAAGTGCTACAACTGTGGTGGTGATGGACATATAGCAAGGAACTGCACATCTCCAAAACGTCCTCAAAATGCAGAGTACTTAAGAGACAAGATGTTACTTGTGCAAGCTCAGGATAATGGTGCTGTTTTGGATGAAGAGGAGTTGTTGTTTCTTATTGAGGGCAATGCCAAGACATATGATGTAGATGTAGATGAGCAGCCAATTCAGGAGATAGGTCACAATCATCAGAATGCCTTTCAAGTCGCTGACTGTGATGCATACGACTACGGCGTCGATGATGAACCTCTTGCACAAACAATTTTCATGGCTAGCATTTCCCCAATGGTCTCTCCAAAGGTCTCATCATCACGAGAAGTGGTCCATCCAAAGAATCAATCATCTCGGAGGTATTAAAACTATTTGATGATATTGATCGACAAAAGATGCATGATAAAGTGCAATCACAGGAAACTTGTGACTCGGATATTGCTAAGTCGGGTAATAATAATATTGTCCCATATGATCAATATGTGATCCAAAGTGAGTGTGATTGAACCAAGTGATGCATCTTCCGCGATCAATGATGACTATGTTTTGATGAATACACCGCATGTGCCCGATGATTCACATACCTCGAGGCGAATGCCTATAAAGAACAAGTTGTTATTTATGAACAACGTGCTAAGTTTGAGTTAACCACCGTGAGCGGGAAATGGATGACCAAATTCGATACAATTATTAGAAAAAGTAATTTTAGAAGAAGTATTAAAACAAGAGTTAAACTCCTTACAAGAAAAGCTTTCTAAAGCGCTAAGCAAAACAAGAACTTCAAGAAAATGTTAAAATGCTTAAGCAAGAATTCAATGCTAAGGAATCAAAATTTTGAATGATTTTCCAATCTAAAAACTTTGAAAAACAAGCTTGAAAATAAGTTATGCGTACAAGGAATACCATTCGGACTTCTCACTGATCACTAAGCATAGAGTCTTAAGCGATAAGCATAGTATTCCCTTGTTGAGGAACCAAATCCGAGGTAGTTAAAAGGCTAGAAGCGCTCATAAGGTCTTGTATGATGGTAATGAGATTCTTAAACCTAGGCAAACACCATCATGTATTGGAAGCACTGAAGAGGATAGAAAATTAGATTATGCATCTAGGGAGAAAATGGATAAGAAACTTAACAATCCTGCATGTAAAGAGAAAAACATAACGATCAAACCCCATGGTTACACTAAGTAAAATTGGATCTCCCTTAACATGTTTAAGTCTCAAACTCAACTAACCCCAGAACAGATTTTTTGGAAGAAAGATATGGATATGCAAAAAGCTGAAACTCTTGTTGAAAAGAATCCCCCTTGTAGGAAATTGCCTCAAGCAACTGTGTATCCTCCTAATACACCAATGCATTTAGTTCCTAGATCTATTGCCACTAATAGCAAGACCTAAATCAGCATGTATGTTGTTTATCAGCTGTTTGTTGATTTTGAGAAAACGTGTAAGAAGAGAATCACACCTACATGGATAACTGAGGGGGAAAGGGGTTTTGAGCAAACTTATAACAACCCGTAAATTTTCAAGTCATTAATTATCGTTAAAGACAAAGTAATTTAATTTGAAAGTTTAATTAACCCTTTTACGAGTTATATATATATATATATATATATATATATATATATATATATATATATATATATATATATATATATATATATATATATATTTTATATTTTTAATTGCATCTACGAACTTTATTAAGTCAACCACTACGAGACGTAACTCACGTATCACCTTAAATAGCTCACTTGCTTACCAACACTAAACTTAAACACCGAGGCGATCAAACACGACTCTTTTCTATTGGGCCTCGGAACTCATTGGACTTCTCACCACCGAAACCAACTCGTTAATGGGCCTTATAACCGGATCAAGCCCACACTAATATTTTATTTGGGCCTCGTCTCAACAATAGTCCAACTCGACCCACATTTTCTCTTGGGCTTCCATCTAATCCGATCCAATACCACACAAGCCTAGCCCAACACCTCTTTTCCCTTTTCGGCCTCGTCCAAATATCACTACCCCAAAGCCCAAGAAGAGTTGTATCAAATATATGTTGCATGTTTTCTTTTACATGCACCTAGACGAGAACAAAAATAAATAAACATCACAAACCCACCTAAACTAAACCTTTACTATTTTGCTACTCAAACTCAAGGAAATCATGTCCCTTTTGGTGACCCTTCGCTGCTAACTCCCCCAACAGGAACACCAAACAAAATAATCACAAAATACATATCACTTTTGAGATGGACATCTATCTTGCGTGTATACATGATCAAAAGGAGACAAATACTTAAGCTTAGCCACCCTACAACTATTAAATTAGTACCCTAAACCCACATTGACTCCTTTGACTTGTTTAACTCATGGATAACATGTTCCCTCACCTAAAACTTGACATGACAAATCCTTTGCATGTCTATGATGCTAGCCGAAATTTTATGCATGCCACACCAAAACAAGTTTTCTCTTCCTCTTTGATGAGTTCCCATACAAATAAAGAGTTTAATATTTCAAAGACCATGCTAGGCTTTAGCTATTTAAGCAACTCTCTAGCACCATAACCTCTTGTCACTCTCACAACTCAAACACCACTACATATCATTCTCCTCTTTTGGTTTCTGTCGAGCAAGGAGAAAAGGGAAGAAAAGAAATTTTGGGTCGCTAGCAAACTAGGAGGTTACTTGGGTTACTTTCAAACAAGAAACACTTGGGGTTGTAAAACTTTCTTTGGGCTCTCTCCTTGCTCGTCTCTCGCACACTCTCAAACTCACTCGAACACGAACACGAACACTTTCATTGTAACTGTTAATCCACCAGAAGAAACAAGGAGGTTTGGTTGTTTATTCGTAAGCTTGGTACGCATAGAAGTCGATTTGGGTATTAAATCTTTGGAAGCTCGGGGTTAATATTGCTTTTGGTCTTTCTCATTTCCCACGACACACTCACTGTGAGGACTCAACATTTTTTTTAGTTGTGTTACTTTATTTTCTTAAGTTTCCCATGCATGTAATCTACCCAGTGTACTGAATGAAATTTTATAACAAATATAAAACAGTCACGAACCCCCTTAAATATATTAAACTGTGAAATAAAACATAAAAGATTCCTTGGCTTAGATGGTTGGGACGCTTGGACTGTTAACCGAGAGGTCATGAGTTCCAATCTTGGTTGTGGCACTTTTCCAGATTTTTAATATTTTTGAAACTTTAGCCTATTGGCAGTTTCAATCACTCATTTTCAAACACTTATCACATTTTCTTAAAAACCTTTACAATTTGAAACTTATGTTATGTTTACAATTTCAGCCCCTTTAATTTGAACCCATTGACATTTTCTTAAGAACTTTTACAAGATTTGAAACTTATAATATTTTTACAATTTCAATCCTCAAGTTTGATACTTTGACATTTTTCACCATAAAACTTTTATAAGTGTTATAAACTTATATGTTTTACACTTTTCGTTAAATAAACATGTTTAACACATATTTTCATTTAACGACTTCATCCCCATAAACTATAAATATTACATTTATTCAAATATATTATTTTCCCAAAACTCCGATAAATATATATTGTATTTATATCTTCACACCTCGAAATCTAACAAATCTAATAAGTACAATTAGACTTGCATTTATTCCCCACTTGACAACACTTAAGCCAGTATTTGAACCAACTCCTATACGAAAGTTTAGTATTCATTTTCCCATCTATTCCAAGAGCCAATACTTACAAATATTTTGAAATCGATTAAAACATAAAACTTACCATACAAGCGACACTAAACTCAACCACTTGAAAACATTTATTTTTGAACTTTAAGCATTACCACACAAGTTATAATGATACAAGTGTCTCATAAATAAACCATTTTCCAAACATTACCATTTAGGGTTGTAAACGGAATATATTATCTAAGGCTTGCCATATTATATCTAGGTTTCGTGTTGAAGCCGTTGTCATATCGTACTTGCTATTGTTGTGCATTTCCTACCGTATCACTAAGGTGAGTTCATAGCCCCACTTTTACTCTTTTAACTGTTTTATAAACTCTTTGGGGGAGATACATGCTATAAACTAGAACACAAGTCTTTTCTTAAAAGGTATGCTTGCCTGATCATTATTATTATAGCCTAAGTTGTCTGCCATAAGTCCCTTTTATCATGGACCATTAATCACTTACGAGTGAACGCGAATATTGTGGATAGTACTATGGGAATTAACGACCCCGTCTCGGTTATCGGAAATAACCTGGGCGCACTATATTTGGTAACTATGGAATTGGCAATTCCATCGAGGAAATATTACTTACACCATGAATTAAGGTGTCTGTGATTAGTTTAGTGTCATGAGCTTAGTGCATAATAATCTCATTTTCTATGGTGATTGTCTTCGTGGCAATTGTCATCTATTACTTGTGTTCAACTATTTACTAAACCTATGAATATCACTCAACCTTTAGGTTGATCTTTTTAAGCATGTTTATCTCAGGTATTAAAAAGGCGATAGCTAACTCTGGAGGCGCTTGGGCATTGGCATGGCATGGTCATAAATGACTCTGATTTACAAAAAGGGGACCACATTTTGTTAATAAACCATTTTCCGCAACAATTCAACTTTGTAAACTTTGTTTTACTACAATAAATGAAATATTTTACGAAAAAGCTATTATTTTTCGCTTGTGTTATGATCCAATTGAGTAGCATCCCAAAAACTTTTTCTTCCGCTGCAAAACTTTTTTGGGGGTGTTACAAAACTAAAGAATGTTATTTAACTGAGGTCATGCCTTTCTTTAAACAATTAAAAGGTCAATTTGAGAGTATTCAAAAAGGAATAAATTCATATATTAAAAAAATGGAAAAGGAATTTGATGCAATGATAGTTGAGGTCAATGATTATGAACAAGAACTCAAATATAATGAAGTTGAAAGGAAGAACTTGCATATCTTAAATGAGAATTTGATTTCGAGTTGTGTTGCTCAAGATGTGTTTTATACTGTTACTAAGCACTCTATTACTGCTTCTCGATTTCATGAATTATCTATGGTATTGAAAGTTTCTCATGATCGTGTCATTGAGCTTGAAAACAAAAACACATAACTAAATGAGAAAATTGATCAGGATGATCACCATAATTTGGTAAAACATCTTTCTAAACTAGAAGTTGAACATTTTGATTTGCAACTAAAATATCAACATCTTAAAGAAAATGTCAAAACCTCAAATATCAAGACATCCTCGGATGTTCGAGAGTTTGATGCGTTTTCAAATAAACAAAGCGTGGCGAACATATTCAAGCTCATTGTAACACGATCGAAATTTGAAAGCCCAAATTTCTCATTTAAATGGTGAAAAGAACAATGTGGTGGCTCCCAAATGCCTCCTTCTTTAGATTCTCAAGATTCTCAAACTTTTCATCTTCAAAACTTGGTTAATGCTTTACAAAAGAAAACGAGAGTTTTCTTGAAGAAAATGAAAAGTTAAGCGACACTTTAAAGAGTTATATGATTCAATGAAAGTCACCGTGACAAAAACAACGAAAAATAACGTCTTTACAAAAGAAATTGAGAATCGAGGAGTCGGGAAAAGGAAGCGCCACTTGTCTTTAATGAGAATGTTGCATCAAAGTCATCCTCAGTTGAAAATATCATGTATTGTTAAATACATTCCTCCTCATCTTAGGAATAATGAACTTGTGTTTCATAACTACTTTGCTCACCTTAAGGATAGTCTAGAATGTCTCCGTGAGATCGTGGAAGAGGATTTCATAAATAAGCCTCTTGATAGAGAAATTAGGTTTGCTTGCATTCAGGCCAAAAGATATCAGGAGCTGCTAGAATGTTTAATAGCAACATGTCCTAAATCCTTAGGTGTTAAAGGTAAAATTTGTGATGCCTTGTTCTATACCTAGTGCCAAGTTTACAAACCATTCTATGCCCATATTAAGAAAGTGAATACTAATGTGCCTTCAAGTAGTTCGGATCCCCACCGTCTAGTTCGAGAATGCAAAAAGTAGATCAACCAACTAATGTTCCCATAATTCCTCTACAGAGTAATCGGTGACATAAAAGCAAGCGGGTCAAAGCCTCCGGGCAATACCAAGCAAGATAGGACCTCGCAAGCTAAGAATGTGCATTGGAAGAGTAGAAGATCATCCTAGGAATATTAAGTTTGAGTTGAATAAAACGAATCGTGTTGATTCTAGTATTAGCTATAAGCGTCATCGTAATTAATTCAATTACGCTACTATCGCAAACTATGTAATGATGATTTGCTTGTTTTTGTTACTAATCATGAATGTGGTGTGAATGATTTGTCTAATGTTGTTAAATACCCTATTAAGATTGTTAATGAAAAATCAAGCTAAGAAGGCTAGAAAGCAATGGCGGAAGAAGGTTAGGAAACATTGAAACCCACAGGAGGAAATTTAGTAACATAGGTTATCGGTGGATACCTCTTGGCGAAAATTCAATCTTAATGAGATGTGCCCTAAATTATCTAGATCAATGCCCATTAGGAAGTGGATGCCTCTCGATACAACTATTCCTTAAGAAGTGAACATACTTTGAATAGGTCTAATACGGACACTAACTTGCATCTATCCCTAATGATTCCATTGTTTCTATTTACGATGTGGGTGTTCCAATCATCATTACTAACCAAATGGAACCCATTCTTGCATGGGGATCCCAATTATCCGATTATCCATTCTTGTATGTGTTCAATTGCGGATCGTTCAAATCGTTATGTGGTACACGGAATCGAGTTGTTCCAAACATATGATGAAGACCGGTCATGCTCATGAACTGTAAGTAAATTCATCGGATTATTAGATTCGGGAGCGATCATTTAGGTGCAATTATGGGTTATGGAGATTATGTTGTCGTTGATAGTGTTATCTCCGTGGTATATTACGTAAAGGTCTTGGTCATAACTTATTCTCTGCCGGTGAATTACGTGATTACGATCTAGAAGTGGCCTTGAGAAAACATACTTGCTTCGTTAGAGAACTTGATGGTAAAGAACTTTTAAGAGGATCACGTGGTTCAAATCTATACACCATCTCTATCGAAGATATGATGAAGTCTTCTCCAATTTGCTTGTTGTCAAAGGCTTCAAAAACAAAGTCATGGTTATGGCATCGTCGTCTCAATCACTTGAACTTCGGCACCATAAATGATCTCTCCAGAAAGGACTTAGTTGTAGGTTTACATAGACTAAAGTATGAAAAAGATCATCTTTGTTCAGCATGCCAATTGGGAAAATGCAAGAAGTATGCCCACAAATCCAAACCTACAAACTCAGTTACTGAAGTTCTTCATACAATTCACATGGATTTATGTGGACCCATGAGAGTGCAGAATATCTTTGGGAAGAAATATGTGTTAGTTGTGGTTGATGATTGCTCTCGATTCACTTGGGTTAAGTTCTTAAGGACAAAGGATGAAACTCGGATATCATCATCAAACTTATCAAGCAGTTGCGAGTTCGACTTAACAAAACCGTCGAGAATCATCCGAGCGAGACAATGGAACCGAGTTTGTTAATAAACAACTTAGTGAGTTTTATGAAAGTATTGGAATCGGTCATCAAAGAAGTGTTCCACGAACTCCTCAACATAACGGTGTAGTTGAAAGAAGAAATCGAACTCTTGTGGAAGCCGCAAGAACAATCTTGATTTACTCAAAGGTTCCAATGTTTCTCGGGTGAAGCCATTGCCACTTTGCATGCTACACTCAAAATATATCCTAATTCACACCTTTGCTCATGGAAAAATCCATATGAACTTGTCCACAATAGAAAACCTAATCTCTCATTCCTTCTTGTGTTTGGTGCATTCATTATCCAACTAATGAGGCCAAGACTTAGGCAAACTTAAAGCTAAAGCGGACATTGGAGTATTTGTAGGATATGCACCAAAGCGAAAAGGATACCGGATCTACAACAAAAGAACCCGAAATATCATGGAAACAATTCACGTTACGTTTGATGGTCGACCGGTCCAATGGCTCCGAGACAACCCGTTACGGACCCGCATCATCAAGTAGTCCCATCTATTCTACTCTTGTATACGATTCTTCGCCAAGAACTCCTTATGTACCTCCTTCGAAGATGACTTGAAGAAAGCTGTTTGATCCAATGTTTGATGAACAATATGAGCCAAGCGATAATGATTTGTCAACTCCATCAACGAGGCTGCTCTATCCCTATCAATGAAGATAACCCTTGGTTTCTATGTCATTAAGTCAAGAAGCGTCTGCTGCGATCACTCTGTCTCATCAACAAATCATCAATCATCGAGTGTACATCATGAAATTGTTTACGGCACCCTTGATGGAGAATCCTTTGCTACTCATGAAGATGCACCATTTGAAAACATATTTGCTCACGAATCATCATCGAACCATATTCATCGGAGAAATCGACTCGCTACTTGGTTCCTCAACAACAACCACACGAACACCTTAGAAAATGGACACATGATCATCCATGGAAAACATCATTGGAAATCCTCTCGTCCTGTATCCACTCGCAAACAACTTGCAAGCGATGCCTTATGGTGCTTCTTCAACTCTGTACTATCCAAGGTCGAACCAAAAGGCGTTAAAGCGCAATGAATGAAGACAAGCGGTTCAATGCCATGCAAGAAGAAATTCATGAGTTTGATCGACTAGATGTATGGGAATTAGTACACGCTCTGATTGTGCCATGATCATTGCTCTAAAGTGGATCTTCAAAGTAAAGCTTGATGAGCATGGCGATGTATTAAAGAACAAGGCTAGATTGGTGGCAAAAGGATACCGTCAAGAGGAAGGTATTGACTTTGAAGAATCATTTGCTCCATTAGCGCGCATCAAGGCAATCGAGAATCTTCACGGCTAATCTTGCAAGTAAGAATATGATTGTCTATCGGATGGATGTAAAGACGGCTTTTCTTAACGGAGATCTTAAAGAAGTCATATCGCCGACCAACCGGAAGGTTTGTGAATCGAGCATCCTACTCATGTCTATCGCTTGAAGAAGGCTCTTTACGACGAAGCAAGCTCCAAGGGCATGGTATGATACGCTATCAAACTTTCTTCTATCTCTTGGATTCGTGAAGGAGCATTTGATCCGACATTGTTCACCAAAAGTCGAGCAAACATTTAATTCACGTTCAAATATATGTTGATGATATTATTTTCGCCTTGATGACCCCAATGAATGTGACCGTTTTCAAATGAAATGGGTTCCAAATTTCAAATGTCAATGACGGGACAAATGTCATTTTCTTGGGATTACAAATTTCACAAAGTCCACGAGGCATTTTTATAAATCAATCTAAATATGCAAATGAGATTTTAAAGAAATTTGGATTTGATTCTTGTGACCTGTTGAAACTCCCATGATAGGCGTACTAAAGCGGATGAGGACCACTCGGGGATCATGGTAGACCAAACAAAATATCGAAGTATGATTGGATCACGATGTACCTCACACGATGAACCGATATTCATTCGATGTATGCATGTGTGCTAGATACCGAGCTAAGCCTACCAAAAAGCACCTTGAAGCGGTTAAGCGGGTCTTCGGCATCTCCAAGGAACCATCAACATGGGACTTTGGTACCGAAGGACACCAGTATGTCACTAACGACATATGCGGATGCGGATCATGCGGTGTCAAGATACTCGTCGAAGCACGTCGGAGGTGCTTAGTTTTGGGTGATAAGCTTGTGATCCGGTCTTCAAAG
Organism: Chrysanthemum lavandulifolium; assembly: GCA_022545495.1. Taxonomy (NCBI): domain Eukaryota; kingdom Viridiplantae; phylum Streptophyta; class Magnoliopsida; order Asterales; family Asteraceae; genus Chrysanthemum; species Chrysanthemum lavandulifolium. Next base: position 203,307,439 of record CM040246.1, on the reverse strand, counting down.
AAACAAATGAGTACTTCTTTATCCTCTCGGAGGTGAATACATAGCCATGTCGATCTTGTTGTGCTCAAATCCTATGGATGAGATCCCGATTATCGACTATGGCTTTGAATTCAACAAAATTCCTCTGTATTGTGATTACAAAAGTGTCATTGCTCTCTCTTGCAACAACGTTCAACATTCAAGAGCTAAGCACATCGACATTCGACATCATTTCATTCAGAAACAAGTGGAAAAAGGTGTGGTGGAACTCTATTTTGTGAGGTCTGAATACCAATTAGCAGACATCTTCACCAAAGCTCTTCCTAGAGAACGTTTTGAGTTTATCCTTCCACGTCTTGGTCTAAAGAGTCTACAACTCAAGCGTCTTCAAGAGGAAGACGAGGAGTAAAGGTCTTTATCCATCTATCTCTTGTATATATTTATTCAAAAAGCAAAATACAAAATTTCAAAACCCACAAAAGAAAATATAAAAATATAAAATTTTCAAAATTCCAAAAAATATTGTTATTTTGTCATGTTTTTCCTTATTCGATATCATCTACGGACTTTGTTTTGTCATTCAAAGAATGTCACGGGTCTTTAGATGTTCTTCGAATGTACATAATTTTGCCTAAAAAAAAAAGTTGAAAAAAATGGTGGTTTATTGTCATTTCAGGCAATAACCCGTGTTAAAAGGTAAAGAACAGAGCCATGCTTAATAGTATTTTTCAAATCTCATGCTCTGATTCTTAAAACAAATGTTTGTCATCAAAAAGACAAACGTTTTCTTTCCAAATATTTTTCCGTCTAATGATTCTTCTGAAAAATATTTGCCATCTAATGAAAACTAAATTGCTTTGAAAACACCTCGTACTCTATTATTCTTGTAAATCATCTGTGCTTATCATCTATCAAAATCTCTATCTCTCAATCAACAACTTGTGTCATTGATTGAGGGGGAGAATGATTTCACTCGAATTAAAAAGGTTATTTTTCAAACAATTGGCACGTAAATGAGCAAGGTTTATTGTTGGAAAATCAAAAGGAACAATGTTTTATACATTTGATTCAAAACCTTTGCTAATGTTATGTTTTCAAAAGACACTCTTGCATTTTTAAACAATGGAGTTTAAAGTCTGAAAATCTGATCCTTATCAGTTAAAATGTTTTTTTTAAAAGCAAGTCACTATTCTCCTAAAAAAAACTCTCAAAATTTAATTTAAATCAATAGAGATCACAACTCTCAAAGGATTTGAAAAGTGTGATCGGGGGAGAATTTGTGATTTAAATTGGATTTAAACTGATAACTTGATAATTGGTTTTATAAGTGTTTAGCAAACTCTCCTCCATTCATGTGCCAAAGGATTTCAAATTTTCCATGCACAAGTTTAGGGGGAGCATCTATTTTAAACCAAAAAAGGATTGAAAAGTGATTAACTTGTTCCAAAGTGCAGGTTTTCTCTAATATGTGCAAAAACTCTTTCAAATCTCGATGCACATATTGAGGGGGAGAAAAAATTTTTTTGAAAACCACATCCTTTCCTAAAACATTTTTAACAAAGTATGAAAACTACTACTTTTGATCGGGAAAGTGATGTTGATATCTTTTAGAAATTATTGATCAAAGAATCGAATCTTTCATTCTTTTAATCTGAGATTTTCAAGTCCTCTTGCATCCATGTGCCAAAACCATTTAAAATTATGATGCACATGTTGAGGGGGAGCTGTTTCTAAAATATCAAAAACGATTCAGGTACAAAATGCTTTGATAATATATCACAAGTATCTGGATTGTTTTTCAAATGGTTTTCAATTGGTTCCAATGGCTGATGAACAATACCAAAAGACCGACCAATTTATTTTATGCATGGTGTTATAAGGATGGTTAGGTTAGGTATTCGTTCCCACGATCTCGCTAGAGCCGGAGGAATCTACCCAGGGACAATCCACTAGACAGTGTAGAAGTCCTTAGGTATGATGAAAAAAAAAGAAAAAAATGAGAATTGGGAAGAGTGCCGACTGAGATAGAGCTAGAACTAGAATAAACCCAACAAGGTTCTAGTAATGAAGTCTCGGTAAGCACTGAAGGGGTTGAAGAATGAAAAAGAAATGAAATGAGAAAAGGGTGAAAATAAATAGCCCTCCAATTTTTCAACCTTAGGGCAGAAACCGGGTTCATTACATAAGCTACTGGTGTTTACAAAGGTAACACTGGTATTAATGACAAGACGTCATGGACCCAGTGACGCACTGCACTACAACTTCCCAAACCACTCAATTTCCTCTTAAAAGGGCTTGTTTCATTCTCACGGGGAACCTACATAATCTATCGACTTTCTCTTAGAGTTTGTTGATATTGAAGAAGGAGACCCTCTCCCTTGTCTCCTACATAGGAACCAAAATATGCACTATCGAGTCTAGAGCCACGAGATCATCATATAAATCTCATTAGGACACTGTCTATGAAGACTCTCTGTTTCACACAATGTGGAAAGAGAGATTATATCTTATGAGTCCTCGCATTATCCTTGTGGTATTGCGGAACATCGAGTGATATGCAAACATATTCACAATGAAGATGGAAAGCCTTCGGAGCCAACATCAAACAAGCTCTTGGTGGGTGGCATGTGAGATCTATCAATAGATCAACCATATGACAATTGAGCGAAACAATGGGGCAATTCATAATTATGAATCAATCACGGTTCGGGTTATGGATTGGCGGATACCTTTGAAAAATCGATCGTTGTGCTTAAAAACTCTTTTCTTTGCACATCGACGTGGTACTAGTACTTCAAAATAAAAGGTGTTTATGATTGATAATTGATTTTCATTAAAACCTTCGTTGTATTGCAAAAACAATTTCTATTGAGCGGTACACGATTGTTTTCAAATCTCTTTTCATCAATCGATGAATCTCAATTATTTGGTTCACTCACTCCGTGTTGTCTTCTTTGAGGCGTTCCGATTTGAGAACGACTAGAGCGTGCGAAACCACATCAAGGAAATTCTTGAATTATACACGATCACATGCAGTGCTTGTCTTGATCAGCGAGGAAGTGGGCGTGTACCTCGATTCAACGAAGTGATCAAAGACACTTTCATGCGCTTTATTGCTAAGCGTTGTATGCAGTGCCTGGCGTGTCGGTTGATCGAATGAAGCGATCAATCCCTAGCCGCATGCTCACTCAATGATTCATTTATAAAGAAATCTTGATAAGTGCATCAATGACTCGATATTTTCACTCCATGCTACTTTCTGTTCTGCAAATATCATGAATCAACCAAAGCTTCCGCTACTCTGATGAAAAGAAATCATGATCCAGAAAGTGAGCATGTCGGTCCACTGTCACAACATCACATAAAGTCAACACCACAATGGAAGAGTCAGAGACTTATTCAAGCTGATGATCTCAAAGCTGGCTCAAAATTTATCATCACGTGGATCAGTTAAAGACCTCCACTTGAATTATCCAAACATGCGGAACATGAAGAATCAAAGACTACGAGCTACTGAGCAAAATAACTTAATCAAGAATCCAAGAACAATCTAATGTAATATCTGTTTGTATTCATTGTAAATTGAGGTGACCTCCCTTAGGGGGAGATTGTTAGGAATTAGAAAATTCAGTTGTTAAAGAGTCGGTCACCTCAAGTATATGTATTCGTTAGAAAGCTTGTAGTCGTAGTCAAGTTATGTTATTAAGTAGTTTGTTAAGTAACACCATGGAGGACGGACGGGTCTTTACCCACTATATGACTGATCTACAGCCCGAAGGTGGCGTTTATTTGTAAGACACTATAAATACCCTCTACCTCCCAAGGTAGAGGGTTGGAGCTCAATACCATTTTCTTTGTTTCACATAGTTCCCAACTCTCTTCCCTTTCTCTCTCTAGAACTTTCTCTCTCTAAACATCTTGTACGCCTCATGTGATTATGGTTTAGTGTGTTTGTGAAATCCTATATCTAACAAAAGTTATTTGTTTTATCAAAACTAGCATTACTTTAATTCGGTTTAGTACGTGTGTACAAGAAAGTGGTAATGACACAATATTGTTATTATTCTTGGATTGAATTACAAAACGGTAAGGGGTAATTCACATAATCCTAATTAAATCAAATTAGAGTTCTTCCATTGCTAGTTTGTGGATTTGATTCTTGTTCGGCTAGAATCAAGTAAGGTACGCATATTCTTCTTATGTTAATTAATTATTCGTTAATAAATCCTATACGCTTCCGCATGTGTTATTTGATATTTTGTGATTATTTATTTGATTGTCATGATATATAATTCCAATAGTTTTTAGGTTTGTGATATATAATTCCAACATGTTTTGTGTTATTTGATGTTTTGTGATATATAATTCCGCATCACGAGTCATTGGTTTTTAATGAGTAATTAATTACATAAACGCGTAATAAAACAAGTAATTGTATGTTGTTTGATATGGTTAATCTAGGGTTTATGTTTTATATTTTTTTTTGGGTCGATTTTTTTTAATTGGGGCGTACCTCATTTATTTATTTTTTTAATTCGACTCATAAAAATTTTTAGGGTTTGGAATTTGTTTGCTAACCTTATCGAAACCTAGAATTAATATATTAGTTACGTGATTAATTCATGAATAATTGTTATGTGACATGGGATTTTTGATATACGATCTTGGGACTATTTGTATCATTGTTATGATATATCCATGATGATACATGCATGTTTGTCATGGATAGTTGCTTTGATAATTGTTTAATTGTTAAGATATATTTATTTATGATAAATCTTGAATTGGGGAAGACTCAATTATATATATTAATGAATCAATTATGTGCAATTTGGCATATTATTAATTATGGGTTTACATGATCGATTCATCGATGTATGTGGCTCACTTTCAATTGAGAGGTGAAAGCCCTAATTAATATATACATTAATTTAACCTAGACATTGATTATTAATAGGGTTTTATCGAATAAGTTGCATGTGGCTACTTGTTTACGTATAAATTGTTTATTATGTGCGCATTGTTTTTAGTAGTTTATTTTTATTTGTTACTTGTTTGTTTATTATGTTAGGCAGTTTTAAGCAAAGGGTAATTTTGAATAGAAATATATCTGGACTAAACAATGGCGAAATTTGATTTGTTTTGGAAGAGTTAAGTTTTCAATAGTTTAATTGATTGGTGATTTTGGTACAAATGGTGCGAGCAGCTCACCCACTAGAATGAACTATAAATGGGTTAATAAAGAAGTGCTTACGGTCGCACTGAAAGGATGTCTAAGGTTATGCTTTTGCGCTTACGGTCCTCCCCTGTAAGTTCGAATGGAGCTACTTAGTAAGCCATAAAATGTACAAACTCATCTTAAGGCGAATTAGTTTTAATTCCATGCGCCACCGGTGGTAATTACGAAACACTAAGTGTTTACACTTATGCAAAAGTACGGTATAATGGACGATAATTAACGCTAAATTCCTTGATTGGTGAACCCAATACCTCAATCAAAACTTTGATAATTTTATCTTTATGAATTGGTAATAAAAGTTTTTATTAAATTTATGCTACAAGATGAATGCATGACATCTATGTACATATTTGATTTGACCCATAAAATCAAAACTAGTACCCTTTTAAATTAAGTTTTATGCCATCTAATTAAAAGGAACACTTGAAGTTGCAATTTACGTCATGGCGATACTTGGCTGATTATGATGGAGATAAATCTTTATGTAAAGTCGGACCTTACATGGACATATTTGCAGTTCTTTAAGTTAGACACTTAAGTTGAGTAGGAAGTGAGAACTGGACTCATGGCATAAGATGGGATGAAACATGTTTATATTTGCAATAGCGTTGGAAAATATAAATCCCATAATGATCTAGTAGTTGGAAATTGTTTGCCAATTAATGTTCGACAGATTACATTATTATATGCTTTCGTTACTAGCAGATCAACTGATGTAATGAACATATGATAATTTGGATTCTAGTTTTCGAAAAAATTATATGGTTATATGTGTATATTACCGTTGGGTATATTTTATTTTCTTGAAAAATTGTATTATCGAAAATACTAATACTTGAACTTTTTTCTGTAGAAATGGCTCAAAATAACGATAACACTAACACTGCACTAAGTTCGGCGTTCAAAAGCTTTTTTGATCGAGAAAAGTTGACTGGCTTTAAGAGTTTCAGTGATTGGCACCGCTCTTTGAGAATTGTCTGTAGAGTTGTTGACCGGTTGAAATACCTTTATGAACCTTGTCTGTTGAACCAACCGGACCTCTGATTACTCATTGTGAAAAGGACGCTTGGCAACTTAAGTATAAGCGTCATAATGATGTGGCTCGTCTTATGTTGGGAGCGATGGAATCTGCTCTTCAAAAGCGGTTCGAACATTATTTCCCATATAATATGCTCAATGAACTTGAGCTATGTTTGAGAAACCAAATTGTCGAAATTTATGACTTGACCGACGCATTACACATTGTAGGCGGGGAGAGGGTAAACCCGTAAGTGCTCATGTATTGGAAATAAAAGTTACATGGACCAACTAAAGGCACTTGGAAAAACTTATGATGATGACATGGTGTGAATCGATTAATAGATCCCTTAACAAGGATTTTAATGGTTTTGTTAGAAACTTCAATATGCCTGCGTGGGAAGCGATTACTAACCTACACGCATTGCTTATTGATTATGAAAAGGGTTACCTCAAAGGTTCCTACCGCCCGGTACTTGCTATTCGGTGGAAGAATTAATAAGCCAAAATCGCGTGCGAACAACAAGAAGGGGAAGGGTAAGGGAAAGGTTGACAAAGGCAAACGGTTATGGCCTATCAACCTCAACCCAAGAAGAACCCTACTCCTAGGAAGGATAATCCTAAAAGGATCAAGCATGCCACCAATGTAAGAAGCGTTGGGCATTGGAAGAAAGCTGCTCTCTATCTTGATGAATTGCGGGAAAATAAAATGAAGTCTGAAGGTCCATGGCGCGGTTCTTACAGTAATTTATTTGTCATTGAATTATTTACTCTAAATCATAAAAATTCTGGGTATATGATCTTTGGATGTGGTATTCACATTTGTAATACCTGCGAGGATTTAGAGTGGAAAGAAGGCTGGCTATAGGGAGCAATATCTGCACGTGGGAAATGGCGCACATGCATTTATTGAAACCATAGGAACGTTTAGTTTAGTATTGCCTTGAGCTTAGTCTGATTATTGAACAATTGTCATTCGCACCTTCTATAATTAGAGGTGTTTTTCCTTTCGGTTTTGTTGGATGATGGTTTTACTCATACTATTTCACGTAATGGAATTTATGTTTCTTTAAATGGTGTATTTTATTTTAATGCGATTACTGTGAATGGTGTGTTTGAAATTGATGTGATTGGAAATGAATCTAACAAAGATAATAATTCGATGTTTAGCATCAATAAGAAGATAAAGTTGGACTTGAATTCTTCTTATCTTTGGCATTGTAGACTTGCTCATATAGGCAAGACTCGCATGCATAAGCTGCAACAAGAAGGGCTTTTGCAAAATATCAATGATGAATCATTTAATAAATGTGAGTCATGCATATCGGGAAGATGACGAAGAAACCTTTTCATAGCAATATGGAGAGGCTTCGATCTACTTAGTCTTATTCATCTTGATGTGTGTGGACCACTTAGATGTGTGTCAAGAGAGGTGCTAGCTATTTCTTAACCTTCTTGATGATTTCGGCCGTTATGGTTATGTTTATTTATAAGCATAAACATGAGGTGTTTGAAACATTTAAGGTTTTCAAAGTGAAGTAGAAGCGCAATTGGGAAAGAAGATTAAAGCTCTTGATCCGATAAAGGAGGCGAGTATCTAAGCCAAGAGTTTAAAGATTACTTAGGCGAGAATGGAATTGTCAGAATCTCACTTCTCCATATACTCCACAACAAAATGGTGTATCGAGAGAAGAAATCGTACATTGTTGGACATGATCGATCTATGTTTAATCTTACCACTCTACCTTTATCCTTTTGGGATTATGCTTTGGAATCATTTGTTAGCATTCTAAATATGGTTCCCACAAAGAAGGTTGATAAGACACCATATGAAATATGGCATGGTAAACTCTAACTTTGTCTTATTTAAAGGTGCGGGGTTGAGGCATATGTTAGGCGTGACTCGGCGGATAAACTCCAACAAAGATCTGTAAAGTGTATCTTCGTAGGATACCCTAATGAAACTATGGGTTACTACTTTTACTATCAAGCGAAAATAAAGTAATTGTTGCTAGGTATGGAGATTTTCTTGAAAGAGATCTCGTATCTCAAGAATTCGATGGGAGAGTTTATGATCGGAAGATGATCAAGAAGATGCATTACCTTACGAAAACACTAACGTACTTCGGTGAGAACACGATATTCGGGTCCTCCACGAAGTTGAAGTGATTCCGTTCGTAGATCTATAAGGACTACGCGTGCACTGACGTCAATGTCTTAACGTAGAGGTTGAGGAAACTATGTTAGGAGATCTTGGAGAGCCTACTAGTTATAAAACGCCATGGCAAGTCACGATAAGGAAAATGGCGGGTTGCAATGAATGAAATGCAATCCATGAGAGAAAATGAAGTGCGGGAAGAGGTCGATTTACCTCCAAGCGCCAAGGTGGTTGGAAGTAAGTGGCTCTATAAAATTAAGGCGACATGGATGGCAATATACACGTCTATAAAGCTCGTCTAGTTGCATGAGGTTTCACTCAAACTTATGGCACTGATTACGAGGAGACCTTTTCTTTTGTAGCGGACATTAGAGCTATTAGAATTCTCATAGCTATTGCAGCATACTATGACTATGAGATATGGCAAATGGATGTAAAAACCACCTTCTTGAATGGTCGCTTAGATGAAGACATCTATATGAAGCAACCTGAGGGGTTCGTGAATCCACAATTTCCAAACCGTGTATGCAAACTTCAAAGGTCCATTTATGGATTGAAGCAAGCATCAAAGCAATGGAATAAGAGATTTGATGAAGAAATCAAAAGGTATGGATTTATTCAAAATCTTGATGAGCCATGTATATCACAAAGTTAGTGGGAGTGATGTAATTTTCCTAATTCTTTATGTCGATGACATATTAATTATGGGAAAAGACATTCCAAGTTTGCAAAGTGTTAAGGCATTTCTTGGGAAGTGTTTTTCCATGAAGGATTTAGGAGAAACTGCATACATTAAGGAATCAAGATCTACCGAGATAGGTCAAAGCGGTTAATTGGTTTAAGTCAAAGCGCTTACATTGATAAAATATTGAAGAGATTCAATATGCAAAATTTCAAGAAAGGATATTTGCCGATGGAAGTAAAGCATGGCTTATGTAGCGATATGTGTGACACACATGCCGAGGTGGCACACATGCAGAAAGTTCCTTATGCTTGGTGTAGGATCTATTATGTATGTTGTGAGATGCACAAGACCGGATGTGGCGTTCGCTCAAAACATGACCGATCGATATCAACGAATTCGGGTGAACTTCTTTGGATTCTTTGTTAAACATATTCTAAAGTATCTTAGGAATACGAAGATATGTTTTAGTGTATAGTGGAAATCCGGACACGAGCTTGGTGTTACGAGTTCTTGTGATGCATCCGGCATTGTGATAAAGATGATCTGAAGTCTCAGACGGGTTATGTCTTTGTCATTAATGGAGGAGCGATTGATTGGAAGAGCAAGAAGCGATACGATGCGATGTCTGCGACAGCGTGAATACATAAACGCTTGAAGCGCAATGGAGGTGTTTGGATTAGGAAATTCATTTGGGGCTTGGTGTTATGCCTTCAATTGAATCACTGTTTATATGTATTGTGACAATTCGGCGCAATCATATTTGCCAATGAACACAGAGTCATGAAGGGCGCGGACATTTTCTACGGAGTATCACTATGTTCGGGAACAAGTCCGTGAAGGTGAAATTAATCTATTGAAAGTTCACACGGATGATAAATTAGTGATCTTTTCACTAAGGCTTTAGCTAAAGACAAGCTTATTGGACTTGCCAATGGAATTGGACTTCGTTTAGCTAATAGTTTCATGCATAACTGTGATTAGTATTTGGATAAAGGATATTGTAAAACATTTATTATTTTGATGAAATAAAGTTTGGATTATGTTTATTTATAATATTGTTGTCCTATATTTGCATGTTTAATCCGTGAATAACTAAGTTATTCTAAATGTCCGTTGTCGATTAATGATATGAGAGTATCATTAAATTAAGACAAATCTGAGAGATGTGGTAGAATGTACTTGAAAGTATATTGATGAGAATGCATACCAATTTCAGATGATATTCAATGAATTGAATATAGGACTTATCCCAACTACATAATTTACTTTGTGGATATTGTTATAAGTAAATTATGAATAGTTATCCTCGGACTTGAGATACTAGATAATTGTCAAGAATGTAGTGCATTACGTGGAGCAACTTAACGCTATCACGTGGCGGTAGTCATAAGGGTTGTTTCGAAATGTTACAAAGTTTATGGGTTATTCTTGTAGTCAAGATAGAATTTGTTCCTTCAAATTTATTTGGAGTTTAATCTTTATTGGGCCCTCGTAGGGTTGACAAGATGTTTGTCTTGGCCGCTTCCAAATCTCCCCTAAATATGTTTAGATGATTTGGTAATCTTGGTCAATCACTTACAACGAGAAGCAGAATAGTTTTATAAAGAATGACTTAATTTCATATCTTTATTTAACGTGGTATTAGAAACAAAAGGATAATAATAATGAGAAATCATTAAAAGGTTTTCCAGGAGCCTTACTCGAGTCGTACTAGAGACATCGAAGTGTTGCTAGACGCTAACCGATGTGATCACTCTATTAAGATATATCCAAGTGGGAGCTGTTGGTTTTATGGATATAAATTAGTATACCTGAGTTAGGATCGAACTCGAGACCACGCGATTGCACACTTTACGTATGAGAATTAAAGTTAATAATTAAATATAAACGTTATATTTATTTATTGATTAAACGAAATAACTAACGGACGTTAAGTAACTAATGTAATGGACTAACGGGCGTTAAATGTATTTGAAAAAGGACTAAATTTCAAAAGTTGGGAAGGTTCCGGAATCCCCTTGGGATGCTTAGAACCGATCGGCCAAGGGTACCCCAACCCAACCCATCTTTGACTCAAACTTGTTCACAAAGTTTGCTTGAGTATATATACAAAACCTAGGGTGTTTGTAAATTATCTCTTGTATTCATTAACTAAACCCTAAATTGTTTGTGTGTGTTTTTGTCCTCAAAACCGGTCGACACCCTCTAGGGGATCGATTCAAACCTTTTTCCAAAACAAAGTTATTTGTTTTATCAGAACTAGCATTGTTTAGTACGTGTGTACAAGAAAGTGGTAATAACACAATATTGTTATTATTCTTGGATTGAATTACAAAACGGTAAGAGGTAATTCACATAATCCTAATTAAATCAAATTAGGGTTCTTCCATTGCTAGTTTGTGGATTTGATTCTTGTTCGGCTAGAATCAAGTAAGGTACGCATATTCTTCTTATGTTAATTAATTATTCGTTAATAAATCATATACGCTTCCGCATGTGTTATTTGATGTTTTGTGATTATTTATTTGATTGTCATGATATATAATTCCAACAAGTACTATTTTAAAGCTCTCATGTATTTCGTATGAGAGTCGTGGCCTATGTTAAAGGTATGAGTTAACATTATACCAAGACTCTCCTTTTTACCAATCTTTACTGATGTGCACCCGTATAAAGGTCAAACTTTATAGTTTGATGATATATAACTTAAAGAGTTGATAAACAATTCACTCTCTTTTTCTTTTCTTTTTTTCTTTTTTACTTTTTTTTTTTTTACCTTTCTCCTGTTCTATTGGCCAATGCCTTTTGATTTCAGACTTGACCATCTATCCTCTAAGAATATGTTTATGTTTACCATATTTTGATTGACAAATGTATGTGTGTTTCGAAATTGTGTGAGTCTGCAAGTGTAGTATGCAAAATGGGCAAAAACAGAATTTGAAGGGAAAATAACTAAGTGATTAATTTTTTTATTAACTGTCATACAAGCATCCTATATATAGTTTACTAAGAGGTATGATGGTTCATTCGAACCGTTAGTTAGACATACCTTTTCACGATAACTACCAAAGTAACTAACTTAACTAACTGTTTTTGGGTCTGTTGGCCTTTGGCCTAGACCAAATCAATATAAGGCCTTTTATTCGAATTGTACACAGGCGTGCAAATTCTAAATACAGATAACTATTACATTGCATATGAAAACTAATAAGCAAGACTTTATGATCTTAAACTTTCCAACATCTCCCACCTTCTTCACATCATTACTGATCAGGAATGGATATATATACAAACTAGTCAGTGTAAATGATACATGCATTAAAGATCAGTTATCTACTACATTAAAGATCAGTTATTTACTAGATTTAAATAAAAAAAAATGGTGCTTTAATTAATCATTCTATAAATGATAGAAATTCTCTGGCATTTTGTATCTCACTTAACTTGCTTTTCCATGGCTTCCCTAGAATACTCGACCATTCTGTTTCCGTTTCTTATTTTTGTTTCAGTTGATCGTTCTTTATAGATATCAAAACAAGAATTCTATCATCCCTACAAACTGGCCAATTATTGGTATGTTACCAACAGCCCTCGCTTATATAAATCAACCCCATGATTATATCACAGATGCTCTTGCGCAAACCGGTGGTACTTTCTTATTCAAGGGCCCTTGGTTATCTGGCATGGATATGTTTTTACCACAAATACTTCAGGCGTCCACCACATTATGACCAAGAACTTGCCAATTATCCAAGGGGTCACAAATTCCGTAATATGTTTGATATACTTGGAGATGGATTCTCCAATACTGATGGGAAGTTGTGGGAGTTTCAACGTAAGACAATCATGTTATTGTTGAACCTCCCTAGTTTTCGTAGTCTCTATAAAAAGACTATCTGGAACAAGGTGGAAAATGGGTTATTTCCGGTGCTTGAATATGTTGTCAAACAAGGGGCAATTGTGGATTTGCAAGAAATATTTCAAAGGTTTACGTTCGACACTATATGCACATTGCTGTTTGATCATGACCCCCAAAGCATGTCTACTGAACTACCTCACATTCCATGTGAGAAGGCTTTGTCGGACATGGAAGAAGTGATATTTCGTAGGCAAGTGACACCCCCAAGCTTGTGGAAATTGCAAAAACTACTCAGAATTGGGAACGAGAAGAAGATGAGTGATGCATGGAAAACTATTGATCAATTTATTTACAAGTGCTTATCATCCCAAAAACAAGTTGATGTCACTAACAGGGGATATGAACTACAAGATGAGTATTTCAAATTATCAACTGCTCTCGTTAGAGAGTTCAAAGACCAAAGTGGTACTTCAGGGGATCCTAACAAGTTTTTAAGAGACAACTTATTAAATCTTATGCTCGCAGGAAGAGATACTACTAGCGTTACTCTCTCTTGGTTATTTTATCTTCTGGGAAAAAACCCAATAGTAGAAGATAAGATCCGAGAAGAGCTTCAAACAAAACTAGAAACAAATACGGGAATGAAATGGAAAGATTTCATTTCAAAGGAGTCAAAGAGCCTGGTCTATCTTCATATATAGTGCATTATGTGAAGTCTTGAGATTATATCCTGCTATTCCATTCAATACAAAAGTCCAATAAAACCAGATATTCTTCCAAGTGGAAATCAAGTGGATCCGGACAGCTCAATTATTCTATGTTATTATAACATGGGTAGGATGAAATCGATATGGGGAGAAGATTGCATGGAATTTAAGCCTGAAAGGTGGGTTTCAGCTACAGGAGAGATCATACATCAACCATCTTACAAGTTCCCTGCATTCAATGTTGGACCGAGAACTTGTTTAGGTAAGGATATAAGTTTCTTTAACATGAAGATAGTGGCGGCTACAATCATACACCATTACCATGTTCAGCTTGTTGAAGGTCACTATGTGGTTCCAAGTTCTTCCATTATGCTTGAAATAAAGCACGGTTTGAAAGTAAGGTTAACTAAACGACATGAAGTTAAAATATGACTTGAAGTTATGGTGTGACAGTGTTGTGTTAGATCAACTTTTCTACTTAATGTATTAAGCAAAAATCCTTTGTGATTGTAGAATATGTTGGTTTTATGGATATAAATTAGTAGACGTGAGTTAGGATCGAACTCGAGACTATGGGATTGCACATTTTACGTATGAGAATTTAAAGTTAATAATTAAATATAAATGTTATATTTATTTATTTATTAAATGAAATAACTAACGGACGTTAAGTAATTAATGTAATGGACTAACGGTCGTTAAAGGTATTTGGAAAAGGACTTAATTGCAAAGTTTGGAAGATTCCGGAACCCCTTGTGGAGGTTTAGAACCGATCGGCTAGGGATAAGGAAACAAAAGCCAAAACTTGTTCACCAAGTTTGTTTGGGTATATAAACAAGCTGAAGGTCTTTTTTTGCATCTCTGTATTCATAAGCTAAACCCTAAATTGTTTGTGTGTGTTTTGCTCTCTAAAACGGTCGACACCCCTATAGGGTCGATCCAAGTCTTTCCACAAAACCAAGTTATTCGTTTACTAAAACTAGCATTACTTTAATTCGGTTTAATGCGTGTACAAGAACATAGTAATAACACATTATTGTTATTCTCTTGGATTGAATTACAAAGCGGTGAGGGTAATTCATATAATCCTAACTAAATCAAATTAGGGTTCATCCGTTGCTAGTTTGTGGATTTGATTCTTGTTCGCTAGAATCAACAAAATGCGATATTCTTTATGTTAATTAATCATTCGTTAATACATCTTATACACTTCCGCAATATTACTTTGATGTTTTTGTGATTATTTATTTGAATGTCTTGATATATAATTCCAACAGTGGCATCACGAGTCATTGGTTTTAATGAGTAATTAATTACATAAACGCGTAATAAAACAAATACTTGTATGTTGTTTGCTATGTTATTCTAGGGTTTATGTTTAATTTATGTTTTGGTCGAATTTTTTTATAAATTGGGGCATACCATATTTTTTTTTAAATCGACATACACATAAATTTTTTAGGGTTTTGAAAATTGTTTGCTAACCTTATTAAAACCTAGAATTAATATTGATTACGTGATTAATTCATGAATAATTTGTTATGTGTCATGGAATTTTTATATGCGATCTTGTGACTTACTTGTATAAATTGTTATGATGTCCATGACTATACATGCATGTTAGTCATGGATGAGTTGCTTTGATAAATTGTTTAATTGTTATGACATATTTATTTACGATAAATCTTGAATTGGGGAAGACTCCAATTATATATATATTAATGAATCAATTATGTGCAATTTGGTATAAATTAATTAAGGGTTTACATAATCGATTCATCGATGTATGTAGCTCACTTTCTATTCTTTGGGTGAAACCCTAAATTAATATATACATTAATTTAACCTAGATATTGATTATTAATAGGATTTTATCGAATAAGTTGCATGTGGCTACTTGTTTACGTATAAATTGTTTATTATGTGCGCATTGTTTTTAGTAGTTTATTTTTATTTGTTACTTGTTTGTTTATTATGTTAGGCAGTTTTAAGCAAAGGGTAATTTTGAATAGAAAAATAATACGGACTAAACAATGGCGAAATTTAATTGTTTTGGAAGAGTTAAGTTGTCAAAATAGTTTAATTGATTGGTGACTTTGGTACATTGGTGAGCGGCTCACCCATTCGAATGAACTAATAAAGGGGTTTAAAGAAGTCGCATACTCACTTTGAATGGATGTCTTAGGTTGTGCTTTAAGCGCGTGCACGGTCCTCTGCCCTCGTAAGTTCGAATGGAGCTACTTAGTAAGCCATATAAATGTGCAAGCTCATCTTAAGGCGAATTAGTTTTAATTCCATGCGCCACTTCGGTGGTAATTATCGAAACACTAAGTGTTTACACTTATGCAAAAAGTACGGTATAATGGATGATAATTAATACTAAATTCCTTGATTGGTGAACCCAATACCTCAATCAAAACTTTGATAATTTGATCTTTATGAATTGGTAATAAAAGTTTTTATTAAATTTATGCTACAAGATGAATGCATGACATCTTTGTACATATTTGATTTGACCACATAAAATCAAAACTAGTACCCTTTTAAAATTAAGAATATGCCATCTAATTAAAAGGAACACTTGAAGTTGCAATTTACGTCATGGCGGTTACTTGGCGAGATTGTGATGGAGAGGTAAATCTCTATGTAAAGTCGGACCTTACATGGACATATTTGCAGTTCTTTAAGTTAGACACTTAAGTTGAGTAGGAAGTGAGACATGGACTCAATGGCATAAGATGGGATGAAACATGTTTATATTTGCAATAGCGTTGGAAAATATAAATCCCATAATGATCTAGGAGTTGGAAATTGTTTGCCAATTAATGTTCGATGATTACCTTATTATATCGTTTGTTGCTAGCGGATCAAGCGATGTAATGAACCTATGATAATTTGGATCCTAGTTTTCGAGAAAATTATATGGTTATATGTTTATATTACCGTTGGGTATATTTATTTTCTTGAAAAGTGTATTATCAAAAATACTAATACTTGAACTTTTTACGTAGAAATGGCTCAAAACACCGATAACACTAACATCGCTCTAAATTCTGCGTTCAAAAGCTTTTTGATCGAGAAAAGTTGGTAGCTCTAAGAATTTCAATGATTGGCACCGCTCTTTGAGAATTATCTCGTAGAGTTCTTGACCGTATGAAATATCTTTATGAACCTTGCCCTGCTTGAACCAAGCGGTCCTCAAGCTACTCAAGCTCAAAGGACGAGTGGAAGCTGAGTATAAGCGTCATAATGATGTGGCTTGTCTTATGTTGGGAACAATGGAATCTGCTCTTCAAAGCGATTCGAACATTATTTCCATATAATATGCTCAATGAACTTGAACTATGTTTGAGAAACCCGGTATTCATCGAGATTTATGACTTGACCGACGCGTTACGGTTGTGGCGGGGAGAGGTAAACCCGTAAGTGCTCATGTGTCTTGGAAATGAAAGGTTACATGGACCACTAAAGCACTTGGCAAAACTTATGAAGATGACATGGCTGTGAATCGATTAATCGATCCTTAACAAGGATTTTAATGGTTTTGTCGAATTTCAATATACATTGCGTGGGGAAGGCGATTCTTGACCTACACGCATTGCTCATTGATTATGAGAAAGGGTTGCCTCAAAGGTTCCTACCGCCCGGTACTTGCTATTCGTGGTGGAAGAATTAATAAGCCAAAACCGCGTCGAACAACAAGAAGGGAAGGGTAAGGAAAGGTTGACAAAGGCAAACGGTGATGGCCTATCAACCTCAACCCAAGAAGAACCCTACTCCTAGGAAGGATAATCCTAAAAGGATCAAGCATGCCACCAATGTAAGAGCATTGGGCATTGGAGAGAAAGCGTGTTTCTATCTTGATGAATTGCGGGCAAATAAGATGAAGTATGAAGAAGGGCGCAGATTACTTGGTAATTTATTTGTCATTGAATTATTTACTCTAAATCATAATAATTCACGTGTATATGATACGGGTGTGGTATTCACATTTGTAATACAACTGCGGGGGTTTAGAGTGGAAAGGAAGCTTTCCTATGGGGAGCAATATCTCTGCGTGGAAATGGCGCACATGCAAGTTTGTTGAAGCCATAGGAACGTTTAGTTTAGTATTGCCTTGGGCTTAGTAATTGTTATTGAACAATTGTCATTACGCACCTTCTATAATTAGATGTGTTGTTTCCTTTTCGGTTTTGTTGGATGATGGTTTTACTCATACTATTTCACATAATGGAATTGATGTTTCTTTAAATGGTGTATTTTATTTTAAAGCAATTCTTTGTGAATGGTGTGTTTGAAATTGATGTGATTGGAAATGAATCTAACAATAATAATAATTCAATGTTTAGCATTAACAAGAAGATAAAGTTAGACTTGAATTCTTCTTATCTTTGGCATTGTAGACTTGCTCATATAGGCAAGGCTCGCATGCATAAGTCGCAACAAGAAGGGCTTTTGCAAAATATCAATGATGAATCATTTGATAAATGTGAGTCATGCATATCTGGGAAGATGACTAAGAAACCTTTTCATAGCAATATGGAGAAGGCTTCGATCTACTTGATCTTATTCACAATGTGTGTGGACCACTTAGACATGTGTCAAGAGAGGTGCTAGCTACTTCTTAACCTTTACCGATGATTTCGGCCGTTATGGTTATGTTTATTTACTTAAGCATAAACATGAGGTGTTTGAAACATTTAAGGTTTTCAAAGTGAAATAGAAGCGCAATTGGGAAAGAAGATTAAAGCTCTTCGATCCGATAAAGGAGGCGAGTATCTAAGCCAAGAGTTTAAAGATTACTTAGCTGAGAATGGAATTGTCCAGAATCTCACTTCTCCATATACTCCACAACAAAATGGTGTATCTGAGAGAAGAAATCGTACATTGTTGGACATGATACGATCTTTAATCTTACCACTCTACCTTTATCCTTTTGGGATTATGCTTTGGAATCAGTTGTTCGCATTCTAAATATGGTTCCCACAAAGAAGGTTGATAAGACACCATATGAAATATGGCATGGTAAAGCTCTAACCTGTCTTATTTAAAGGTGCAGGGTTGCGAGGCTTATGTTAGGCGTGACTCACGGATAAACTCCAACAAAGATCATAAAGTGTATCTTCGTAGGATACCTAATGAAACTATGGGTTACTACTTTACTATCCAGCGAAAATAAAGTAATTGTTGCTAGGTATGGAGATTTTCTTGAAGAGATCTCGTATCTCAAGAATTCGATGGGAGAGTTTATGATCCGGAAGATGATCAAGAAGATGCATTACCTTACGAAAACACTAACGTACTTAGGTGAGAACCCGATATTCGGGTCCTCCACCGAAGTTGAAGTGATTCCGTCGAGATCTATAAGGACTACGCGTGCACTGAACGTCAATGTCTTAACGTGAGGTTGAGGAAACTATGTTAGGAGATCTTGGAGAGCCTACTAGTTATAAAGCTGCCATGGCAAGTCGACAAGGCTAAATGGCGAGGTTGCAATGAATGGGAAATGCAATCCATGAGAGAAAATGAAGTGCGGGTAGAGGTTGACTTACCTCCAAATGCCTCGGTGGTTGGGAGTAAGTGGCTCTATAAGATTAAGCCCGACATGGATGGCAATGTACACGTCTATAAAGCTCGTCTAGTTGCATGATTTTACTCAAACTTATGGCATTGATTATGAGGATACCTTTTCTCTGTAGCGGACATTAGAGCTATTAGAATTCTCATAGCTATAGTCGCATACTATGATTATGAGATATGGCAAATGGATGTCAAAACCGCCTTCTTAAATGGTCGCTTAGATGAAGACATCTATATGAAGCAACTTTGAGGGGTTCGTGAATCCACAATTTCAAACCGTGTATGCAAACTTCAAGGTCCATTTATGGATTGAAGCAAGCATCAAGGCAATGGAATAAAAGATTTGATGAAGAAATCAAAAGGTATGGATTTGTTCAAAATCTTGATGAGCCATGTGTATATCACAAAGTTAGTGGGAGTGATGTAATTTTCCTAATTCTTTATGTCGATGACATATTAATTATAGGAAAAGACATTCCAAGCATGCAAAATGTTAAGGCATATCTTGGGAAGTGTTTTTCCATGAAAGATTTAGGAGAAGTCGCATACATTCCGGGAATTAAGATCTCTGAGAGATAGGTCAAAGCGGTTAATTGGTTTTAAGTCAAAGCGCTTACATTGATAAAATATTGAAGAGATTCAATATGCAAAATTCAAGAAAGGATATTTGCCGATGGAAGTAAAGCATGGCTTATGTAGCGATATGTGTGCTTCAACACTGGCCGAGGTGTACGCATGCGAAAGTTCCTTATGCTTGGTGTAGGATCTATTATGTATCTTTGTGAGATGCACAAGGCGGATGTGGCGTTCGCTCAAAACATGACCGATCGATATCAGTAATCCGGTGAACTTCAATGGATTGTTGTTAAGCATATTCTGAAGTATCTCGGAAAAACTAAAGATATGTTTTAGTGTATGGTGGAAATCCGGACACGAGCTTGATATTCTGTTCTTGTGATGCGCCCCGGCAATGTGATAAAGATGATACGAAGTCTCGACGGGTTATGTCTTTGTCATCAATGGAGGAGCGATTATTTGGAAGAGCAAGAAGCGAAAGTACGATTGTGATGTCTGCGTGAAGCGAATACATAGTCGCTTCCGGAAGGCGCAATGGGGTCGTTTGGATCGAGAAATTCATTTCGAGGGCTTGGTGTTATGCCTTCAATTGAATCGCCTATTGATATGTATTGCGACAATTTGCCGCAATCATATTTGCCAATGAACACAGGTCATGAAGGGCACCGGACATTTTCTACGAAGTATCACTATGTTCGGGAACAAGTCCGGGAAGGTGAAATAAATCTCTTGAAAGTTCACGAGATGATAACTTAGCCGATCCGTTCACTAAGGCTTTAGCTAAAGACAAGCTTGTAGGACTTGCCAATGGAATTGGACTTCGTTTAGCTAAAAGTTTCATGCATAGCTGTGATTAGTATTTGGATAAAGGATATTGTAAAACATTTATTATTTTCAATGAAATAAAGTTTGGATTATGTTTATTTTCATTTATAATATTGTTGTCCTATATTTGCATGTTTAATCCGTGAATAACTAAGTTATTCTAAATGTCGGTTGTCGATTAATGATATGGGAGTATCATTAAACTAAGACAATCCGAGAGATGTGGTAGAATATACTTGAAAGTATATTGATGAGAATGCATACCAATTTCGGATGATATTCAATGAATTGAATATAGGACTTATCCCAACTACATAATTTACTTTGTGGATATTGTTATAAGTAAATTATGAATAGTTATCCTCGACTTGAGATACCGGATAAGTGTCATGAATGTAGTGCATTTCGTGGAGCAACTTAACGCTATCACGTGGCGGTAGTCATAAGGTTTGTTTTCGAAATGTTACAAAGTTTGTGGGTTATTCTTGTAGTCAAAATAGAATTTGTTCCTTCAAATTTATTTAGAGTTTAATATTCTTTGGGCCCTCGTAGGGTTGACAAGATGTTTGTGCTTGCACCCAAATCTCCCAAATATGTTTAGATGATTCGGTAATCTTGGTCAATCACTTACAAACGAGAAAATGAATAGTTATATAAAGAATGACTTAATTTCATATCTTTATTTAACGTGGTATTAGAAACAAAAGGATAATAATAATGAGAAATCATTAAAGTTTTCCGAGAGCCTTGCTCGAGTTGTACTAGAGGCATCGAAGTGTTGCTAGACGCTAACCGAATGTGATCACTCTATTAAGATATATCCAAGTGGGAGTGTTGGTTTTATGGATATAAATTAGTAGGCGTGAGTTAGGATCGAACTTCGAGACTATGGGATTGCACACTTCGTGTGAGAATTTAAAGTTAATAATTAAATATAAATGTTATATTTATTTATTTATTAAATGAAATAACTAACTGGACGTTAAGTAATTAATGTAATGGACTAACAGTCGTTAAAGGTATTTGAAAAGGACTTAATTGCAAAGTTTGGAAGATTAGGAACCCTTGTGGAGGTTTAGAACCGATCGGCTAGGGATAAGAAACAAAGCCAAAACTTGTTCACCAAGTTTGCTTGGGTATATAAACAAGGCTAGGGGTCTTGTTTTTTGCATCTCTTGCATTCACAAGCTAAACCCTAAATTGTTTGTGTGTGTTTTTGCTCTCTAAAACCGGTCGACACCCCTATAGGGTCGATCCAAGTCTTTTCCACAAAACCAATTTATTCGTTTACTAAAAACTAGCATTACTTTAATTCGGTTTAGTACGTGTGTACAAGAACATAGTAATAACACATTATTGTTATTCTCTTGGATTGAACTACAAAGCAGTGAGGGTAATTCATATAATCCTAACTAAATCAAATTAGGGTTCATCCGTTGCTGGTTTGTGGATTTGATTCTTGTTCGGCTAGAATCAACAAAGTACTTATATTCTTTATGTTAATTAATTATTCGTTAATACATCCTATACGCTCTCATAATATTACTTTGATGTTTTGTGATTATTTATTTGAATGTCTTGATATATAATTCCAACAGAATAAGATGGTTTTACTTTATGGAATAAAATGTAATATTCAGTCGCATTTGGATGGTCATATAAGTTGACAACCATGATTATCTAGGTTCATATCCATTGTCTCATTATAGTATTTGTGTTACAAGCATAGCCATCTTAAACTCATATAAAGTCTAGATGAAAGTAAATCTTCATTTGCGAAAGACACAATACTAATGAACTGAAGGATTAAAAGATCCATGCATTACACTAGGGATTTTGCAAGATACCAACCCGAATAAAACCCTTAACTTGATACAACCCTTAGAGCATAGCATAGGGTACAGTTGGTGTCGTCGGGTTGGTGTCGTGGGAAAAGTGCTGCCACATCGGCACATTTTCCCATAACATCATAATTCACCACAACACCAAAAACACCCCTCCCCTAAATATGGTTTCGACCTTGAAAGTGATGGTTGTTGGTAATCAAAAGACGAATCAAATACGAAAATTGATAAATGAAGCGGAAGCTTTATTCGAAATTGTAAAACCAAGTACAAAGACAAATTCAATTATCAAGTTCAAATTCCCAAGTGCAAAGAATTCTAAAGTTATCAATTCTATATATATACCAAACTAACTAACTGTCATAAATAGTTTTTTAATTCTAAACAAACTCAAATAGCAATACTTGTAGGACAAGTCACACAAATTACCAAATTTATCGAACAATCCTTAGAGTTTATGCTACTTTTCTAATAATCTCCACCATGACTTGAACTCTTCCACATGCTCCAATTCAAATTCAAAATTTCAAACACTAGAGATACTAGCCTAATTTAAACAAACGAACCAAAGCAAATGCTGATGAGTTCAAAAGCTCAAAGTACAAAGAATTCTAAAATTATCAATATATATATATATATATATATATATATATATATATATATATATATATATATATATATATATATATATATATATATATATATATATATATATATATATATATATATATATATATATATATATATATATATATTATATATACCGGGAGGCATTACACGTAGATAATGCCACGTAAGCGCACCTCATTGCCTCAAGTAATTCATTATCACCATGTCATCACATTGTTGCCATGTAAGCATTTTTTAAATTTATTTTATTTGAAGAAATTTAATTAATTTTGAATTTTAGACAATTTTTTTATTTTTACCGAAATTATTTATGTTTTATTAGCAAAGATAAAATGTTTAAAAATTGTAATATATAAATTTTTAATATTTTTTTTGTGAAATTCGATTTTTATAAAAAATGACAATGGTGAGATTTGAACTTGGGTTGTTTGTAAGAGTAGCATTAATAACTTGTGTGTTTACCACTTAGGCAACAAGTTATTTTGATTATATCTTGCAACCCAAAATATATAAATGCAACCGATTATTAATATGAGATAAGTATTAAAAGGAATGTATTTATCTCCTAAAATTATATATCACATATCCTTTCCTTAATCTTAGTTTCAAATTTATAATCTTTAACCTAAATATATACGGAAAAAAATTCATTCATAATATACTTTTTTTTTTATTATCAAAAACCCTAATATATTTTTTCCCTGACAATAGGCAAATGGGTTAAAAGTTAATTATGTGCAATGGTTTATGTATGTTGTTATAGGTTTAGTTAGTTTATTTAGCTTGATGATTTGGTGATAAGCTATATTATGCTTGATTTTAATCGATTTAACATTAGTATCTGACCAAATTAAAATTCTATATTTTTGTGTGTTATAGATTGTTTGTTTGATCTCGGCGATTGCTTGGTTACTGAATTGGAAGTCTTTGTTATCATCTTTTACAATGTCACATGATGTGGATCCATCCGTAAAGAAGAATCTCAAATATATTGAACTAACCAAAAGATTGCTACACTTGAACTCGATAAAGAAGTATTATTTGTCATATAAAAGTTTAGAGTTAAGTCTTGATTTCTTCAAATGTTTTACAATGCTCAAATTGTTCTTGGGTGCAAAAAGTCCGCTCATTTTGCGGGATGTTTCTCCATTACGAGAGACCGAGCGAGGATAATATTAGATTACTAAACAATTTAAAAGCTAAAAGACACGGGCTCCAAAGATGTAGAAGAATAAGTATATAAATGTGTTCATGGGTTCCTTTTATTTTCAATAATAAATCTATAAACGTGTTCCTTTTGCATGGCGTGCTTCCGATTGTCGTTGTGTTCCGTTCTCACACGGAAGTATAAGTCGAGATCGAATGTCATGAAATTGAAATTGGTTGTAACACCATTTGATCTTTAAAGAAGATGGAATCGGTTTATGCATCGATTATTATGTGTATCGGTTTAGACACTTTCTTCTTAAATCGGTTACTTATTTTCATGTCCGACTAATAGTCACAACCGACACTACTTTTGTCACCATCTTCTGATTTTTCATGTATCAATGTCATCAAAGTTTCATGGTTTTTTTGGATATTTGCATCCCGTAGGTCGCATACAAAGGTGCTAGACTTGATGTCAGGTGTTGTTCAACATGTTCAGCAGCATCATTCTCCTGTCGTTCAAGTCCCTACATTTATAGATTTAGCACTTCTTCCCCTCCCTTTAAACATGTGTCCTTACATTAGCACCACCGATATGTGAGTTGTTTCGATGATTTAAAGGTTTGATTTTTAGGGTTTTTTTGTATTGATTTTATGGGTTTTGTGTAGCTTAGATTATTAATCATAAACAACCGTACCTGTGCTCGAGTGGTTGCGTCCAACGGTGACACTCTATAATTCCATTCAGTATTGAGTCATCGTTTACACATGTTTCTTTGTTATACAAAGTCCACATGTCATAAAATGTATCCATTTATTTACGCATATAGTAACTATAATTTATCATTACTACTTATGATTTATTTTGTCAACAAATTGAGGGGCTAAAAGTGGAACTCGGCCTAAAGCATAAGAGATCGAATGCGGTTGCTTTTAAAGTCGCAACAAATGTGTCTTGGCGACAATCTCAAGCAGATAACAAAGTGGTACAAAGTAGAAAATCGAAACTCTAGAGGATGGAAAAAGTTGATTGATTGTTGTGGTTAATTGGTTTGATATGTGGCGAGAAAATTGGAGCAAATAGTGGAAGAACGGATTATGAGAGGAGGTTTTACATAGGTATTTCCAATGGATAAAGAAAACGAAGCAAGACCATGATCACGAGTTCGACTTGATGTAGTTCTAAAGATGATTTAAATAGTGGCGATATAACTCGCCTTTGGAAAACAAGATTTGGTAAAGGTGCAAACACCGATCCACAAACCCTCTATGCAGCTGAGTGTCTATACAATGAACACTTTCTATTCTTTCTTTTACTATCCGATGAATTTCTTCTTTATCATATGTTGATGATTATATTAATATTACTCTTTCTTTTGGCTTCTAAACGCACACGAAATAATCAATGATGATTGTTACTAAAAGCCATCCATTTTCATACCTACATTATTTCAAAAATTTGAGAAGCTTATGGTTAGTTTTCTTGCTTGACTCCATCCGATTTTACACAAGGGTTACGATCTCATTAGCGCGCGTTTGAGTTTATTGAGTAATATCCGGCAAAGAACTTGATCTCTCGATTATGAGCTTCACAATTAGCCGCCCACAATCAATATTCGATAACAAACATCTTTCCTAGAGCACAAGCATAATATTTTTTAACTTTCAAATCTGAATGTTGGCTTATTCAGGGTGAGTATTTTGCACCATACTTTTTTTAATCATTTGTTTTATGGATTCTTGATTCGTGGGGTACTTAATTGGTCTTATATCTTGCAGATATGATATAGATTATGCCATGATTTAACCGTCTTGTCATTTTATCCAATTTACTTTCTGCATCTGATTTGGTTCTAAGAGCTGGTAATTGTTAACCATGAGACATCATACATAACCTTTTACGTTTTAGAAAATAACCTTAGAGTTTATGTTTGATGTCTTATAATTTTTTGTAAACACGAGTCCGTGCGTGTGTATTGTACTGCAGTATGCTACAATGGAGTGTTAGTTAATTCTGTGTTGACATATTAGTGGTCATGGAAGTGTTACGCGAGAACTGTAGAAAGGAAACATGATATATATAAATCGATAGTATTCTAATTGAATTTTTACTTGCAGAAACATGATATATATAATAAGTGATGCTAATGGTATTGGCATTGAATCAAGACCAGGTGGCATTGGGGCTACCAAGGTTATTGACAGTTTTGTTCTTACACATCAAATGTAGAGGTTGTTTATTTTAATACTATATTCAATCCCAACAACTCTCTTACGATCCTTTACTGCTTTGTTATGTATTGGGAGCAACAGATCGATAGGCCTTTGCAAAGACATGGTGGCAGGCTTGAGCACAATGAGACATATTGCGGTTCATGTTTTGGTGCACAAGTGGTATGAATCCCTAACTATGCTATGTTATATAGTATTGGTTTCTCTCTGTGTTGTTTAGAAATCATATGCCATTTTTCTTGCAGACAGACGGGGATTTTGCAACTTATGTGAAGATGTTCGTGAAGCATATAGGGCAAAAGGCTGGTCATTGTCAGATCCATATTCAATCGATCAGTGTAAAAGGGAAGGGTTCCTGCAAAGCATTAAAGATGAAGCAGGTGAAGGATGAAATATATCTGATTCTTGGATGTTAATAAAGTGGTGAAATTTACATTTTGCACCGTGAAATAGCTTCCAGAATCCAATATCCATGTCCATGATCTAGCGGTTTCACAAAGACGACTTCAATGTAAGATATATTTGTGATCTATCAAGTTCTTCTTATGTATATTGAATACAAAACACTTTCAATCACCCTTTTTTTTAGCACAGATAGGTCACAAGACTAATAGGATAGCTTATGGAGAATATTTTCCTGGAGTGGTGAACCCGTTTGATGGGTACATCTTTTTTCCTCTTCGTATTTCGTATATAGTTGTTATTTGTGTTTTTAGGTCTTCTTAGAACTTAGAAGCATTATTCTATTTTGAGGTGTTTTATCCATTTCAATGTTGATTTGTAGTGTGTAGTGGACCCAGATAACCCCAAGTGGGATGTCTCAGTATTTTCTCAAGGTATGTGCTTAAAGCATAACATTTGCTGTTAGTTTTCCATAGTTTATGTATTCTGCAACCTTGGTGAAAATCTGTCTATTTTTCTCATTCGTTAAGCATTGTTCCCGTAATCACTAAATCTGCGATTCTTCTTTAAATATTTATTTAATCAGTGTGTTTCAACTTTATTTAGTTTTGTTGTTACAAAATAACTCAAACATGAATAAAAAGGCTTGAGCAAGACTTTGAGTTAGTATTGACATAAACAAAGCAAAGGTAAGGTGTTGCTCGCCATGTATGATATTTTCAGTTGGATTTTATACTTTCTCAATTTGTTATTGTAACTCAAGAAGTTGAGGAACTTCAGTCTGTCAATGGAAGTTTGAGAAACCAACAAAATGGGCAACAAGAGGATCCTATATTGAGCGAAAAAGAGATCACCGGGATATTGACATGAACCGTCGGACTCGAAAGTAACATGATCAAAGAGCGAGCAGCGTCAGCATCAAACCTATCTTGTAGTAGATAAGAAAACTTGTGTGGTAAACAAATAATCCGATTAAACATATCTACATAAAATTTGATTTATGTCTAAGTTATTTGTTTTATCTGAGGTTGTGTTTTAGGTTTTAAAGACAAAGGAAATGATTCATACGCCTTGCCATAAAGAATACTTCTCCTTTGGTTCCTGTTATCTATAGTTTAATAACCGGTTTTCTAATGTATTATATATGGTTTTCCAACTACATAGTTGGACATATCGTCAGTGCCTAGCCTGGTTATAAAGATGCATTCGTAAGCTCAAATTATCGCTCTTTAAAGTGAGATGTTACATAAATATCTATTGTTTTCTACTTCCACGATCCTCTTCTGATGTTACTCCAGTTTCCTTTAAATCCAAATATTTTAGTTGACCCACTCTTCTTCTGGATATTTCCTTGAAAAACAAAATAGAAGCTCAATACTCTATCGAATTTTAGAGACAGATACTCTTTAAGACAGATTTTCCTCCTCGAGAGCTAATTGTAAATATGGATTAGCAGCGTTTTCAGGTTAAACTGATATCATGAAGAGACATGTCATGTGCAGCAGTGCGGGTAAAAGCTACGTAAGATACTTTAGAGATGGGAAAAAAAACCACGTTGCAAGACTTGAAGGCCAAGAGGAAAGTGTAAATGGGTCATAGATGGTGATAAAAACTTCCAAGTTTCTCCATATCATATAATTATGACAAGTCTCAGGTTACATAGCATCAAGTCTCCCAGTTGGTAGGGTTTGGGGTTAAAATTGTAGGCGAAAGCTTGAGATAGATTTGCGGTTAGATTGAATCAGGCTAACGGTTAGTGATTGGCAGGTTGGATGGAATATATTTCTTTGAAAAACATTAATACGTGCTATCTTGAAGAATTTGTGAATGGATGAATTCCTGCGAGACCTAAAGAGACATGTGATTTAACTTTCAGTAGATGTCTTAATTACTAATATTTTCCTTAATTACTAATATTCTTGATGCAAGATAAGTCTTGAAAACATTCACATTATGAACACAGCAAATTCCTATTGGAAGAGACTACCTTGAGAAAGGATGCCTATTGTGAGTTGAATATTCTTTCTTTTTCAATAAAAATCTGCTCGATTTTATAATGTTTGACACAAAGTGATTCAAAGACTCGTGAATGTCTTAGTATGTGTGTTTCTTTCATTTGTGAGTGGTGATAAATGGTTTTTTTTTTTTTTTTTTTTTTTTTTTTAAATCGACTCATGTGTTAGAATATTAATGGATAATACCTTTAAAAAATATCGTATATCGACTCATGCTCATTTAAATAGTTTGTACGAGAAAAAAGACGAGCGCTTTTTGAGCTTGGATTGTTTAGGTGTTTCTGTTCATTGCTTGATGTCTCCAAACTTAAGATTATGGACATTGTTGAGCTAAAAAAACTCACCAATTGTCCACTATAACTTATTACTTTTTGGATATCCAGATTCTTGAGATGACAAGATTGATTCATGTAGTTTAGGAGGTACTTTTTACTTTATTATTTTTATTTCAATCAGTCTGAAGTAACTCAATAAGCATTTTAACTTAGCAATTTGTAGGTAGTATCTTATTTAAAACTGCTTACACTTATTTTGATATGTTGTATCTTATGTACAATTTTTGTATTGTTTATTGTTATTATAAAACTTTTTTGCAGAGATGAAAATTTTAAGCCAACATGTGCCAAATAAAATGAATGATACAAAAATGGTAAACGATGAATAAGTGGGTTCAGTGGGTGTATGAGATTTATTTTTATGCTTTTAGTTTATGTTAGTTTATGATATAAGTATATTCAAATACATTTGACAAGTATTCTTCATTTAAATGACTCAAGCACACATTTATATCTTCTGATATTTAACTAAAGTAATGGCTCAAGTACTTTTATTTTTGCCCCTTTTTAATTTTTTTTGGTGTGCCTGAGACAAAATGTATATATACTTTTGACAATGTAGACCTTTCGAAACAAAAGTGTAGCAATGAGAATAAATAATTCATAACCATCAAGTTTGCAACATAAAGCTAAGTTTGATGTTATAAAAATGATAATGATATGATGTGCCTATAGTTAAGGCACTTTTTACACAATTAGAAATGAAGTTGAATTTATGTTAAAACAAATATATTAAAAAAAACGTAATATATTATTATTATATATGCATAATGTAGTTTCTCATTGTTTTTTTTTTTTTTTTTTTTTTTTTTTTTTTATCTACAACACGGTTGACGATATAATCATAGGTTGTAAATGTAGAATTTTCCTAGAACATTGTAGTTGTTATGTTTATCTAAATGGAGTCGTTCCACTAGCCCTCTCACTGTTCCCAATATTTCTTTTTCGCATAATAGAGTTCTTATTGTTTTCATAATGAAACTTAACCTGAATTGACCCATTTATAAACAAACATGTCATAATTGGCACCTCCCACTTGATACTTTTGAAAGATGCTTAGTTTAGGTTGTTTTAGTGTGTGTGTTATTGGAAGCAAAATTATAAGTTGAATCGTATTCTATGAATACTTATAATTTTTTTCATATTTAGGTGTCTCATATTCAGTTTTATGTGTGCAGTTTAACTTAAGGAAATTCAATGGAATATAAACATTTTTTAATGGATAGCCGTCAATGATGGAAAACTTGACCTGAACCTGCACCATCTCAAGGCTCCCTTGGTCAATTTCACTTATGTTAGTGTAAGTGGTAAAGATTGAAAACATCATCTTAATGAACATTCTACATTACTAAATTCTGGTGATGCATATAAGTTTGTGTTTACATGTACTGACAGTTAGTGCTGCTACTTGATCTTTTACATTGGCAATTTTATTTATACTTCTTAGGGGTTGAAAAAAAATTAGAGATGATGAAACAGAAATAATGAATCGGTTTTATAATCGCAATTCATCAACTTCATCTTCTGTTGAGTTTAGTTATGTAAAAAACTTGAACTTAAATTTTCAAGTCTTCAAGCTCTTCAGGTAATATTATTGATATCGATATCATTATGTGCTATGTACACTAACTGTTACTAAATGGTTCAGTATTAGTGTTTGTTAGTTTGTTAGGGATGATGTTATTACACTAATCTTAATACTATTATACAACTGTTTTTATAATGTTTATGGGTTATAAAATCTTATGCATTGCATTTGTGTCTTTTATATTATATATGATAACGGTAGCTTTAGAAACTGTTTTGGTACAAGTGTATAGTCTTGGGTCATTGCATTTGTTTCCATGTTGGTACTCGGTACCTCGAGTGTGCCTTAGATTATAGTTTGCGTATTAGTAGTTCTTGCATCGTGGTGAATATGAGTGTGGTAGGATTTATTAGTTAGGATCGAAAACAATATTTTAACACCAATAAATAGCAAAACAAAAAATTAGAAAGTCATGTCACTATTCAAGCGGGTTTCAAATCTATATATATATATATATATATATATATATATATATATATATATATATATATATATATATATATATAGGGAATATATTAGTTACAATTAATTGTAGCCAACAAATCCACAATTTTGCTAAAATGGGTCCCGATTATTTTTGTAGGTCCCGATTCTTTCTCGTAGGGCCCCTGATCATTACAAGTGATTTTTATGAAGGATTGTAGCCTAATTGGCTACAAAAATTGTAGTCAAGCTATCCCCATATATATATATATATATATATATATATATATATATATATATATATATATATATATATATATATATATATATATATATATATATATATATATATATATATATATATATATGTTATAATATCTACTGCACTATCGGGTTTTGATAAAAAAAATTATTTTGTATTAATATCAATATTGTGTGTTTAAAGGTAATTACTTATAATTATATACTTATGCACGAGTTTTCCATTATACATTAATATCTATTGGAATTTGATAAAATAAAATTTTGTAAAAATTCTCTTCGATAACTCAAGATTTAACTATATTTAGCTGACATATATGTTGATGTTGATGTTGATATTTAAATTTCACTATTGACATTATGTTGTACAAAAGATGCGAGTTTAGTAGCACATAATTACCGTCGATGAAGTTAAAATATATTCCTTGAAGTTTAAAAAAAATGTTTTTCTATATATCTTTATATAAATAAATAAGAATTACACTAGTCGTTGTTATAAGTACAATCACGTATATTTTTTTTTCATATTACTGTAACTTATAAACCTTATAAGTTTTCACATGTGAAACTATATTCTTAACTTATAAACCTTATAAGTTTTCAAATATGAAACTATAACTTATAAACTTGTATAACCCTTATAAACTTTCGTAAAACAAGCAAAATATATGATTTACATACTAAGTACCATAATAGTAGGGAACTTCATGTGAGGGGCCTCTTCGGGGTGAACGTACTGACGAGTTATTGGATTTACGAATTAAATTGTCCTAGCTCCTCGTACGTTTTTACTACATGACCTATGGATTGTGATGGCCCGAATGGTAGTACGATATATATAAACTAAACACGTTTTCACAAACTAAACCATTTCTATAAACGACATACACAAATTATCAAGTACTACATCTATATAGACTTGTTTATACGTTCACCTCATGAACAACCTAAGACATTTCATCATACTCTAGGTTGCGCGTAGAGTTTTCTTGGCTTATCCATCATAATTGTGAAGTACTAGACATCATCAAACTCACGGTGAGTTCATAGTGTTGTTCCCCGTTCACTATTGTTTAAAACAGTTTAAGTATATAAAATAAGTTAATAGTGAACTATGACTGAAATTAACATAAGAAAAACACACTAAGTAATTTTCAACATCATATTCTTATTAGAAATAAATCATCAAAGAATACGCTACCCAAGTACTCATGAATAGTACTTGGGATTGAAATGACAAAGTTGGGTGACTCTCTCTAAGCTCGGGCTAAGTCCGAGCACAACTCTTAGAGCTCAATCGAGCTATCTCAGAACTAAGTCAGATTGGAGGAGTGAAAGATGGCTCATGTATGTGTGTTTTACAATTCACAAGCTTAACCTTTTCACCCATCTCTTATGCTATTTATACATGTATGATATTTGACTCTTTCCTAAGTGACAAATCCGACATCATACGAGAAGACAAAATCTTGATGTATTTTGTCTCACATAAAGACTATTCTAGGTAAGAGACAAGACTACTTTCCTAAGTTCGTGGGATGACACCGAGCCCGATCTTTGCCATTGTGGAAAGTTGACTTTGGTTGATAAGGACTTCGTCTTATCTCGATTCAACCTTTTCCGCTCTTTCTTCGCCTTTACATCCTTCAATCTTCTACTTCAGCTTGTCTTCGTAAAGTAGTTGGAGAGAGTCTTAGGGATTCAAATGAGTTATTGTTATCACTCACCGAATCCATCATCTTCTTCTTGACTCGGTCTTCACCCTTTAAGTTTCACCCACTCGAGTGGAGAGACTTCTTCTATGCCTCGCATCGAGTATCCCGAAGATGACTCACCGAGAGGCTATGCACCAAAGGACCGATTAGTGTTTAATGGACTAAACACTGGGCTATTTTCTATTCAAATCCTAGATTAAGGGTTTGGGTATTTATTAAACCCAGCAGTCTCCCCTATTTGGATATACAAATAGCCTAAGTGATTGATCGTTGTAAGTGAGCAAATGGCTTCTTCCTACATCGAATGTACCAATGAATACAATAAGAACACCGAATATTTTAACAAAACATACATCGCTTATTGATCAAATTACAAAAGGTTCTATCACTAGTACAAAAGATAAATCAAAATGATGTCGGTTGAGATGGATCCCAGATTGCTTCAAGCTTATGCTTCCTTTTGAGGAGTGTTTCTTTGTCAGTGCTCTCTTATCTTAGCATTCGTGTCTTGGCGTAACCTCGATGTTTGCTTGGGTTTGGATTTGAGAGGCCACGGTATGTAGCTCAAAGATTGCAGCCCACACCACTGATCAATATCACTCCATCTTTGAAAAGTGGTTTCCATAGACATCAATGTGGAATGACCCTCTTCGAGGCTTCTCAATCACTAGACAGTTCACAAATTTCACACCTTCAAAATCCCTATTGAATTCTAATCCAGCACTTTGATTTCGTGTTGGAACTCAACTCTTCCTTTGCCGAGGATGATTGTGGTTGAGATCCTTGAGGTGCAGATTAAGGTGGGCGGATTCCAGTTGGGTTGGACAATCCTCGATCTTTCATATCTTTATCGAGCATTTTCATCGTGTCCTTAACCACCGCATTTTTCTTCTTTTCAATAATTGGACCAAGTTCATCGAGTTGATGATCCCAAGTCGGTGAATTCGGAGGATCATGAACTTCAAGTGCCTTTATCATCCCTACAGAGACGCTCATGGCCGAGGTTTGGTATTAGGGATGATTCGACATCCGTGATCTTTTCAGAAGCCTCTACTTGTCATTGTCCGATTGTAATCCTCAATTCGCTTTGCACGAGAGCTTCATTTTTTCTTCTTTTCTTCCAACTGCTTTCTCATTGCGCTCATCTCGAAGCAACTGAGCTTCCTTGAACTTTTGTCCCGCCTAACCTTTGGAGCTTGCTTGGATCTAATCCATGTTTTCGCTTCTTCGGCGACAACCTTTGCTGCTGCTTCTCATGTTTTTTTCTTCCTCGCCTAGTTTCAATCTTCTTTCTTCTTTAGCAAGATGTTTACTCACTTTGTTGAAAGGTGGAGTACCGTGTCGCCGATTTTAGGGAATCTTCTCGGCTCGGTTGCCATTTTGACTTTTCCTTTGTCCCGGCCCGAGGAAGATGAAGTTGCTACCAAGGTGGTGGTGTTGTTGTTATTGGAGTGATTGTCGGTGTTGTTGTTGTTGATGTTGTTGGTGGGATTGATGAGATAGGTGTTGTCGAGGCGGGTGGGGATGATGAGATTTGAGCCACCGATGTTGATAGTGTTGGCTCCCCTAAGTGTGAGAAGGAGGTTCTTGAAGAATATTCTCCCCTCAACTGCTGCGGAGCTTCATGAGGGCAAGAGTTGGAGTTGGGCCGGAGGATTGAGCACCTTGACCCTCAAGGCTTGATAAATTTCGAGATCATAGCCTTGATGTCCAAGTGTCGATTGAATACCGGTGACTTTAGTTTCCAAATTAGCCCGAGAAACTTCCAGAGTGTCATTCTGGGCCCAAGATTCTGGGCCGAGATGAGGATGCGAGCCAAAGTATCCACTGCGTATTAAAGAGTCCAATGTAGCTTGAAGAGACTGACTGAGGATTGAAGACCCCGAACATTTGTAGACTTGAGCATATTGAGCGGTTCTGTGAGGTTTGAGGATTGTTTCAAGTACATCTCGGTAGCCTCCAAAGACTTTAGAGTTGAGTGATGGGTCTTTGACAAACTCCCCGATTTCATCTATCGTGGTACCTACACCTCAAGATGCTTGAGGAATTTAGCCATGTTTTCATCCACCGGTGAATGTTGTCATACATCGATCCTCGTGCTCATGAACATTTTCTTCAAAGCCATGTACCTCACCTTTAGATCAAAGATAACTCGCAGTTGTTTTAGCGTGTTGTTCCCACAATGTGTCGTTGACCCTAATATAACCTTCTTGAAGCTTTGGTGATCCACCAATGAGCTATCTTTCGCAAGTGGGAGAACATTATCAAATCTTTCAAATTCATCGTTGGAGGAAGAGGAGTCATCATTGTCGCTTGACCTGGTGATTCAAGATGCTCATGTGGATCAGTGAGGTTTTGTTCGCCTTGAACCTCGCTCATCCATTTCTTCTCCGGTTGATAAGATTTCATCATCGGCCTCAAAGAAGCTCATCTTCGAAAATAATATCCCAAAGGACAAAAGCAACAGCTAAACGGGGTTGGTGATGGGTTCCATATCGTGGTGGTGTGTTTCCTCTCGAAGTCTTTGTCCTCGTTGACCCTCGGACACTTGGTGGGTGTTTCCAGTGCCTTGGTTGGAGTCGATTGGTTGTGGGTTCGATCGCGGGTTGTTCCTTTCCTCCCAGTCTTTGTCCCCTGCTGACCCCGAGACATCAGTGGGCGCTTCTCAGTGCCTTTAGCGAGTCGGTGATAGTTGTATCCCTATCGGGTTGTTTGATTCCTTACGAGTCTTTGGGATCGATCCGTGTGCCCTCGGACAAAGGCTTGATTTGCTAATGTCATCACCGGGCGATGTGGAAGGTGCCCCTACCCGGTAGGTTGTTCGTTTCCTTTGGATCTTGGGGAGTAGTAGGTGTGACCAAGGGCATCGACTTTGATGTATCGATGTCCTTCGTTGTCACTAGGGTGGTTGTTGCTCACAGTCGGTGGGTGTCTGTTTGGTCTCGGGCTTTTGTGCCTCTTAGTCAGGTTCAAGCCTCGGGGCCCCGAGACTTTGGTTTAGTCTTAGTCCGATCTCGAGACTTCCCTTTTCTTTTAGGGCGGGGTTTGAGACACGATCCACTTTGATTGTTTACAAGAATCATGCGGGCGTCGATTCAATGGGAGTGACAAGGATGGGTCCTTTTAAAATTTGATGGGCTCGGGATGCCGAGTAAATTTCAAAATTTTCATCCTCGAGTATAATTTGAACCCAAGAACGATTGCAAGCACGGAGACAAACCTAGGATCTGAAACGCATTTCGCGTCTAGTTTTGCTCAGAGTTCTACGAGATCACCGTAAATGATCTCCCATAATGTGACGCCGACCCTATTCATCATAAGATGCCATCATCAATCGAATAGAGTTAACTTGTTCAGGTGGATGAGTGGTTCCCGCCGAGGACCAATCACAAAAGGAAGAGGATCCTCCAATCCACTGGAATGAGCTTTAGTGATAGGGTCTTGTCCAAAAAGTTGGATCTAAAATGATTTGTTTTAACCCATCCTTCATTGTGGAGGGTTCGGGATGGGCGACATAAGCGCCTTTGTTATAATCAACCTCTTTGAAGTGCAAAACGTTTTGTAATCCAGGTGTATTGTTTCCCCATTTAGACCGAACACGATGAGATACTCTGAGAGGTCTAAGGTTATTCTCATCGAGAGAAGGTGTCGGGTCAAAGGCTCTGGCAGAGCCCAAAACTCCCTTAGGTAGTTTGGGTACACCTCTGAGGGACATTTTACAAAGGCCATTTTGAGTGGGCAGTTGAATAAAATTTTTATAATGTCTTTATAGGTTGGGACATTTTCAGGATATTCAAAATTTCCTATTACATTATTTGTTTTAAATTCAACGTTAGTAGAAAGATTGTGTTCTAGCCATTTCCATTAACAAAGATTTTAGGGTTTAAAAAAATGTTTTGACTAGAGCAATCAAAGTATTTAGATCTCTTCAAGTTTGTGATGAAAAACTTTTGTAAATGTTTACAAGGAGGGTTTTTCCAAAAGAGGTTTTGAAGATATTGAGAACACACAAATATTTCTGGATTTGAGAAAGAATTTTGACAGAGTTTAGTTGCAGAAAATAATTTGTGTGTGTTTGTTTGTGTTGGAAGAGGGTATTTATAGAGTGATAAGAGGGGTGTTTTGTGCACAAATGAGAATATTAAAAGTCGGTTTTTGAAAGACGTTTGAATTTCCACATTTAATGCTACCACCCATTACCCGATAAAATCTGCTTTTCAAGGGCAGTTAAAGGCACAGTAAAGTGCACTTTGCGCAGATAAAATATCAATTTGATAATTTTGTGAGGCATTAAATGCCAAGTGGGATGACGATGAAGACAAAGAGACATATATTCCTTTATTAAATTGGCATAGTTACCAACCTAGGACATTTAAGTAAGCGATACTTGATCATTTAGTTACTCATTCAATGCTCTTTGTCAAGTGTCGGGACCCCGAATGAGTCTTACTTATTCAGTGAGAGGTTGGTTTTGGATGTTCGGGAGAATGAACCATTTGGATAACTCATTGAGATTGGTTTCGATACTTGGCTTTCAATGTCAAGCATTCCTAATTCGAATTTTCTCTCAAGGTAGGTTCATCCAAGGTTTGGTGAAGATATCACCATTGATATTCGAGAGGGATGAAATGTAGTTCAATATCTCCTTTCATTATGTGATCCACGGTGAAGTGATATCGATATCAATGTGTTTGGTTCTTTGGTGGAGGACGGGGTTGTTAGAGATTGTAATAGCACTAGTGTTATCACAAGATGGGCACCATTTTGTAATGGATGTCATAGTCATCGAGTTGACTTTTCATCCATAATACATTGGCACAACATCCTGCTGCTACATATTCGACGGTGAGGACATAGCCACCGATTGTTGCTTCTTTGCACTCCAACAAACCGCTTTTCCTCCAAGAAATTAACAAGACCGAGGTACTTTTACATTCCATGTTGCAACAAGATAATCGAATCGAGTAACCCTTGAGATCAAACCACGAGCATTTTGGATAATAGAGTCCAAGGTTTGGGGTTCCTTCGTGCACCAGTATTCTTTGGCTGCCGGTGAGGAGATTCTTTGGGATTGACCGATATCTTGCTATTAAGCGATCGAAAATTGTATGTCCGGTCTAGTAGCGTTAGATACATCGGTGAGCCAACAATTCCTCTTAAATGGGTTTGATTGACCGATTTGCCGGTGAGATCAGGTCCAAGGTTGTTAGGTGGGACCATTGGTGTCTATTCACCGAGGCACGTCCGATATCTCATATTTTTTCAAGAGATTTACGGTGTATTTCTCTTGACCGATGGATATTCCTTTATTAGTTTGCACGATTTGTAGTCCAGAAAGTATGTAAGTTCCCCATCATGCTCATTTCAAACTTCTTTGTCATTAGTTTTCAAACTGCTTGCAAAGTTTGTAGTTTGTTGAGCAAAGATGATATCATCAACATACACTGGACTAGTATCACATCCTGTTGGGTTCTATAGACAAACAATGTGTTGTCTATCTTTCCTCCCGACAAACTTGTTTTGTATCGTGAAGGCCGAGAGAGTTTCATACCATGCCCCAGGAGCTTGTTTGAGTCCATAAAGGGCTTTGTCAAGCTTGCATACATAGTCGAAATTCACTACTCTCAAAGCCTCAGAGGTTCCGAACATACACATCTTCCTTGAGATCACCATTTAAGAATGCACTTTAACATCCATTTGGTAGACCACGAAGTTCATGTATGTTGCATATGCAAGGAAGATCCCGATGGCTTCCATTCTGCAACAGATCAAATGTCTCATCATAGTCAATGCCTTCTTGTTGACCGTAACCTTTGGCTACAAGTGCGGCTTTGTTTTTAATGACAAGCTGCTGTTTCATCAGCTTTGTTTCGAAAACCCACTTCATTCCTATGACTACTACATCCGAGGACATTTGATCAAGGTCATGACCTTGTTTTTATCAAAGCATTGCAGTTCTTCTTGCATAGCTTGAACCCACTGGGTATTTTAGAGCCTCAAGAACACTTTTGGGTTCTATATCCGATAAGTAATCATATAGACATTCATTGGTCAAGTGCTAGACTAGCAGCCATGCTTCTAGTGAGCATGCCCCTCGGGTTCACCAATGATGTTTACAAGCTCAATGTCCCGAGATCTTGTCCACTTACTTTGTGGTCTCGATCCGAGCTTAAAATGTCACCGGGAGTTGGATGTGAGTTCGGTGTAAGAGCCACGTAATTATTTAGAACATCTGTAGATATGTCTTGTTCGGGGTGAGATTCATGAGTTAGGTGTTCCGATCATTTGAATCGGTGTTTCCTAACCCAACAGGACCGATTGATTATCAATGAACCCACCGATGGTTGGTTGGGTAGGTTGTGGTAAGACATAATATGAGATGTCGCATCGACTGATATGAGGAATTGAATTCGTGTTGTACTCATCGAGGATATCTTGATGAGTTATCAATTCGCTTCTCCATCGAGGTGTTGGTAAACCTGATGCTTCAAGACTTTCATCAAAGGTGACATGAAAGGTTTCCTCAACTTGTTGTCTCCCGTGTTAAAAACCCGAAGGCTTTGGAGATCGGTGAGTAGCCTAAGAAGTATCCATTATCGATTTTGCATCAAACTTGCCTAGATGATCCTTGTGGTTATGAATGAACACAGGACATCCAAATACATGAAAATAGCCGTCGTCGAAGTCTACCTTTGAAGATCTCATATGGGGTTTTATTATGTCTTTTGACAATGATTGACTGTTTTGAGTGTAACAGCGATTTGATCGCTTCATTCGAAATGCTTTGAGAGGGCCGAGCCATTTAACATAGTTCTAGCACCTCAATGAGAGTTCTGTTTTCCTTTCAAAGAACCCCATTTTGTCTGTGGGTATATGGAGATGAGAATTTTGAGAAATTCTTTCCATCACGAAACTCTCAAGTTCTTGATTTAACTCGATATCATTGTCGGGCTCGATTTGTTTAATCTGTAATGTCATTCGGTTTCTATCTTCCGATGAATGACATTATTGTATCATTGCGACTCTTTTGGAAAGAAAGTATACCAAGTGTATCTTGAGAACTCATCAATGACAAGTGTATACTTCTCATGCCGGATTGATCCGGGACCGACAGTCCAAAGAGATCCATGTGCGGAGTGAAGGCGCTTTGATGGAGAAATTTTGTTTGGTTTTTAATGATGCTCTGTGGTGTTTACCCTTTTCACGGCAGTAGCATGGTTTGTCTTTTGCAAAACCGGTGATGGTAAGCCAAGGACCTTGTTTTGTTTTGCCAAGTTGTTGAGGTTTTGAAGTTTAAGTGAGAGTCTCTTATACCACGCCCAATTGATAGTTTCGGTGGCTTTAGCAAAGACACGCTCCATCTTGGGAGAGTGTTGACATGTCTAGCACATAAACATCATCTCTCCTAGAGCTATCAACACAACTTCCTTGTTGGCATTGAAAATGGTACCTTGTTTATCATTAAATTGTACAATGTATTTAGCATCACATAGTTGGATCGACACCGATGAGATTGTATTTGAGACCATTGACATAGGTTATTCTAGAAAACTATTCCATTGCAGCCATCGAACCATAACCTTCATGGGACATGATGAGTTATCACCAAATACTACCTTGGGCCCGGTTCCTTTACATACTTGTGCGATATTCCTTCACACGGCCATGCTTGAGCATCCACCGCCTAGATGCCAATAGGCTCCACGGCATGTCTCGCACAAGTAGTAAACCGAATTAGTTTTTCTTCGTGACCCACTTACTAGTGGGCTTGGATCTCAAGGTCTCTTTGAAATTTGCACTGACTCATGGTCAGTGGTTGCGCATAGTGCTACCACGGTGTTTTGCATTTAGAGGTCGAGGATGACTCAGCCGACTGGGTTGTTTGAATTTCTCCTTGCATGAATGACATTGTTATGTTGGGATGTCTCATGAGCTGGATTACCGATATATCACAAAGATGTATTCATGAGACAATCATCCCATGATGATCATTAAACCCATAGTGAGGGCACGAGAAAAGGTTTTGCTTTATTCTTTGGCACACTTTGGAGGATGAAGCATAACGATGACCAACTTTGGTATAGTTTGCTTGACCGACATATCAGAGATGGTCTCAGTCTTGTGATCATCCTTTTGCGGATCATGCAAAAAAGGATTCTATAGCATTGTCGTTGGTATGCTTGGTATAATGACACAACTCACACTTTTGTTTGTTTTAGAGGTTGACTTAGACTTTGAGGAACCGGAGGAAGTCGACTTTGTCTCCTTGATTGGTTGGGGACCTTTTCAATGGATTCCATTTTTTCAAGAAGCTTCCTCACAAGTTCATCAATTCTTCAATTTGGTCGACTTTAGTGGGGACAGAGGATGTTGAAGTCTCAAGAGGAGTAGACTCTTGTTGGAATAGTTTTGCTTGTCTTGTAGGATGGTTCTACCAAGTCCACCTTTCCTTGGTGAGTGAGGATTGAATTTTAGAGGAGGCTCTGAGCTTGATCAAAGACCTCAAGAGGTTTCGTGGTGGAAGCGGTGTTTCATATTGTGCTTCACACTCGAGATGTGTTCAGACCACCGGTCATCTCGAAGTCCTAGCATGCTCTTAAGAGCTTGGCTCGTGCTCAAGAATCCTTCCATAATCAAATTTTGAAGCTTACTCACGAGGATTAACCCGTTCAATCCAATCACACGGAATTTGAGTTGTCGCATGTTGGTAATCATACCACCGGACACAAATGGTTTTGAACTTTGGTCTTTGTTGCAGAGTCGTGAGATGATCTTCACCTATGACTCTTTTTGCTACCTGGGACACCACAACATCAAAGACCCCGATTCTTAGCAATTCAACTATCAAGAATGTCTTGTTCCTTTTAAGTTCATCTTGAAGAGCCCGATTTCTCTTAACTAGTTGGTGTTTTGAATTTGCAAGGTGAAATTTCAAGCTTGGCTTGTTTTAAAATAAGCGTTCATCTCTACACTTGTTTAATTAAAAACTTAGCTTCTTGTATTTTGAAAAGATATTTAATCTTTGCTCTTCTACGAACTAAAGGTCAACATTAAGATAATTCATATAAGATCGCCAATCGTAGTCATCATCCATAGATAGTAAGATGTTTACCTTCTTCATAGTGATGTTGACCCATTCCCCGCTTCGGCATGATTCTTTCCAACTGCTAGCTTGTCCTCTTCTCGAGAGGGCCATGCTGCAATCGACATGCACCATTTCATCATCGATGACACCGGCTCTTCATCCATCGAAGGTCTCAAAGAACAAGGCCTTTGTTTTTACCCCGCAGTATTGAACACTTTTGTCGCTTCGAGGGACCGGCCTCGAGCAATGCAAGCTTAGCTTTGACTTTCTTATACTTAGCTTCAAAGTCAATGCTTTATTTTGATCGATTTGTTTTGAAAATTTTGATGAGACCGATAGATTTTGGTTGAAATTTGCTAAAGCTCGAGGACCGATTGAATTTCGATGGTTTATAAGAGGTTCAGAATTGTTTTGAAAAATGCCTTTTGCAAATGACCTCTTTTGTTACACTTAAAGCATTCAAAGGTCCTCATTTGCTTTGGCATTCTAAAACCTTTGTTTTTTTATAAACCTTCGAGAGTTAGCAAGAGTGCCCTTTCACGAAATTCGGTGTTCAGTCATTTAGGTACTCCTCACTTGATCTCTCATCGCTCATCATCCGAATTTTCCCGAAAATCTTAAACAACATTGTTAGAATAGAAAGCAGTTGATATTGGTGATGAGGTGGTCGTGGACTTCTTGACTTCGAGACTTCTTTAAGTCGTGGTATCGTCTGTTGATGAGATTTTCCTCATAGACAAATTTCCCATAAATTTCGTGGAAGCTCAAGATTTTGGATATGATTAGCATTCCTAAGTCCCTCAGAGAAATTCAACCACTTCGTGGAGACTGTTGACAAAACCAAGATTGATTTCATGTTTGGACAACTTAACACCATCATTTGACAATTCATTTAAAGAGTTTTGTACCGTGTAAGTTTGAGAGAGAGTTTATGAGTCCTTAGCCCAAGGTGTTATACTCAAGTTTCGTGTCCATTATCCTGCTTTCCTTGGTAACGATGGTCCTTCATGACTATGAACTAGGTCATCCGAGTTTGCTTAGTGCACTACGACTTATATCGAACTCCATAATATCGTCATGAAGACAAGATATTATGATACTTTTGAGTCTTTGGTCCTGTTTGACCACTCTCCTTTCATCCTGGTCCACCGAGCTTGTGTTTGGGCAACCTTCAAAGTCTTTGGGACAAACGGACCTTCATTTATACACTTGATATAATACGGTTCCATCCAATCAAATAGCAAAGCATTCGCTTTTCCATTTGTTGAATTTGCTAACTTCAAGTCTAAAGGCAACAATTGAATAAGCTCCACCCTTTTATCGACTAGTTGGGGTACATCAATTTGACCATTTAGGATCCTAATTTAAAAACTTTAGAGAGGCCTAAAAACGAGTTTTATAATTAGCCTTGCTCGATACCACTTGTTGTTCCTGCTCACTATTGTTTAAAATAGCTTAAGTATATAAAATAAGTTAATAGTGAACTATGACCTGAAATTAACATAAAAAAAACACTAAGTAATTTTCAACATCATATTCTTATTAGAAATAAATCATCAAAGATACGTTACCCAAGTACTTGCGGAATAGTACTTGGGATTGAAATGACAAAGTTGGGTGACTCTCTAAGCTCAAGCTAAGTCCGAGCACAACTCTAGAGCTCACCGAGCTATCTCAGAACTAAGTTGTATTTGGAGAGTGAAAAGATGGCTTGAGTGTATGTGTGTTTTACAATTCACAAGCTTAACCTTTTCACTCCATCTCTTATGCTATTTATACATGTATGATATTTGACTCTTCCTAAGTGACAACCGACATCATACGTA
This sequence comes from Chrysanthemum lavandulifolium, assembly GCA_022545495.1. Classification (NCBI taxonomy): domain Eukaryota; kingdom Viridiplantae; phylum Streptophyta; class Magnoliopsida; order Asterales; family Asteraceae; genus Chrysanthemum; species Chrysanthemum lavandulifolium. The sequence continues at coordinate 203,263,309 of CM040246.1, read as the reverse complement.
AGACAAAATACTGATGTATTTTGTCTCTGCTTACAAAGACTATTCTAGGTAAGAGACAAGACTACTTTCCTAAGTTCATGATGACATTGAGCTCGATCTTTTGCCATTCAGGGAAAGTTGACTTTGGTTGATAAGGACTTGTCTTATCTCGATTCAACCTTTTCCGCCTTGTCCCATTCTTTTCTTCGCCTTTACATCCTTCAATCTTCTACTCGCTTTGTCTTCAAGTAAGTAGTTGGAGAGAGTCTTAGGGATTCGGTGAGTTATTGTCATCACCACCGAATCCATCATCTTCTCGACTCGCCTTCACCCTTTAAGTTTCGCCCATCGAGTGGAGAGATTTCTTCTACTGCATCGAGTATCCGAAGATGACTCACCGAGAGGCTATGCACTCAATGACACGATTAGTGTTTAACGGACTAAACACTTGGGCTATTTTCTATTCAAATCCTAGATTAAGGGGTTTGGGTATTTATTGAACCCAACACATAGCCCCACCTTATATTACTTAATTGTTTTACAAACTCTTGGGGAGATACATGCTATTTTAAACATGAACACACAAACATTAGAACTGTATACTTATCTAATTGCTTTATTGTCACTAAGTACCATCATTGCAAACATAAGGCCCCATATCATGAACCAGTTAATCATTAGAAGTAGCGAGCGCGAATATTGTGAATAGACCTATTGGGATTGACGAATCCCGTTTGTGTTGATCAAGTACGTTCAAACAAACGCACTATATTTGAGAACAATAGGTATAACGACAACTTACCTACAAGGGCGACAAACCCGCCAATTTAGTTGGTACACGTTAACGCTTTTGTTGCATGAGCTTAGTGAAATAATAACTGTTTTATTTTCAACTTGAGTATGAGTCTAATTAGATCACACTACAAACATATTGTGTTCAACCATTTAACTAAACCTATGGATTTCACTCAAACTTTGTGTTGACAATTTTAAGCATGTTTTATCTCAGGTCCATAATGATCGAGGCTGGCATGGAGGGGCACGAAATCAATCAAGAAGGCTATAACTTATTTCTATCATTCGATAAACGTCAAATACTTTATGTTGATGTATTTTGTAAACATGGAATCAACTGGGACCTGTCTTTGTAAACTCTGATATATTTTAATGAATCGAATGATCAGCCTTTTAAATGACTCAATTAGAGATTGTTTTCTTTTATTATAACTGTTATACCAAGAGATAACGTCCAGTTTGAATTTTAATGCATTTACGAAATTGAGGGTGTTACAAAACCAGGCTTGGACCAACTAATTATCTCTAATAATTTTAGGTTTGGTGTCTTAGGGTGGATGTATTTTTGTCTGAAGGGTTTAAACAAATTATCCTTCCCTTCCTAAAAAAGAACATATAGAGTTCAAACCCACAATCTGAGTGTTGATTATTCATTCCTTTCACTGATTTGCAGTTTGTCAGCCTTCTGCATATAAATTGTTAGCCTTTAGTTCCTTCATTTCTTGCATTTGCCAGCCAAGCAATTATATTTATATCTCACTTCTTATACATAAAATATTAGTATGAAAAAATACACATTAAATCACATACACAATAGATTGCACATATCAATTTTTTTTTCTTTCAAAAAATTACATTTACATATACAAATTTAAATATTACTACATATTATAATTATTGTCGGAAAAACCGTGAAAAAAACCAACTTATTGACAAACTTATTCAATTCATTATCATTGTCGTGTAATGCAAACTAGATGAGTACTCATGCATAATGACGGGATTTTATAACGAAAAATAATTAAAATGAAATTAAAGAATGTTGTAACATACGATAATTCACCTAAAATAATATTTTTTAATAAGTTGCAGCATTTATTATTATTATTATTATTATTATTTCTTCTAAAAATGTGTGTCATATGTGTAGTTGAAATGGTAAGTATATATAATATGTATTAAATGTGATTGGTAAACTTTTTAATTATTGTAGTCAAACCTTGTTTGAAAGTAAACAAAAATTGAAATTTAAAGAGGTATTTTGGTATAAACACATTACCCATTTTAAAGTTTTTTTAAGTTTAATAAAAAAAAACCATCCTACTTCATATATAGCATAGATTTTTGGTAGGAAAGTAAAATATTTGAAATTTAAAGAGGTATTTTGGGTATAAACAAATCCCCATTTTTTTTTTTTTTTTTTTTTTTTAAGGAAAATCATCCGTTTTTATATGATTTAAGATCATTTGAGGACAAAACATTTTTTACATACCAAGGGATCAATCTTCACCCTCCCTCTTTCTTTCATTTTTATTTGATCTAATGGATGAAATTAATCCAACAATTTAAAAAACCCACTTTCATCCTTTTTTTTCAAATATTATTTTTTTTTTTAAATTTATCTTATCATAATTAAAATTATTTTAAATATAAACTCATATTATATTAATACATACATTATTAAAACTCACTTACTTTAATTATATGTGTTGAAATCATGTATTTGTGAAAATAATGAGTTTTTTCTAGATACATTGTTAATTAAGTGATGCTTAAGCAAAACTCAAAAAGTTGTTGGAAATCTAATCAATAGACCTAGCTTCGGTCTCACGTAGCTCACCTAAGAAAGGACGAAGCAGTGAGGATTGGTCAAGGGGAGGTCATGATGTACTTGGGTACAAATTCACCAATAAAAAAAAGACAAGTAGAAGCCAATGAGAGAGGAGTAGGCAGCAGGGCTAAATAGTGACAATAGGGTACGTAAACGAGGACAAATTACATTTTTTATATTGGTCAACTTTGAGATGTCGAGTAAGAAGTGCTCTATCATTTAATAAAGGAATTTTAAAACCTGACTTATTAGACGAAAAACTGATGATGTGTATTCTATTATGGCCTCTTATTTTTGAAGGAGTGATCAGAATTAAACCGTGTGGCGATACTCGAAAAAACAACAGGCTATTTGATTCCTTTTTTTAGCATGGCCTTTCGTACTCCGATCCTTCCGAAGGGCAAAAGTAACCCATATAAAATCACAGCTTACTTCAAGTTCCATAATAATCCCTACAAACTCCACATTATTATATATCAATGTGAAAGTATGGATCTGATGAGAAAAATTAATGAAATGAGAAAAGTGAAAAAAAAAATTGTAGCTATATATTACAAATAAGAAAAGATAAATAATGAAAAGATGTATTTATTTTTGTGAGTGCATCTAATATTTGTAGTTGTTGTTTTTCTCATTCTTCTTATCTTAATTATATTTTTTAGAGTAAATTACACCGTTCGTCCTTGTGGTTTGCGTTGACCGCAGGTTCGTCCTTTGACCAAAAAGTTGCAACTGTCGTCCTTAAGTTGGAAACGTTATGCGCCATTAGTCCTCGACCAAAAAACGTTAAGTTTGACCGTTAAAAAGCCATCATGTGATTTGCACATGAGGGTAAATTCGTCATTTCAACACCATAAGGACGAACGGTGCAAGGACGAACGGTGTAATTTACTCTAATAAGAATAAAACTAATCTTAACCCTGCCCTGTACCATCACTATCATTTCTGTCTCTCTCTTTTTCTCTCTCGTCGCACCTCAACCCAGGAGAATATGGAAATGGTTCTTCTTCTTCTTCTTTTGAAAGGGGTTTTCAAAATTGACAAGGGGGTTTTACTAATTGGAGTATAGAGAGTCCACATCAAGTTTCAGTTTGTTCAAGTTCAATCAAACTCGTGCTCAATTGGGTCTCTTGTGTTCGATTCAATTAACCCCATACTCATCTTAACCTAACACACAAACAATCCGCCTCCCTAAAGTAATCGCCAATCACCAATATTATTACCTTTCATCAATCAAACCAATCTCATCTCTTCATCATCATCAAACTCAAATCTTATCATTCAAACTGATCTCATCAATTCATTATCATCAAACGATCTTAATCAAACACAAACACACAACCTTGATGTCTTCGGTTTAAGACGATCCAATTCAAGAAGGCCTTTTAAAATAACTTCAAGATCCACTTTGGTCACGGTAGGTTTCTTGATGTTTTGTGTTTTGTTTTATCGTTGAACGAATTGAAGGAAATAGTTAAACATAGTTGTTTGATTATTTCCTTATAACATTCGGATATTAAGAAAGTTATTCCTCATGAAAGATCAATGATGATGTATGTTGGTATAGATCTAAAATCTTAGATATCTCATTCGAGATACTATATACCAAACAACTGAGATCAAGTTTTCGTTCTTGATATAAGTTTGGAGTTGAGGAGATGTAGTGAAATAAATGGGATGAGTTAGGAAATGGATGTTGTTTGGATTGTTGGCTAGATGAAGTTTGTTTTCCATTTTCGCTTTTTTTTTTTCTTTATTCGGACTAATGATGGTTAAGAGATAACCTGATGTCCAATGAATGTGGTATAATTGGTTTTTGGTTTGGTCAAATAGAGGTCGGTCTCTTCTTCATCTAATCTTCTTCATCTAATTTTCATTTTTTTTTCTTTATTCGGACTAATGACCGTACGCAACCCAAACAGATTCACAACCCTTAATATAGAAAGCCCTAGAAATCCGAACCTTTAACTCGAGATCTAAGGAGCGTCGTCATGATTTGTAGATCTTGATGAAATGGAGCAACACACCTTTATGTGAGTTTGGTCTTGTATTCATTTAAGAGTTTGATCAGTTGATTGTTGTGACTTGTATTTAATTTGATAGTTGGGCAAGATAATGATTTTGCTTATTTTTAGAAAATGGTGTTTATGTGTTACTTTTAGAAAATGGTGGTGAGGATAGACAAGAAACCTTGAAATGATGGTGGTAATGGTTAAGAAGAAGATAGTGAAGGTATTTTAGTATTTTACCCGACTTTAACAAATAAACTTAACGCTTTTGGTCAAGGGACGAACGGCGATAACGCTTCACACTTAAGGACGAATGGTGCAACTTTTTGATCAAAGGACGAACCCTACTGCTAACGCAAACCACAAAGACGAACGGTGTAATTTACTCTATTTTTATTTGATGTTAACTTCAAGTTCCATAACAACTTGTTTTTCGTGGTGAGATCCTTCTTCCATTATTGAAGTTGAAGGGATCAATTATTGGATTAACCAATGGTCAAGATTAAAAGAAGTCTTTAATCTTCGACCATCGGATTTAATCCACCATTGACGATTTCAACTCGACTCAAGCTAGCAAGATAACTCGAGAGATTTGAACCCTGCTTTTCACTCCGATTCCTTCAAAACTTGTCACATTTTTTATGTTTTCTCTAGGAAATACTCGTAACCCCGAATAATTTAGGTGGACACTCATGGAAATCCACTAGCATGTTTTAGTGAGTTTAATTTACCACATGTTTTTCAGCATTAATTAATACATTAATACTTATGTCGTCAATATTTGATAGCGATGGATTAGGTATAACATATGTTCACAGTTTCCACTTTTCTGTTTTTTTTCACTGAACTTCAAGTATAATTTATGCCAAGGAGTTGGGTATTAAGCTTAAAAACAGATAATAAGTATCATGTCTATATGGACCTTAGTTGTTTCATGATATTCTTTGACATATCTTTGTATACTTTGGTTCATGTATTATCTCCCTTTACTTGTAGGAGTATGTCGTGGATTTGTCAATTATGTTATGGTCGAAGTCCGGCTCATGACGACCTGGTCGACCTGGGAGAAGCTGTAGGTAATATTGCAGATTTGGAGAATGTAACGACGTAGGGATCCATATGTAAACATAGTATCCATTTAGATACGCTCAAATGACCCCTTCTCACAATGAGAATGTATATAACTTCTGGTCTGGTCCGGTACAATTAAGTTCTGGCATATTTTACATGCATCTTTTTATCTTTACAGACAATTATATTAAGCTCTGCACATCATACAATCATATAGCTTTCACTTAGAATTGATTGTTGATCATATAGCTTTCACTAGATTTGATTGTTTATCATTCCAACACATCATTAATGCACATCATATCATATATCTAGACATCCATATAATCAAGTAGAAATCATCCATCAGCCCCCAATATAGTAGAGTAGGCTTTCACAAGATTTGTTTTGTCGATTGTTACACCTAGGATACTTGTCTTTCTAAGAATGCATATACCATAACAAGACATGCATGTACATTGACTGAAGCCTATATCAAGGACTTTTCTAAACAAAGTTTCAACCTATCGAGAGTGACTCAAACCTGATGTTCAAGAAGCTTATACGGAAGACAATGAGCTCAAAGACTAGTCATGATGGCAATTATACAATTTAAGATCCATATCACTTCCACACCCTTGACCTAAATAGAATCACAACACAAAAATCTCTCCATAAGTTGCCATTGTCCAGAACTTCATTCTGTCCTTCTACTCTGACTTTTGGATTCAGCATGAGCACAAAGTACCTGCTGGTGCTGGCTGCTATCTCGGAACAAGATTATTAGAAGTTCCATCTTTCTAATTGGACTTTGGCTTCAGCCATGTCTTTCTGTGCTTTCTTCCTCCGGTAGAATATTGGGCAATCCCGACTACAGAAACAAAGATATAACCAATTAACCATCAAAGAAGTAAAGGCAGAAATGGCAACTTCAACCCATTTACCTAGAAATGGATCACTTAATTTGTGTTTTATCTTCAAAAGGTTAGATCGTTTAAACCTAGAAAATGGATGGTGGTGGGCCAACGCGACTTGACAAGCTGAGGCTGTTTAGCCGATATTAAATGATTCACTCATTTTGAACCATTAACCAAACCCACAATTTTACCATATCTAAAACATATCTTGCTGGGAAAGAGCTACAATATCACTATCATGCCAGCAGTCATACTTCTGGGATTGTATAGCAAACAGATAAAAAGATAGGCACCTTGTGCATAGAACATCTTGATGAAGAGATCCTTGGCACTCTTGGCACTGTGTCCATAGCCTTCCGAATAGGTTCTCTAAGTCAGACACTATAATTGAGGCAGAATTAAACAAACATATGTCAGACAACAGTTGCATCAGCTTGAGTTAAGCTTAATTAGAGGGAAAACTGCCATTTAACACCTAAAAGGTGTTGGAAGAAAAAGTTATTGAATACCATTAGCTACAGTTTTGCAGTAAAGTTCAGCTTCCCTTCCTTTGCAATGTGAGCATAGTGTTTGATCTTTACCACTACAAGAAAGCAAACGAGAAAACTATTGGTCAACTCTTGTGAGTGATTATAGATATGCAATCGCTGAATACTTGCATACCCCTCTCTGTGTTGCATAAATTGCTCAGTCATATAATACATACGGCTGTAAAACTTGATTTTTTTTAAATAATGTAAAATTTGAATGTTTTTCAATAAATGTAAAATTGATTGTAACATTATTCCAAACTAGAAAAGCCTTCCATGCAAAAGAATACTTTCAGAAAAAAGTACATGGAATCTGCAACAATATCGTTTTTTACGCCTGGTTATACAAGTGTGGCATCAAATATTTAGGAATAGGAATAGTTATTAACAACCTACAATGAAGTAGGCTGCATTGTCATGATAAAGACACACAAATCTCTTAGCTGATTTGAGTTTCAACATGATCTATGGATGTGACAGAATGAAAATCGAAGCACTACAGGAAGAAAATTATAATTTGTTTCTGAAGCACAAACCAAGATAAAAGTTGGATGAAATATGCTCAACGAAGATTTGCCAAAAGTTTGAAAAAGAGGCATAGAATGCATTGGTACCTGATTACAGCTTTGCAGCCAACACACGTTAGTTGCTTCTTTGCAAACTTCATTATCCCACCGGTTGATGGGGTAGATATGGAAATAGCTCTAGTGTGGCTTCCGTGTAGAAGTTCTCTACTAGCATTCTTTAAGATGGGTTCAAATATCCTCAGCAGTGGCTGTAACATAATCTTGTTAGCAACAAGTACAACCAAGTTCAAGTATAGATATGAAAATGTAATCTGAACGGACCTTGCTTATCTGATTTTCAAGGTAGTATTGAGGATCTATGGGTATATTATTTTCCAACACATATATCGGGTCCTCTGACTTCTCATAGGCCTGATTTTAATCAATTTATTAGTTCAAACTATCAATGCTACACAAGGTATGTGGTTCAAAAACATTTCGTTCCAAATTACCTTAGCACCTTTGGCAGCTTTTATAATGACATATGGTACTCGATCGCCAACATTTGGTGCTGTTGCTGCATCTCGCTGTAAATAAGACATGAGCATATATAGAAATTAAATGTTGTTGCTGGTTCGGTGTGGCACTAATTAAATATATCGCCTTCAAAAACAGCAGATTCATACTACAGTTGTTTACAGTATTGGCATTATTGATAAATGCAAGTGTTTAATATATATGCATGAAGGTACTAGACACACTGAACTGGTAATATTCGAGCAAAGATAAAGTGCATATGACAGTGTATACCTTACGCATTCGTTCTGCAAGTTCAACATGTGCTGCCTTATTTTCATAATCCTCTCCTGCTTTTGTCAGTCCCTATTAACTGACGTAAGTTAGCACAAGTGTCATAACAATTTAATTTAAAAGATTCAAATGTTAAAACCTAAATAATGTTTTACCTTGGTAATGACAAGAAGAGACAAATCCATGCGATTCATGAGTAGATCCGAAATAGTATTCTTAACAAATTGAACGGCTCCAGGTACGTCTCTGTCTATTAGTATTCTGTGAAGGCACTCAGTTACTAAGTTTTTGACTAACAGACAGTTGTCTCTTCTAACTGTTTCAATGCCTGACAACGGAGCTCAATGGATCAGACAAATCAATTATGACATGTTATGGCAGATTCATAATAAACTATAAGCAATAGGCTCTCCAGCCTTGCAAGATTTGCATTACACCTTCCTTTGCATTTTGCAACAAGGTTGGTCATAGACCATTAAAAAAGAGCTGAGCAAACTGATTTCTTGAGGACATAATATGCTTACCTTTTGTATCCATTTTGTCGTACTTGTCAGGATTTGTCCAATAGAGACCGGCATATCTCTTTTTGCTGATCAGTAGATACGGAAAATAAACCTTCTCAAACTCTAGTTTGATAGGCTGCGAAAAACAAAGCATCATATAAAAAGTCAGAATAATACATATACCAAGATCAGACTAGACTTGCAATCACAGACCGTGTGTGTAAATGTTGATAATCTCAGTAAACGTTTATTAAGAACCAACATGTATACAAATGCTGATATGGCGTTACATGATACAAGTGATCTCCGATAAAGAAACAATATAAAATGGAAACAAATTACCTATGAAAGTTTAAGGAAACTATGTGAGGTTCAATTTTTTAAAATCTGATCAAAATGCAACTCGATTTCTATGGACCTATAACAGTGAGTGAAACTTGGCTTAAAAACAAAAGATGCTACATTGCATCAACTCAAAGATAAAAAGTCAAGCATTAAGGATTCAACTTGTAGACCAGTGGCACCATTATGCATGTTACATCTGGAAATCATTGCATGTTTTTAGAGAGAGAGAGAGAGATAGAAGAAAAAAAAAACATAATAGAAGTTCTGAACATCATTGCACGTCACTAGAGCAGAAGTTACCTTAATGAAAGTCCCACTAATGTAATCAGCAGCTTCCCTACCCAACTTCATGGCTTCATCCACAGTGGGCACACCAAATTGCACCATAACTGAATCTGTATCCCCGTATATGACCTGTCATTTCAAGTAATCAGTCATCTCTGCAAAGCAGATACGTTTCAAGACACATAAAAGTACAAAGTAGTCGTGAAATATGTAACATAAGAGCATTAAAAAAATCATAAATGAATGAAACAAAATTTCGCAGACTAGCAACGGTGTCATCATCTTTCTAGTAAAGCTTCTGTATTCAAATATACAAGAAGCCACAGAATGATAAAAAGAAAGATACTTTACCTCAGCATTATGCTCATAGCCCTTGAGTGTTGTGAATTTATCTTCAACAAGTTTTTTTGTATGTTCAATCATTTGCCGACCTTCACAAATTGGTCAAGATATAAAATCAGATAACATTTCAACGAAGATTTGTTGGCCCCGTAACGAATAATCTTTCGAACTACAAGCTCATACACATACAAACATAAAACTTCAAGGCTGATGAAATATTACCATAGCTCGTAACACTTGAGGATATCTCTAAGCATGGTAACTGGCCAATGGTAGCTCCCGTAAAACCATACACTGAATTTGCACTTATCTGAAAGATATCCCATAATGAAGCATAGTTAGTTTCTTAAAAGGATATAGCTTAGCGAAAAAAATATACAAAGAGAGAATTTTCAGTCAGTAAATGAAAAACTAATAGCTGCCTAACCTTCAATGCCAGCTGACGACCATCCAAAACAGCCTTCACTAGAGGATCCTTAGCCTCCTGGAAACCAAAAAACTCATTAGTGTTTGAAGGGAATGCTAACAATACTCAGTAATTGTACACATTGAGGGACGGTCAACCACACATATTTTATCTGGTCTTATATAGTAGGGTAACTGCACAACTTTTGTTACAGCTGGGGTTCCATCTAGTCTTAGTCTAGTCCATCCTAGATTGGTTGCCTTTAAATGGCTGCAGATGTATTCCTAGCCACCAATTTCATTGCTAAATATGCTAACTAAGATACACTTGAGCTAGATGATTTAAATTCTGTAGTTATCAACATCAAAAGATTTGGAACTCGTGCCATAAACCAAACTTTCCGAGAGCTAAGCAAAAAAATAATGTTTTTTTTTTCATGACAGCATGACATAAAGCTAACCACTAAAGAAATTCCAACAAATTTTATCAATTTGTAAACATTGTTTTGCTTTGACATGGCAGGACATAGTCTAGCCTAATACGATCCCAAGCACAACAAATGAACTTAACATAAGCAGAGCAAAATGAAGATAATCTATTACTACTAATTATTGAGAAAAAACAATATAATGCTTTTAACAATAAGAATAATATAATGCTTTTAACAATAAGAATATCATACTTTCAAATCTGCTTTATTGAGAAAAAACAATATAATGCTTTTAAAAATAAGAATATCATACTTTCAAATCTGCTTTAGCCCTTCTACGAGCAGCTAACAGTTCTTCAAGAATTTCTGGAAGTATACCCTGAAAGTATTTGATTAATTAATTATCACAATATTTTTTTACAGTCTAATACAATATGTCACCTACTCAATTAATACCTTCTGCAAATTTGACTTGACAAATAATTCACCCGATGGAGTTCTGTTGACACATTCTGGTGGAAGGTTGAGCTTCCGGGCATCTTCGGCCGTCACCTAAAAAGAATTAGAAAAATATGTTTAACACAGTAGAACATCTTAATCGGAATTCTAATAACTTGCAAACCAATCGTAGATTTATTTATTTATCCTAAAAACATAACTCGAACACTAACATTAACAAATTAAAACGGAAAATATTACCAGAGTGCAATAGCATAAGTTATAGGCCATCATGATTGACGGATACAAAGATGCAAAATCCAATGTTGCAATTGGCTTCTCGTAGAACCCTGCTCTGGCTTCCAGAACCTACACAGTAAGAAAGTATATGTTAAAAAATTATGGTAAATGTTATCAGTTAGCAATTCTAGGGGGAATGGGAGAAGAGGTGACAACTTTATCATCATACTTCATTAAAAAAATGCAGAAAAAATGTGTGGAGTAACAAACACAGGGAGCTCTAGAACAAATGATATTAGCAGTACATGATGCATAACCATCAGCAATTACTCCAAAATAGACAGTAAGCCTAATGAGTAATGGCCATCAGATGAAAGTTAATTCTTCAAAAAAGGTATATATTTTGGATTACTGGAAAGTTCTATTGTACACTTAGTTTGGACATAATCCACACTGATGCCTTATCTATTAAGAAAATGGACACTCGTTATAGTATAATATATAGGCTGATAAGCTGGAATGCTGGAGAAAGAGGTTAATACATGTCGAATGCTCCAAGGCGAGTCTCATCATTTATGACCCTTGTCATAGTGGTTAAGTACTTACTGATGCTGAGGTAAACTCTCATCTTTGTTGATATAGTCGTGTTGGATTTTGCTAAATTAATGTTTCTCTTTATCAATGAAAAAGTAAAAGAACTAGCAGAACCATGGAAATGAAACAGGACAGTATAGATTCCTTGCTAGTTTGTGAATACAAAGTTGTCTAGCATTCTAACAATTTATCAATATTAGAGGTTAATAATAACTTGAATCAAATTAGTGACTTGAATCAGATTGCTGGTATGGACAAAAAAGTGTTGTAAGAGCATTAAATTCAGATTGTATCACTGCTCCCTGCCCTGTTCACACAAGGTTATTATTGGTCATAGAAATCTATTAGCTTAGTTCCTGTTTGCCTTCATTTCATATAACACTATAATATGTGAATATCTTATATGAATAAAGAAGTTTAATGATAGAGAAGTATATACTCACAGTTGCACCTTCATACGTTCCTTGTTCAGATCCTTGTTGTTTCACATTGGGAAGTACTAGATTTTTCTGTTTTGCCTTCCTTAGAAGTTGGGAGAGGACCTGTGGACAGCCATATCAGTTTCAAATCTAATACTTCTACTGAACACGCAATACACGATACAGTTGTTCACAAAAGATGACCTTTATACTCTGTCCTCTAGAAAGGAGAAATGATATGGGAACACCTGTGACTCGAGCCATCTCCACATAATTGTAAATGTACATCAGCTTATCCAACAACCGCTGAGGGAGATAAGCATCCTGTATCAAGTATTCTAAATTCATTAACTTGTATAAAGAAACAAGAGTGCCATCCTTAAAGGGGACAAGTTTTTTTCAAAAAAAAGCTCCTGTTAGAGCTATGGACCATGTGTCCATGTCTATGCATCTGCATTGGGAAGTGACATCTTTATAAAACTTTAGATGACTTAGCTATCTAAAATCAACCATGTTGATTGATGGTAGCATACAGCTAAGGGGCTATGCTTGTCTAACATATATATACCACAAGTTCAAAATTACAAGTTGGTACCGGTTGCATGTATATCTCAGTGTGCATGTACAAGTCCAAAGCCAAACAATGAAATAGAAATACCTTACATATCATATCATACATAATGTATACACACAAAAATAAGTTAAAGCCTTATTTTGCTTTCACGTTTTGTTAGTACCCTGTACCCTCATATTAGTCAGAGTTGTCAGCTAAAGATAGTAGTGTCATACAGCCTTTGTCAGTTTTTGCATTCTCAAAACCAATTTTATCCAGATTTTAGCTTAATACTCTAACTTTATAAACTGTGATTTCCATCCCTCCATTTTCAAGAAGATATGTACACCCCCTTCCAATATTAAACCTCCTCTATTCACGGTTAGTAACTTGAGAGTACGACCAAGCCATAAGAGATTAAGAGGTGATGCAGACCTAAATAAATGAACTAAAACACACCCACATACCCAACAATGATTAAGGAAGGACTCAGCAAGGTCTGAAATCAAGGTTAAACTAGATAACAAAAAAAGCCATGGATTTTAATATGGAAAGGTCTGAAATCAAGGTTTCAGCAACTATCAGTGAGTTAAGCTACTGATCCATTTAAGTAGATTTTTAAAGAATGACACCTTGAGACAATATACAGCCAATCTCCGTCTTGTCTCTGGATTACCATTCTGAAGGTCAGATATTATTGAATGATGAACATCCTCTTTCTGCAAATCAAACACCATATTGCCACAACATCAAAATGTCAGTAATACAAGGATAAACATATGACAGGGACAGTTGAATCCATACCAAGAGAAAAACATGACAGATAGCAAGACTAAGATAGATTAAAAAGATTTGAAGTCAAGACAATGAAGGTTTAATGCTTTTTTTCCCTTCTCTTCTGTTTGTTTATTCATAACATGTAGTATAAAAAAATACATTTCCGAAAACATAAAAATCATATTACTTCATGGCTTCAATTATCCGCATGTACACAAAGATCATCAGCTCATGAATACCATGTAAACCAGGAAAGTTTGTAGAAACCATCGAGGCTGAGGACATCAAATAAACAGTGTAACACAAACTCAGGCCAAACCAATTACAGCTTACATCATGCTATAGATATCAAATAGAAAACTGACTCATGTTATCCTCTTGCTATTGCAATCACCTTGTTTCATTTTTATATGGAAATTAAAATTTACTTAAAAAGTACTTATTTTCCTTTTAATACATTGCCAACAGTAAATGTCGCATACCAGGATTTTACCCTTGTTTGTTGCCATTTATTTTAAATAGCCTTAATATGATATCAAAGGTTACTTCAATACTTCATATGATACAAGCATTATATATACAGAACAAAAGATCGGTAACAAACTTAGTAAAGGTTGATATTGTCCCAATACATGAATGATATATAAGAAAAATGATCTCAGCAATAGAAGTGTATTATTAAACATAACACAAATGGAATACCTGCTCATTGAGAAAGTGTGCTGAAACGGAATTCAGTGAGTATGAACTTAATTTATAATCCCTTTGCATAGCCTGCAAATATAACACATGAAATTTCAAACCTTCTAGTTATCCCAATATATCCACTAATTCGTTCAATTCCATTTTTGAAAAAAATTTACCTGAAGTAAATCAAACTGGACTCTTCCTTCCAGTGTAACTTCTTTACTTTCCCTTGTACCATACTGTCTGCTACACCAAACCAGCATTGCCAATGTTTAGCTCATAAAGATAAATTTGTTAAGTACAAATTTGCATTAACTTGACATTCTTAAACAAACAAAAAGCATATTTCAAAAGACATATTGGATGCACAGAATAAACATATAATACTAAACATACAATTATCTAACAGCTCCTATCAGAGTCATAAAAACACTGTTTGTACGGGGGTATGTCAAGAAAGGGGAAGTGAGGATAACAACATAGCATGACCAAGTGATTCCCCAATTTTGGAACTCGACTTCATATAAGTAGAACAAAAATTGCCTTTCAAACAAACCAACTTATTAAAGAGATCTTCCAAGAATTGTAGAATTATCCAAACATATGATATATGATACATGCATTGGCCATATAAGCAATTGAGGAAGGTATTATAGAGTCAATATGGGCTTATTCTTATTCGTCTACATCATATTCTTCCACCTTTTCTTTTTTAGACCTTGTTACGTAATTCCATGCAAAAACATAGCCTTGACATTGTGACTAGCCGAGATTAGTTGTTGGAAAATGAGAAGTTTCCCAGAAACGTTTTCTAAGAAACACACAGAAACAGAAAACGTGTTCAAAATGAGTATTTTCTGAAATTTCTCTACTGAAAACAGAAAACGCCATTATAACTATGCGTTAGAGAGCTTGAATTTAGAGTTCTCCGGTTTTCAAAAGGTTCCTTGGAGAAAGAAGAGTTACTCCGTTCTCAAGAAAACTAAAGAAAAAAAATTAAGAATACTTTTCTACAACTAAACACACCCAACTTTCCCAGTGGAAAACTATTTCAGAAATGACACCAAAATAACCTAGCTCAACTGTAAAATTGATTTAACGAACTAAATTTGGAAAGGGAAATCATTGAAAACTTCACCTGGAAACATATATTTTAGCCCAAGGGACGAGTTACATGTCTACTGATGTTATTTAAATTTTACTTGGTTTATTTCAGACAAGAAGTCATATGCACATTCCCCAACTGGAAAGTGAACCACTAATAATAAGCTATGTTATCTGTTAGTCTTGCATTTACCACCTAAAGAAGAATGGTAAAGCTCCTAACATTCATGCCAAACATAGAACATGAGCGTACAGGGTAGCCAAATTCATTAACTCCCTGGTATTATTCAAGATGGAACTTCAGTGTGAAACGAACAAAAAACTTCTTTTAAAGGGGTTAGCGGTCTCATCAAACCATATTTACATGGTGAGGTTTGTATCAAAGATATCTAACTATGTCTCGCCGATCGTTAACTTGATTAATATGAAGTTATAAGTTACACCAACTTGCTCATGTCAATTATTCCTTGCATTCTATCAAGAACTCATACTTTGGTGTGGCAGCAGAACAGATGTTCAACACTTAGCAAATGAAGTTTTGATGCTAAAATTCCTCAAGCTTATTGCAATCCTAAAACACATCATGTTTCCTACAGCTCAAACCCCTTGGGAGTACCCATGGATGGTGACCAAATGCATTTAAAACCAGTGATGTAATCAAACACAGAAACAAACTAAAGCTAGGAAATTGAACAAAAGAAGATAGAGATGTCGACTGTCACTCATTAGCTCCACGTAAAGTATATAATCTATTATTTAATGAAATTCTGCAGTTATTCGTTAATGATATTATGCAGGTATTGTAGGGCTTAGACCAACTTAACTTAGTCTCTATCTACTTTGTGTATAGATACATTCCCTAATGATCAATGAAAGGCAAGCATTTAAAAAACAACAGAAGAAAATTAAGCTCCTTTGGACATACGCCATTTATTTATATCATAATATAATTAACCATGACCTTGAAGAAAAAGTTGTATCCTTCACACGGACCCTGCTATTTCTGATGCGACCCAGTAAGGGAAACTCAGTTATCTTCAATGTCTCTGCCCTCTGCGAGTAAAAGTAGGTTTTTTTGTCATTTTATCACGTGTTAATGCGGTGTTATGTACAGTGTACGACATTGCCATCAGTGATATATGTATATGTGAGCTGGAAATGAAAATTATTTTAATATGATACTCCAAAAAAGGAGGGACAAGGACGATGGGACAAAACACTGACCTGAATCAGATACGGCAAGTCAAATTTGCAAATGTTATAACCAATTATGATATCTGGATCAATTTCACGAATAAAATCCTGCAAGGAACAGAGATATATTAAGCTCTTGTAGACATCAACATGCCAAAAGTCACAATAAATTAGTAACACTAGTGCTATTCAGACGCTATCAGATACCAAACACAGCTAAAGTATACAAGAAATATTAGAATATTCCATTCCATACAAATAAAAACAGTTTTGCAGACACTGTATTTTAGTCATTACATATAACAATAAGTCCGATGTCAATTCATAAACAACTCAAATCCAGCAAATAGACTAACAGGAAATTACCCTCCAAGCCAACAAAACTTCTCTCTCTGTGTCAAATGACATCACATCAACACCGACTATTGGTGAACATGAATTTAGAGTCATCACATTTCTCACGAATGGATTTTCCTCGCCCTGCAGTGTGACCAGATTTGCAATCTGCAGAAAAGGCAAGAAGAATGTAATTAGAAACTATAACATAGCAAGTTAATTTGAGTCTCTGAATAGCTTGCCAAGTAATTTACTGATAAATGAGTGTGAATCAACCTGAATAACAGGATCATGTGTAGGCTCAGGAAAAGACCCCACGACCAGCACACTCGATATCAAAACTCAATATACGAAATGGAGCCATTTTGAATATTCTCCTTCTGGAACATGGCTTATCAGTTCTGAATAACTATAATCTTTGTCAAGAAATACAATGATCTAATTAGGTAAAGTTAAACATATATGCATTTTAGTCTCTGTTTAAAAAAAATTATAGCCATCATAGCATGAATGAGGATACAGGCAATCAAACTCTAACTGAGAGTATGACATATTTTTTGTTGTCTTCATGTACTTGTGAGCTGGAACCTCAATCCAATTGCCACCCACAATCTTGCAATCGATCATAAAACGAAGAACAAAAAGGACATTACTCTCATATGTCATGAAGCTTTTCATACCAATGCCATCAATTTGTATCCCTTTGTCAAGAATTCCTACCATGATTACACGAAGGGTTAGGGAGCAATAAGAGATAGTCAAATACACTCCCGACAAGCCAAAATGCACCGTAATCATTTATACAATACCAAATTACCTCGGCAACTAGCAACCATTGTCGGCAATGCAACGACAATTTTAAGAAAAGGCTGAGAACTATGTTGCTGATAGTACATAATGCTTTTTTTATGTACTAGTTCTACACGAAGGATAGATTTAGGAACACTGTTGTTCCTTTTGTCTTCCCTCATTCTCCCCTGCACAAAAAATCGAAGGACTTGGTACACAATCTTGGTGATAAATCTCATACGAAAACATCACTCGATCAGCAGATAAAAATACCTCAAGAACTTGATGAAAGCGGGATATGTCATCAGGGCCCATTCCAGGAGGACAGCTAATAAAGAAGTACGGTTCAAATCCGTGAACATTACAGCATATACTGTTCCCTAATAACCAAAAAACATCATATCACAGTCAAAGTCATACACCCAGCATGATTTGTATCACAATACAAGCAAAGATTCTATATACCTTCCTGGGTTACACCAAATATTCTGATAATAGCAGTGGGACCAGAAGCATTGGGAATTAATCCTTTGTGGCTCTCTCCAATCACGTAGTCAATCTCCAACTGCTGAAAAACTGGATATCGACAATACAAGTAAATTCAAGAGTATAAAAGAAAGTAGTAGCAATGTTGGTAGTGTTTTGATGTGGGGACGTAACGGACGTTAAAGTGTCACAAGACACGTTCTTTCTATAGATACAAGTCAGTTAAACTAGTATAAAATCAATTTGCATAATGCATCAACATTCTTTCTCACGAGTTATATATATTTTACACCTAACTAAAACAAGCAAAATAAACTGATTTTTTTTCGTTTCGAAGGTAGCAATAAAATACCGATGCTTTCACAGTGGAGTTGGCCCAATAATAGCTGCTAGCTTAACTAATTTCATTTTTTTATATCAACTAGTGAAACAATTGACAACACAGTTATCTTTTGTTTAAAGCTACAATTTGGGTAAACCCGCGCAAAAAGGTACTACTAAATTTAGGTCAATTTGAATTTAAAGGTATTCAACGTAATAGAAGTTAACTTTTTTTGCAATGTAAAGTTTTTTTTTTTTTTTACTTTTTCAAAATGGTTATGGGTCATAATTTTGGCTGATAACGCCTGCCCTACTTGAATGGCATACCCCAATACTAATTAACCATTTTAGCTACAAAAATCATCTATTTTTTTTTTATTCTTTTTCGAAAGTGAGCTTTCGTTTTTATCATCTTTTTTAGGCGGAAGGCAAACGAGCAACAAGCTGCACCGTTAACCCTTTTTGGATTACAAAACTAATTCTTTTAATTCAATCGCACACAAAATTAAATTCAATACCCAAACTTTTGAATTTCGCCTTTTGTGTGTGTACTTTACTCATGTAAAATGACCATTTTACCCTCGTTGTCAATTTGACCTATAATTTAGTACCTTTTTGCGCGATTTGCCCCACGCCATTACCGAATAAGCAAATTAATCTATTGAAACCCTAACTAATTATAGAAAACCCTAAAACCACAAAATTAAAACTACCTATACTCTGCGACTGATTCAAATACCCAGGCGACAGCCCCGGGCGCTTCCACTTCCGCATCCGGTCCGCGAGCGCCTCGCGGTCTTCCATATCGCGTAAAATAGCCTCATCTTCATTAATCAAATCATCTTCTTGTTGGATAAAAAAATCTTCATCCATGTCTTCTTCTTCCATCACCGTCATCTGTTGCTTTGGTGGCGGTGCGGCCACCGGTGGTTGTTGCGCTGGGCGTTTTCTGTTGTTGTTGCCTTTGTTCATGGTGATTGTTGGGGGTTTTTTTTTACACACAGTGAGTGTGTGTTTTTGTAAGTGTGTGTGTGTGTGTTCGAATTAGGGTGAAATGGGCGGGTGAGATTGCCGCCAATTTGTTGTTTGGGGGGGTTTTATAGGGGATGCAGAGTCATGTTATTTTTTAAGAGTAAAATACACGATAGTCCTTAATCTTGTACATAAGCATCATCTTGGGATAAACTTTATCTTTTTCATCGTTCGTTCAGTTGATCTTGTGGACTATGATTATCGGTTAGTATCTTTATCTGCTAATTGTTGACCTGCCATATTCACACTCTTGCTTATGCCACTGTTTGATGATGTATATGTTTCAGCCTATGTTATCCTTCTAGTTAATGTGTTCAGTTGCCCTGTTATGTCCTTAATTCATTCAATTATAACGTTCATGCTGCATTCCTACTTGATACGTGTGGGGGAGTCTAAAATAAGGTTTTTATAGTTTAAATCAGTCCTTTGACCATTAATGCCCAGGTCAATATTTTGTTGTTGAGGGCAAAATCGTCTTTCATTGTAGCTTACTTTATACAAACAGTTGTACAATGTTTGTAGTTGCTATATGTTTGTGTAACACGGCTTGGTCATCAGTTATCATCCCTAAACTATTCTACAAAAACAGTCTTCTACAAAACGATAATCCTTTCAACATAGTACGTTACTGGTGTGGTAAGCAAGCTATAATTTGCACTTCGTAGACCTCTGCCAACCTGTGGCGCCGATTCTTTGGTTGTCCCTGTTGAAGTAAGTGTCTTTAATATGTATCGTATCATTTTTTTTTCGCAAGTAGCAAACTACATTGTAACAATGGTTGTTGTTTAATCACTTGCCATAATCATGAATAGGAGTCTCTTGTCGGTGGATACGATGGTATGATCCCGAAATCGTGCTCGCTCAAGAATGATCATACCAGCCTTTTGAGGGGAGAAATGAGCTTGAGGCAAGATTAGAAGGTGCTCAAGGTGATGTGTGGAAGTGGAAGATTTACCTGATGCTCTGTTGGATATTGTTCTTGATTGTTTATGCATTGAGATAACTTTTTAGGTTTTATGTAATGAGTCGAGATGGTTAATGTTCATTATCTTGAATTGTAGTAATGTTGTGTCCCAGAATGTTATGAATCTTATTATTATGATCGGTTTACCGTATGTTTACGGCTTTATGCACATGGTTAAGATTAAAGTTGACTTTTAATTGTCAACATTGTTATGAAGTATTCAGTTTGGTTTGTTTTTTACTTCCAATGACTTGTGGTTATGCAGATGGTTAGCACTTTGTTTAGATTTGACTTTTAATTGTTAACATTCTTATGAGGTTTTGTTTAGCTTTGGTTACTTTTTATGCAAATTATTCACACATCAAGCTTAGTCAACGTATAAAAATACACAAACATTACATGGTTACATAGTTAATGATATAATTCCAAATGCATAAAATTGCATACTTTTCGAAGCATGAGAATTACATTTAGACACACACATATGTTTTTAGACTACATAACTTGTCCATAGGAAATAAACTAGATGAAACATTGTCTAGCTAATTAGCATATGTAATTGACCTATGTTGAGGCCATCATTCTTTCCAAAGGCGACCGCCTAGTCATTCTTTGTGTAGCAGTGGGTTGAAGCGTAAACCGCTTGCACATCACTTGACCGCGGTGAGAATCGATCGTAATTGATCATGTTGTTGGGATTGACACTGGGATTGCTCATGTATGCTAGGATCGGCAATTGCTTCATCTTGATGTTGGTGGGATTTCATCTTGATGTTGCTGGGATTGAGACATTGATGCATCATGTATGATGGGATCTTCAATTGCTTGATCTTGATTTTCATATTGAACACCACATCCTTAAATTGCACTAACTTTACTTTCAACAACACCTTTACCTTCAGCTTCTTTATATGCTGCTACTTTTTACCTTTGGGATGTGTCTTTTTTGTTGCAGCTTTTTTAGGCACTTGTTTGACATTTCCCTTATGGCCATTTTGACTACATTCAGCTCCAGCATTCCCTATACATGTTTTCCGGTTGTGTCCAGCAATGCCACAAATACTACACTTAACACTCTTCCAAGCCCTTGACAGCTTACCATTTTTCACAATCTCTTCACTTTCAGGAGCTATCCTAACTCTTTTTCTACCTCTTGACATAGACGGAGTAGTTTCGGATTTCGGTGGAACAATTGTTGTTGGCACAGTTGATTTTTCCCAATGTTCGTTGCTAGTTATAGGCTGGACATGGTGTTTGTAGGTTGCCTCCCAAGTGAGAAGATAGTAACAAGGATGAGCCCATGTTTCTACATCTCCTACTTGTTGCCCATTTAAAGCCATATTTCAATTGGTAGCAACAACATGTTTACATGGTAAACCTGTTATCTCCCATCTTCTGCAAGTACAAGACTTTTCTACAACATTAACTACACATTGGTTACCCCATGGTCCACTAACCCGAAACTTAGTTCCCCATTCCATAAAACATTATACTTAATGACCTCTTTCTTAATAATTCTAGCATGTGTTGTGCGGTTGGTGTTAGGGCCCATCACTCTTCTCAATCACCATAAGAACATGCATTATCCTCTTCATACAAAGATTCTCTTATGTATTCTAAGGCTATAATAATTTGTTTGTTTAAACCCTCAATTATTTTGTCATGAAACACTTGACACATGTTATTAAGTAACACATCAGTATGAGCTCTCCCTAAAGATTACAAATAAACATGTATTAATTATAATTGTTTATACTGCATTAACAAATACAAATTAACTGATACAGATAGATGACTTACATGAAAAATGTGACCTTGACCAATGGATCGGTGCTATCTTACTTAACCAATCATGGGCTGGTTGATTAAATTTCTTGAAATCAGCCATAGCTTACTCAAACTGTACAACAATTGAGGATGTTGCACATTTCCAAAGATGGTCTTTGTAGGCCCTACCTTTCCAACGAAGTTTTCTTTTCTCATGAATGCTTCTAATACAAAATGTGTGTTTTGCATCTGGAAAAACATCTCTTAAACCTCCACTTATATCCTGCACAAAATCATATATGTTTATTGTCTGTTTCAAACAGAGAGACTTAAATTCATGAACATATTAAGGGAGTACCTTTTGCATGTTGACCATTCAAAGGACCATGAATTGGAAAAGCATCCAGCCTCGACAACGATCTCCCACACGCTTTAAATCCTTCCTTTAGTGCACCTAAACAAACATACATTCTCTTGAATTCTCTCGTTGGAAGAGCCTCATCTGCAGGTCGTTCCACATTCATCAGTACTATTGTATTAGGGTTTCTCTTCTGCAACTCTTAAACATAATCTCTCAACATGGTAAATTGTAGCTTGAATTGACCCCTGATGCCTATTAATGCTAAGTTTTTGGCCCTTAAAACCTTCTGCAGCGACACTTCAAGCTCGAATTGGTTAGTAAGTTGATTATGAATAGACTTGACAGGAACCCGTGGATTGGTTTCAATTTGTATTGTAATTTGATATGAGATATAGTTAAGGTCAAAAGCTCTAACTGCCCTTGATTGCAAACAAGTGTGTTGCTCATTATATTTCCTGACTGACCATGGACCAGTCTCACCATTTCTGCTGACAAACAATAGCCATAGGCAGAGTATTTTGGAAAGGTCCTTTTTGCCAGAAAGCAATGCATTTATACCCTTTCTAGTTAATGGACTTCTAGATGGGCCTATATTCAGTCCAGGACCTTCACATGGGCCTGCAAGTGGAACACAACCCTTACATTTGACCCTTATTCTTGTTTTGTCGTTCTTCATAAAAATCAACTTCCTCCTAGTTTCTATTGAATGCTCTCTTACCTTATTTTTGACATCCATTGCAGTAGGAAAGTCCTGACTACAATAGAAGAATGTGGTATAAACTCTATTTGAAAAGTATGCCTGTGGGTAAGAAACATACTCACTGTAAAAGACATCATCAACCATCACAGGTAAATCATTTTCTAAATGCATGTCATCACTTATATTAGTGGTTGTTCCTGCTTTACCTAACTCATTACTCTGACTTACTTGGACCAAAGCAAGTTGTGCATCATTCTCCGACAAGTATTCTCTTCATTTGCTTGAATTGAATCATCACCGCATTGCCTAAGTCACTAGTCTCACTCACTTGGAACAGAGTAACATCAACAATGGATCCTCTTCCATGTTATTGGCATAAACAGATGCGCTTCCTACTTCCCCTAAATGCTTATCCTCGGTCAATTGAAACAGATTTACATCAACATCATGCTCCCCACACTTGTTATTGACATCAACTAGTGCTCTTCCTACTTTTTCTAACTGCTTCCCCTGAGTCACTCGGAACATATTAACCTCAAAATTATCAGGCTCTTTAATAGCATTGTCCTCATCAATAAGTACTAAAGCACGCTCACTGTTATGAACAGGTTGGCTAGAAAATGATGTGTCTAGGGTGGAAAATACATGCTCAATGTTTGGCAAATTGCTAGATTCACTAATATAATTGAGGTCCATAGGTACTTGTGTAAGTGCATAAAAGGATCTAGTGCAGGCTCATTATCAAGATCATCTAACACCAATCGTCTACAACAAGATTGAATAGCAACACTCTGCTATTTTTACCCATCTCCCAAAAGACAGTCTTAATAGATTGTGGGGACATTTCAGACAGCTCTAATCTTGTCTTACCTATTTCCACATACACATCTATCAACTTATGGTCTTTGAAAAGGTCTTTCAACAACTCAAGATTAGCAGCTTCACGCAAACTAAACTGTAACAATTCGCATTTTCGGGTCACTATTCATTTTTACTATTCATTATTACTATTCATCCCGTAAAATTTTTATTTCATATTCTCGTAAGATAAATTATTTTAGTAATGACCTGAGAATTCGACAATCGTTATATCATTTTCGCAAAAGTTATTAAGAAAACATCGTTTTAAAGCTTCATTTTGGTGAACACCATTTTAACATCTCACAGCATAACGAAAACCGTCTCGACAATTTTCCTCACATCGTTAATTTTAGACCACTCATGATTAATTTGAGAATTTTTAAGATTTCATTTAAATGTTACCAAATAAACCCCGAGCCATACGAGACTAAACTTACGTTTTAAACAATTCTACGTGAGACCGAGACTTAACCATTCTCAGACCAGATTTCCTAAGATTTTAGAAACTTTTACATTTTTGGAAAAGTCAAACATATTTCCTCCTTTGACCATAAAGAAATTAACATTGACGTTCTACATTTTTGCTTAAAATCGCGTAACTTTTAAACTTCACGTATAATCATAAGTTATCCCACGATCTGACTTAAAACCACATTTTAACATCTCATATCACTTTTAAACTAATTTTATTCTACTCTAAATAAATTCACGGTTGATGAGTGTGTAAATACTCATCATTTTGTATAAAATAAACTGCAAAATCATCTCGAAAACACTCGAAACACATCAAAATGATCAAAATATCACAAATCGTTGTTTTATGTGTTTCAAATGCAAAAATATCAAAATCGATGAAAACATATCAAATTTGCAAAATTGCGCTTTAGTCCCCAAGTTTCAAAAATTGTCAAAATAGTCCCCGAGCCAAAATTTCAAAGAAAAGTCACCAAAGGTCTTTTAAAATCACAAATTGTCATATTTAGTCCTTTGGTGAGAAATCTAAAGTTTTGAGAAATTACAATTTAGTCCCTAAAATCCAAAATGTTCAAAACTAGTCCTGGGAATTTTCAAAAGTGTCAAACTAAACCTTGGACTATTAAATGTTGGCAATACAAACCCTTGGATCACTTTTCATGAGTTACATGTTTGGTCCTTGAAATTGAACTTTACAATTTTGGTCCCTATGTTTTAATAATCTCTACAAACCATCCGGACTCAAATAATTACCAAGCCCAATTATTAACACCCCGCCCAAAACCTTTACCCGGTCCGCTTACCCAACCCGACAACCCAAACCCAACTTTAAAATAAACAAAACCCGCCCCTTTCCTCGTGCTTTAGACCGGTTTATCGCAACATCCCTCCTCAAACCTCCCATAGCCACCCTATTTCACCCTTTGTCTCTCCACCTCACCTACCCAACCCACCACAATTAATGCACCTCTTTCCCTGTCTCTTATATCAAAAGCGGAAAATGGCGCCAAAACCAAATTAAGGGCCAAGATGAGTTTAAGCCAATGAATGGTCAAGATTGCTGCTGGGATTTGCTCAGAAGGTGAGAGAAAGAGCTTTGGATTATATAAAGACCAAGAGGGAAGCTAGAGAAGGAGTTAGTCTTAGTTTTTCTAAATTGTATGTCGTTTCAAAAAATTATTAGCTCTTAGTTAGTTTTTAATTATGATTTAAAGTTCATTTGTACTCAATAAAGTTGTCCAAGTGTATTGCAACTCGGTTTAATCTCAATTCGGTGTTAAGTAAAATTTCATATTTACGTATTCTTTGCTTGAATTTACAATATCTAAATCTAAATCCCAAGCTCAATAAGCTTCTTTATAAGTTGAAACAAGCTTATGTTAGCTTATAATAGCTTTTCATAAGCCTGTGGTTAAGATTGGAACAAAATTGAAACTGGTCAACAAAAGTCAAAGGAAGAAGCAAAATGGGTACAGAAAGGATATGGGTTGATTTCAAAGCTAGAAATGGGTTGAAATAAAGCAGTGGGTTGAATTTGATAGGGTAGGGTTCTTGGTTTCAATTTGGCAGGCCATAGTGGCCATTGGACAAGTTGTAAGTCAATTTCATGATCTTATGCATAATGTGTATTTGTAGCTTTAATTAGCTAAAACCTGTTCTAAAAGTTGTATTTAGGACTTATAAGACTTAGTTTGATCATAAATCATAGTTGGTTTAGTTGTTACCTCTTTAAATTTTCAAAACAGTTGCATTAAGTAGTGTTTGGGATTCTTGATTTAATTGGGTTGTGGCTTGTTCAAGGTATAGCTTTTGTTTGTTCAAGTTTGTTTAGTCATTTTATACTCAAACTGTCAAGATATTGTGCTGCAAACACTACAAGTCAATCTTACATCTAACTCATCTCCACCGTGTTAGCGTGGGAATTTTGTGAATCAAATCACTCATCTTGTGTTCAAAAATCATTAAGTTAGCTTGTAGTAGTCATAAAACATCTTATAACATCAACATCAGTAATAAAATTGGTTCCAAAGTTCAATTTAGTCAAAGCGTATCTTTCGTAAAAGTCAAAAGATGTCAAATGGGTTTTTCACTGAATTTGCAGATTGTGCATAGGGTTCATAATAGCTTTTTAGGTTCTGGTTTTTGGGATACAAGTAGCTTACTAGGTGGTCTTTAAGACCTAGTATCTGTTTTTAGCTTTAGCCCTTTGGATAAGCTTGGGCATAAGCTCAAAGTGAGCCCTAGGTGCCCTGCTCAGGACTCAGTATTAACTGAGTATTTTCTCAGTTTTATTCAAGCTTGCACAGAGCTTGTAATAGCTTGTTAGGGGCTAGTCTTTTGGTTAACAGTAGTCATTTAGGTCTAGTTTAAGTCTTAATCATTGGTTTTAGGTCTGTAGCTTAATTGGGTGCTTATTTCTGGTCTGCAAGTAGGCACCAAAATCTGGTTTAGCTTAAAATTCATAAACACCAAATTTGTGATATCTTGCAAATCAGTAGTTGTAACTTGTTGATTTTTGTTTGATTTGGTCATATTTAGTATTCCATAGCTTCTGTGATCAGTGTGGTAGCTTATTTGCTCATTTGCTTATCAAGTGCTTATTTCAATAAGCACTTGATTCAGCAGTTTCATAATCTTCCAAGTAATCACCTGTTTTTCCATTTTTCCTAGCTTCTTAACATTATTTTAGAGTTTCCCTGAAATTTTCAGATTTTTCCTAGCTGTTTTGCTATTTTTCCTAATTTAATCTAGTTTTAAGCATTTTAATTAGCATTAAATATAAAAATTCGAAAAGGTTCCAAAAAATAATTTTCAATTTTATTAGGTTTAGATAAATATAAAAAGTAGAAAAAGTAATTTTCAATATTTTTCATAGTTCATTTGGTAATTTTTAGTGATTTAATTAGATTTTAATAGTTTAAAATTCATAGAAAATAGAAAAATAGTCATAAAAATACAAAAATAGTTTTGAAAAGTCTATTTTGATATTTTAGACTTTTCCAAGTCTTAATCTTATTTTTCTAGCCTTATTTCACATTTTCTTGTATTTTAGGTAATTAATTAATAGTTAAAAATAGTTTTTAATTAAATAATTAGTTTTAAAAATAATTTTCTTTTTCCATAAATTTTCTTTTATCATTAGGATTGTAAAAATATCATTTTAATTTTAGTGATAGCGTTTATTTAATAGATTTTATCTTTTTAATTTCCTCTCATTTGCATTTTAGCCTTTGTATTTGTTTGATATTTCTGTAGTATAATCACCAATTCATAATCCTTTTTCGTTCAAACTTCTCGATCACTATACGTTGATTGATCCATTGCATAGCTCATTGGGACATAACGACCGGGAAACTTTGTGCTCCTCGATCTTAATTGCATTAGTGTTTGGCGGTTTTAGTCTTTAGACTTGATATTTAGCACCAATCAAATTTTGGCGCGCTGCACGGGAGTGTCTTGATTATCTATCGTCTAGCGATTAGTTGTTTGAGCCTCACTCTTTGTTTATATCATCCATCTTTGTATATATATATCCATATTTTCTTCTAAAAATCCAAAACCCAAAAACCAAAAACGTATAAAACACAAAATATTTTCTCTTTGTTTCTATATATGTATCAAAATAAAAATACAAAAGAATCGCTGCGTTTTCTTTAATAATTAACAACTTAAAAGATTACCACCGAAACCAAGGCAAAGCACTACCTAACCTGGGGTGCGACCATAATAAGTTCGAACTAAAGATATAAAACTTGCCTTTGTGTCCATTGTGATTGGTGTACCTTTTCAAAAGCCATTCATCTTGGATTATTGGTTAAGTTCATCGTTGTTTTGCCTCGATTTTGTGTTAATTGATTTTGTTGTGATATCGACGTTTGTAACCGAAAACCCATAAAGATTCTTCTCACTTTGATTTTTACAAAACGTCTTCATAATTCTCATTCTCATCTGGAAAATTTTCATAATTCCATTTCTCTCCTTAACTCGAGTTTCCTTAGAGTTAACTCTAGTGTATCTTTCGCTCTTCTAGATCCGTGAGCCCATTTCGTGAGCTTGTCAAGATTCCAAGAAGGCGTGTTCGTGACTTTCGCTCCATCGATCGGATCGAGATCCGGATATTCACACTACTTCCGCTATCATGGCGGATGAAATTCCTATGTGTGAGCTTCTCCAGGCACCCATCGACGGGTATGGAGATGCTATCGTTATGCCGACCATCGTGGTGAAAATTTTGAACTCAAGACCGGGTTATCAATCTTGTAACCTCTAATCAATTCTTCGGTTTTGAGCGGGACGATCCTCATGCTCATATAAGATGGTTTAACAAGATTGCATCTACCATCAAGTATAAGAATGTCCCCCGATCTTGTTAAGCTTCTTCATTCCAATTTTCTCTCGAGGGCAAGCCGGTTGGCTTGAAAACAACCCCTCAATCTATAGAGACATGGGAAGATCCGGTGAAGAAATTTGTGAATGAATTCTATCCACCTTCCAAGACCACGAGTCTTAAAATGAAATCATCAAGTTCACTCGTAAGTTTGATGAATCCTTGATGAATCGTGGGATCGTTTCAAGGAATTGCTTCGCAAATGTCCTCACCACGGTTTCTCCGAGTTGATGCAACTCGATACTTTCTACAATGGAGTGAGTCAATCGACCAAGATTCTCTCAATTCCTCGCGGGAGGAAATTTCCTAAGCAAAGCTGTCAAAAGCTTTAGCGATAATCGAAAACAAGTCTAAAGTCCGTGACCGCAAGCAAGCGGTTGTTTCCCAAGTCGGTGTTGGGCCTTCTTCTTCTTTCATCGCCTGTGAGTCGGCCTAGCACCGATGCTAAGATTGATAAACTCACGGAAGCTATTCAAGCTTTGGTTCTTTCCAACCGTAAGAAAGTTTCTTTTCCACAAACTTCACCTCCCTGAAGTTAAGAAAGTGGAAGTTCAGGTTACTGTGGTGGCCCCATGCTTACTATAACCGTATGGCCACCGACGGTAACCCTTTGAAGCCAATGTGGGCGGGATGTCTAATCAAGGAGGCAATCAATATCGTGCTCCTGCAGACCGAACCACCGTCCTAACCACTACTCGGACCTCCGGTTTCAATCGTAATCAAAACCGTAACGAGAATCGAATAGACCGAACCAAGGTTTTCAAAACCAAGGTCATTTCAATCAAAACAACGGTTCTCAAAATCGAATCAAAATTTCCAACATCAAGGAAATTACAATAGAAACCAGTCGTGGAAATTTCAACCAAGGGTATTATCATGGCAATAATCCGTGGAATTTTCAAAATCAAGGCCCTAATCCTAACAATAGAGGCCCGAATTTCCCCATGCAAAATCAAGCCATTGTTCCAACGGCCCATCATCCGATGAGTTGTTGAAACAATTCATGAAATCCTGGAAGAAATGAATCGGTTGTTGGTCGACCCGATTTACGAGATCAAGAAGTCTTTAAATGATCGACCCTCGGGCTCGGTACTTTACCTAGCAACACGATCGCTAATCCGAGGGGCGATGCAAAGGCGATCACAACCCAGTGGTGCTTTATACGGACCCATTGTTCCTACTACCTCTTCTTCCTCTCTCCCAAAGGTAGTGGAAAGCGAACCCGAGGCGATTAAAGGACAAGGAACTTCCTACTAATAGCGGAAGTAACAACAATGTCCATCCTCGGGTTGTCCCAACACCAAACACAGGTTGTTTTGAACCTCCGCTTGTTGACCTAAATCCAAAACTTCTATTCCTTATCCTTCACGGTTACATGAGCAAAGCTCGCGAAAGCTAGTCATCGGATGGAAAAGTTCTTTCAAATTTTTCAAGAGCTTCACTTTGACATAAGCTTCGGATGCCATCATGTTAATGCCCAATTGCATCTACTACGAAACATATCTTTGAGCAACAAAGAAAAGCTATTCGAAATGGCTAAAACGCCTTTGAATGAAAATTGCTCGATGATTAGCTTCATGAAAAAGCTTCCAGAAGCTTGGAGATCCCGGAAAATTTCTTCTTCCTTGTGTTTTCTCGGGATGATTGAATGCTTTGCCCTTGCCGATCTTGGTGCAAGCATCAATCGATGCCTTACTCGGTGTGGAAGAAACTATCTCTTCCGAACTTATTCCCACCGCATGACTCTTGAGCTTGCGATCGATCTATCTCGCGTCCTCTTGGCATCGCCGAGGATGTTTTCGTGAAAGTAGGAAAGTTCCATTTCGGTGACTTTGTGGTCGTTGATTTCGATGTCGATCCTCGAGTTCCCTCATTGTTGGGCGGGGATTTTGAGGACGGGCGTGCTCTTATTGATGTATTCGAGCAAGAGATCACTCCGTGTGGGTAATGAAGTCATACCTTTAACCTCGATCGGACTTGAGTACTCCTCAAATTATGATCTTGAATCAATTAATCAAGTCGATTTAATTGACATTGCTTGCAGGAGTACTCTCAAGAGTTTCTTGGTTATCTTCATAATTACGTGAGTGGGAATTCCAATTCCACCACATCTTCTCATCCTATCATTGCCGACTCTCACCTCTCTCAATCCGTTTGAGGGAGGTGACTTCCTGGAAGAGATCGATGAATTCTTGGTTATTGATGAATCAATTCCACCGAATTGATGGTGTTTATGATTCGGAAGGAGATATTCTCTATCTTGAGCAATTGCTTAATGAAGATCCATTACCTTCACTCCTCCGAAGAAATCACAATTGAGGAAATCAAATCAAGACAAACATCTCTTGATGAATTTCCGAGGTTGAACTAAAGGACACGCCTCCTCATCTCGAATATGCATTCTTGGAGGTGATGATAAATTACCCGTCATTATTGCTAAAGACTTAACCGAGGAGGAGAAAACTGCCTCATAAAGGTCTTGAAGTCACACAAGCGAGCAATTGCTTGGAAACTCTCCGATATTAATGGTATCAACCACGAGTTTTGTACTCACAAAATCTTAATGGAGGATGACTTCAAGCCGGCGATTCAAAGTCGGAGAAGGTGAATCCTAAGATTCACGAGGTTATCAAACAAGAGGTTCTCAAACTTCTTGATGCGGTTTGATTTACCCGATCTACGATAGTCCTTGGTCGCCCCAATTCATTGCGTTCCAAAAAGGGTGGCATTCTCGTTGTCACGAATGAAGAAAGCGAGTTGATTCCAACTCGATTGGTTACGGATGGCGTGTGTGTATCGACTATCGTAAGTTAAACGAAGCCACCCGTAAAGACCATTTTCCTCTACCCTTCATGGATCGGATGCTTGAGAGATTAGCGAGGAACGAGTACTATTGTTTCCTTGATGGTTTCTCGGGTTACTGAGATCCCCATTGATCCATTGGATCAAGAAAACCACATTCACCGCCCATACGGACGTTTGCCTATAGACGTATGCCTTTTGGCTTATGCAATGC
Organism: Chrysanthemum lavandulifolium; assembly: GCA_022545495.1. Lineage (NCBI taxonomy): Eukaryota > Viridiplantae > Streptophyta > Magnoliopsida > Asterales > Asteraceae > Chrysanthemum > Chrysanthemum lavandulifolium. The sequence continues at coordinate 203,231,071 of CM040246.1, read as the reverse complement.
TCACAGCACGTTCCAAAGATGTATGATGGCGATTTTCCACGACATGATCGGGAAACTATGGAGGTGTTTATGGATGACTTCTGGTCATTGGGGACTCGTTTGAGACATGTCTCTCCCACTTAGACAAAATGTTAAAACGGTGTGAAGACACCAATCTATGTCTAAACTGGGAGAAGAGCCACTTTATGGTCAAAGAGGGCATTGTCCTTGGCCATAAGATTTCTAAGAATGGGATCGAGGTTGATAGAGCGAAAGTTGATGTCATTGCTAAACTACCTCATCCCACTACTGTTAAAGGTGTTAGGAGTTTTCTTGGTCATGCCGGGTTTTATCGTAGATTTATTCAAGATTTCTCTAAAATGGCGACCTATGACCCATCTTCTTGAAAAAGATGCTCCTTTCATCTTCTCTCCCGAGTGCATCAAGCTTTTGAAACACTTAAGAAAAGCTTACGGGCACCCATTCTAGTTGCCCCGCGGGACTTACCTTCGAGCTCATGTGCGATGCAAGTGATTTTGCAATCGGTGCGGTCTTGGGCAACGAAACCAAACATTTCCGGCCAATCCACTACGAGCAAAACTATGATCAAGCTCGGACTCATTACACCACTACGAAAAAGAATTATTAGCGGTGGTGTATGCGTTTGAAAAGTTTCGCCATATCTTATCTTGACCAAATGCGTGGTGTATACGGATCACTCGGACTCAAATATCTCTTTGCAAAACAAGATGCAAAGCCGAGATTGCTCCGTTGGGTTCTCCTCCTACAAGAATTTGATATCATCATCCGTGATAAAAAGGATGAGAACTGTCACGATCATCTCTCCCGATTAGAGAACCCTCACCAAAATGTGTTCGAGAAAAGGAAATCAATGAAACTTTTCCTCTCGAAACACTCAATGTGGTTTCTTTTCGTGGAGATTCTTCTACCCCATGGTTTCTTGACTTTGCAAATTACCATGCGGGTAACTTTGTGGTGAAAGGGATGTCGTCCCAGCGTAAAAATAAATTCTTTAAAGATGTGAAACATTATTTCGGACGACCCCTACTTGTTTAAAATTTGTGCGGATCAAGTCATCCGGCGATGTGTGCATGGTCGAAGCCGTTGACATTCTCAAGGCTTGCCATTACGGACCCTCTTGGGGACATCATAGCCCCAACTACCGCCAAGAAGGTGTTTGATTCGGGATTCTATTGGCCCACGATCTACAAGGATGCCCATGAATTCGTCAAAACCCGTGACGCTTGTCAACGTCACGGGAATATCTCACAAAGGAATGAAATGCCAAAACGCCATTCAAGTGTGTGAGATATTTGACATATAGGGCATTGACTTTATGGGGCCATTTCCTTCTTCTCACGGAAATAAGTACATACTCGTGGCAGTTGACTACTTGTCAAAATGGGTTGAAGCTAAAGCTTTACCCACCAACGATGCCCGAGTTGTGGTGAAATTCTTGAAATCCTTATTTGCTAGGTTTGGAACTCCACGAGCCATCATCAGTGATCGTGGTACGCATTTCTGCAATGACCAATTTGCAAGAGTCATGCAAAAGTATGGTGTAACTCACCGTACCTCTCTGCACCACCCACAAACAAGTGGGCAAGTGGAAGTTTCTAACCGGGATAAAGAATCTTGGAGAGGGCGGTTGGTGAAAACCGTGCCTCTTGGTCGGATAGGTTAGATGATGCACTCTGGGCCTTCCGTGACGACCTACAAAACACCCATCGGGTGCACTCCATACAAGTGGGTGTACGGAAGGCGTGTCATCTTCCAATTGAGCTCGAGCACAAGGCATCTGAGGGCCTTGAAACATGCTAATTCGACATTCAAACAATGGTGATCATAGGAAAGTTCAAATGAATGAACTAAATGAACTCCGTGATCAAGCTTACGAGAACTCTTTGATCTATAAACAAAAGACAAAGAAGATTCATGACTCAAAATCAAGAACCGCGTTTTCAACGTTGGTGATCGAGTCCTTCTTTTCAATTCAAGATTGAAGATTTTCTGGGAAGCTCAAATCCACTGATGCCGTCCATTACTATCGCTAAGGTTTATCCTTATGGTACCATTGAGTTATCTCAACCCGATGGTCCTAATTTCAAAGTGAATGGTCATCGGTGAAGCATTATTTTGGCGAGGACATTCCATCCATGGTTGTCCCGGATCTTCAAACTTTCCCCATGAACCAATGAATGCGGGATCGAGTCAAGCTAGCGACTCGGTAATCAAAAACGAGAGCATGCCATATGGGTTTTCACCCATATTTCGACTTCTTTCTACTTTCTACCACCCTAGTGTGGGGGTTGCCACATGTTTCAAAAAAAAAAAAAAAAAAAAAAATCTTCTTTCTAAATAATGGCCGTAGTATTTCCTTTCACGTTCTTTTGTTTCGCATAACTGCTGCACTTTGAATATTGAGGGCAATATTCATTTCTAAGTGTGGGGGATTCTCACGAATTTTATCATGTAATTATACCGCTTTAATCCCCGTTTTGGCCAAAATTTTTTTGGAGTAAGTGTTCTACACTTTCTCATCGAGTTATCGATCCGCCATGTACGTAAGACAAAAGGATTAGCTAATCCAGAGCAAAGCGGCTCTTGGTAAAGATTTCTCAAATCCGTTTATATGGCTTGCAATTTGCCTAAAATTGTATGGTATTCAACTCACCATATCCTAAAAAGTGAAGAGTTGGCTAGCCGCAAGATGATGGCTTGTGGTAAAGGCGGTGGAAAAACCACAATTGGTAATCACCACCAAAGATAATATTGATAATTTATCTAAGAGTTGGCTAGTCCGAATGGTGCGGCCGGTAAAGACAAAATCAAATCCGTTGAAAGTCGGTGGTTTGCTCAAAATCACATGGTTATCGGTGTACCATGGTTCTTACTTGAGCCCGAAACATTTGGCTACTCGAGTAATGGCTTTTGGTAAGAGATTAAAATCCATTATGTTTTCTCAAATCATTGCTAGGGACTAGCAATATCTCGATGTGGGGATTGATGAGTGTGTAAATACTCATCATTTTGTCTAAAATAAAGCGCAAAATCATCTCGAAACACTCGAAACACATCAAAATGATCAAAATATCACAAATCGGTGTTTTATGTGTTTCAAATGCAAAATATCAAAATCGGATGAAAAACATATCAAATTTGCAAAATTGCGCTTTAGTCCCCAAGTTTCAAAAATTGTCAAAATAGTCCACGAGCCAAAATTTCAAAGAAAAGTCACCAAAGGTCTTTTAAAATCACAAATTGTCATATTTAGTCCTTTGGTGAGAAATCTAAAAGTTTTGAGAAAATTACAATTTAGTCCCTAAAATCCAAAATGTTCAAAACTAGTCCTTGGGAATTTTCAAAAGTGTCAAACTAAACCTTGGACTATTAAATGTTGGCAATACAAACCCTTGGATCACTTTTCATGAGTTACATGTTTGGTCCTTGGAAATTGGAACTTTACAATTTTGGTCCCTATGTTTTAATAATCTCTACAAACCATCCAGGACTCAAATAATTACCCAAGCCCAATTATTAACACCCCCGCCCAAAAACCTTTACCCGGTCCGCTTACCCAACCCGACAACCCAAACCCAACTTTTAAAATAAACAAAACCCGCCCTTTCCTATACTTCACCCCGACCGGTTTATGCAACATCCCCTCCTCAAACCTCCCATAGCCACCCTATTTCACCCTTTGTCTCCTCCACCTCACCTACCCAACCCACCACAATTAATGCACCTCTTTCCCCTGTCTCTTATATCAAAACAGAAAATGGCGCCAAAACCAAATTAAGGGCCAAGATGAGTTTAAGCCAATGAATGGTCAAGATTGCTGCTGGGATTTGCTCAGAAGGTGAGAGAAAGAGCTTTGGATTATATAAAGACCAAGAGGGAAGCTAGAGAAGGAGTTAGTCTTAGTTTTTCTAAATTGTATGTCGTTTCAAAAAATTATTAGCTCTTAGTTAGTTTTTAATTATGATTTAAAGTTCATTTGTACTCAATTAAGTTGTCCAAGTGTATTGCAACTCAGTTTTAATCTCAATTCAGGTGTTAAGTAAAATTTCATATTTCTGTGTTACTGCTTGAATTTACAATATCTAAATCTAAATCCCAAGCTTCAATAAGCTTCTTTATAAGTTGAAACAAGCTTATGTTAGCTTATAATAGCTTTTCATAAGCCTGTGGTTAAGATTGGAACAAAATTGAAACTGGTCAACAAAAGTCAAAGGAAGAAGCAAAATGGGTACAGAAAGGATATGGGTTGATTTCAAAGCTGGAAATGGGTTGAAATAAAGCAGTGGGTTGAATTTGATAGGGTAGGGTTCTTGGTTTCAATTTGGCAGGCCATAGTAGCCATTGGACAAGTTGTAAGTCAATTTCATGATCTTATGCATAATGTGTATTTGTAGCTTTAATTAGCTAAAACCTGTTCTAAAAGTTGTATTTAGGACTTATAAGACTTAGTTTGATCATAAATCATAGTTGGTTTAGTTGTTACCTCTTTAAATTTTCAAAACAGTTGCATTAAGTAGTGTTTGGGATTACTGATTTAATTGGGTTCAGGGCTTGTTCAGTGCATAGCTTTTGTTTGTTCAAGTTTGTTTAGTCATTTTATACTCAAACCTGTCAAGATATTGTGCCTGCAAACACTACAAGTCAATCTTACATCTAATCTGTCTCACTGTGCTTAACTGTGGGAATTTTGTGAATCAAATCACTCATCTTGTGTTCAAAAATCATTAAGTTAGCTTGTAGTAGTCATAAAACATCTTATAACATCAACATCAGTAACAAAATTGGTTCCAAAGTTCAATTTAGTCAAACTGTGTATCTTTCGCAAAAAGTCAAAAGATGTCAAAATGGGTTTTTCACAGAATTTGCAGATTGTGCATAGGGTTCATAATAGCTTTTTAGGTTCTGGTTTTTGGGATACAAGTAGCTTACTAGGTGGTCTTTAAGACCTAGTATCTGTTTTTAGCTTTAGCCCTTTGGATAAGCTTGGGCATAAGCTCAAAGTGAGCCCTAGGTGCCCGCTCAGACTCGTGATTAATCGAGTATTTTCTCGATTTTATTCAAGCTTGCATGAGCTTGTAATAGCTTGTTGGGGCTAGTCTTTTGGTTAACAGTAGTCATTTAGGTCTAGTTTAAGTCTTAATCATTGGTTTTAGGTGCAGTAGCTTAATTGGGTGCTTATTTACAGTGCAGTAGGCACCAAAATCTGGTTTAGCTTAAAATTCATAAACACCAAATTTGTGATATCTTGCAAATCAAGAGTCTGTAACTTGTTGATTTTTGTTTGATTTGGTCATATTTAGTATTCCATAGCTTCGTGATCGGTGTGGTAGCTTATTTGCTCATTTGCTTATCAAGTGCTTATTTCAATAAGCACTTGATTCAAACATTCATAATCTTCAAGTAATCACCTGTTTTCCATTTTCCTAGCTTCTTAACATTATTTTAGAGTTTCCTGAAATTTTGATTTTTCCTATTTGTTTTGCTATTTTTCCTAATTTAATCTAGTTTTAAGCATTTTTAATTAGCATTAAATATAAAAATTCGTAAAAGGTTCCAAAAATAATTTTCAATTTTCTTAGGTTTAGATAAATATAAAAAGTAGAAAAAGTAATTTTCAATATTTTCATAGTTCATTTGGTAATTTTAGTGATTTAATTAGATTTTAATAGTTTAAAATTCATAGAAAATAGAAAAATAGTCATAAAAATACAAAAATAGTTTTGAAAAGTCTATTTTGATATTTTAGACTTTTCCAAGTCTTAATCTTATTTTCTAGCCTTATTTCACATTTTCTTGTATTTTAGGTAATTAATTAATAGTTAAAAATAGTTTTAATTAAATAATTAGTTTTAAAAATAATTTTCTTTTTCCATAAATTTTCTTTTATCATTAGGATTGTAAAACATCATTTTAATTTTAGTGATAGCGTTTATTTAATAGATTTTATCTTTTAATTTCCTCTCATTTGCATTTTAGCCTTTGTATTTGTTTGATATTTACGTAGTATAATCACCAATTCATAATCCTTTTTAGTTCAAACTTCTCGATCACTATCGTTGATTGATCCATTGCATAGCTCATTTGGGACATAACGACTGTGGAAACACTTTGCTCCTCTCGATCTTAATTGCATTAGTGTTTGAGCGGTTTTAGTCTTTAGACTTGTTGTTTAGCACCAATCAACGGTCATTTCACGAAATCTCGTTCTTTTATGATAAATTGCATTTCTGGCGTTTTTTACGTGTTTCGGCTTTAAGCGGTTTTTGCACCCAATGAGACTTATCGCTCATTTTATATTTTTAGATGGAGTATAATGATGAGTTTCATCATTCCTACAAGTTTCATATTTTACGATACCGGTTTACGTTTATGACTTAATAACTTACCGTTAGCGATTTTCGAACCAAACTACACTCCGTAAAATCAAGATAATATCAAGAAATTCCAATCTTATCCACCACCTCACCATATGAACGTGTATAAACACATGTAGGGATGATATTTGATCATTCCTTAGATCATTACAAGTATACAACTTAACCATGGTTAGTTTTTAACCCTATATATAGTTAACTCCTAAATTTTTCCTATAAATACCAAGCAAATCACTACATATTTTCTTGCACCACACCTCTTTATCTATCAAAGTCCTAAAACCCTAAGGCACTTATCTTATATTTTGTAAGAAAATTAACTAGCTTTTGAAAGAAAACTAGTGTTTGATCTTCGTTCTTGGAAGTTTTCAAGAAAGAGTCGTTACAATTGTTGATACAAAAGTTGGGCATTCCTTGTTTGAAGCTCCGGCTCTCGTACCAATTGAGAATTGTTGCTTGAGACCTGCGCACTAAGAGACAAAAGACACGTTAGCTTACTGGTGGGATTGTTTCCCACGATTATCCTCGGCGTGAGAGTAAGTAATCGGTTTAGGGTTTAAGGAGAATTAGGGTCTGAGATCGTACCTTAAGCGAGGGATGTAATTCCTTTATATACACACGAAATCCTTGTTGGTTAGTGTTCCTCAACCTTCGGCGTATCCCGCCTAAGTCGGTTGGCGAATGATTATCTCCTTAATTAAGAGATATCCGATATCTATTTCAGTAAATAGATTCGTAGGTGGGCCTCGTGGGCCTAAGCGCTTATCGTAGCCCGACTCATCTTTGGGCTTATCAAGATAGGTTTTGGGCGGGTTCGTGACCGGATATAGACTATACGTCATCATGTCCCCCCAGTCTAGTATGCGTAGTAACTAACTGCGGATGCTAGACTAATAACCGTAGTCAGCAAAAAACTCCGAAGCGTAGCCAAGAAGACATAAAATATAACTGCCCATACATTGTACCTAGACAGAGGGTTAGAAAATTGGTTCCTCGTAAATCGGGGGAAAATTACTGCTGTGACGTCCCATCAAGCAATCTCAGCCACACTATTAGTAGTAGTGCGGTCCACGTGTCACTCATCGTGTGGGCGAGAAGAATTATATAACCCCTTAGGGCATTTCCGTTCGTTTCTCACAGTAAAAAAAAAACTTTATCCACCATTGCTAACAAGACATCAAACTTCAACCCAGAAAAGTATTGCATTTAAAAGGTAATCGCGCGTGCGCTTTGTAAAAACAGTATCATGGTCAAGCAATTGTCTGAATTCACCTCCAACCTTGCCGAAAGTGATCTTCTAGAGTTCACGTCGGATTACTTTATACCGCTTGACGTGCATCCGGTTGTTCAGGGTGCGCAAGCGTCTATCATGATTTCACAGCAGGGAAAATAGGGTATACACACGATTCTTTGAATTTGCCAATCAACGTGTGCCCTTATCCCGATTTATGTGCGATGTTTTAAATTATTCTGAGTTGCATATATCCGGCTACCTTTGTATTGGTGCGGCCAAAATTACTAACTTTGAAGTGAATTGCCGGTTGCTGACGGTTAATCCAACCACCCACCTATTCCGTGCCTTCTATCACACGACATGGTCACATGGGTGGGTATCTTTTGCTAAGCGTGCCGGCAAATTGCAGTGTTATACTGAAAAATTACATGCGCTTAGAAACTGGAGAGAATCGTTTTTCTGGGTAGACGACATATGCTTTCCGTGGCACCATGACTTTTATACCCAAGGAACATTCTTTGAGGATGAGTGCCCGTACTGGATCATATATAAACGAGGATGCGGGCGGATTAATGCAAACCGTATCCCCATTAGTTCATATCACGAGGAATTTTGGTGCATATGGGCATCGGTAGTAATTATTTTGGTATCTTGGGATGAAGTGCCAATCTTTTTTAGCTACCGATGGCGGGTGGGTACTCGTTCCTCGCACCTCCTTTTGTCCTTAATGTAAGATTTTCTATGCTTTTCTTGCATTATAACTTTGTGCTATTTGTTGTCATATGTTGCAGAAATGGATCTATTTACAGCGGTGCGGCTAAGCGGCCAGCTTGAGGTAAGGGCGAGTACATCCCAAAAGAAGGGAGGAATCTATACTAGCGACCTTCTTTGGTCATGTCATGGAGATGAACATGGGGAAGCAGTGCACGAGTTCCTCTTTTAGGTGGGCGACACCACTACAAAGTGTTCCCACCCTAAGGTGCCTTCTCTTGTGGTGACCACCACCGTAGCCGTGGCGCCACCTATGGATGAAGAAGAAGAGGAGTCGGAGGCTGGGTTAAAGCGCAAGAGATCCATCGGAGAGGATGGCGCAAGTACTTCAAGGAAAAAACGCCCAATGATCCTTACTGTGGAGTCATCCACCAGTGATGTTGCCTCATCGCACTTTCGGCCGGCGTCGCTAGCCATGATAAGTGGATGCGTTTCTCATCTTCTTTTTCTTTGTTTTTTTTAGCGTAAATGGGAACCTGATAATACTTTGTCTGTGTGTGCAGGTTTGAGCAGGTTGAATCTCCCCAAGGATAGTCCGTTTTGTTCGAGCCCGCAACCAAAAAGATGAAGATTTATTCTTTGGGGTTGCATCAATGGGTCGATTAGTGGAGGAGTTAATGCGGTGGGCTGCGCACAAGTCGCAGCAGTTGAGAAGCTAAGGGTATGTATAGGTGGTGAAAGCGACCAGGTGCTCGAAAGATGAGAAGATTGCTTTGTTAGGCGCGGTTGGCGATGCAGGTCAAGTAGAGAGCTCGAGCGTCATGCACGAAAGCAGTCGAGGAGAAAATGGTGATGGGCCAAATAGGCCAAGGCGTAGAGGCGGCGGTACAAGGCTTCTATTCTGGGCCCTACAATATTTGGAGAAGAATAAGGATGCATTAACCTCGCAGTTGGAAGATTTTGGTGCGACGGTGAGCAGCGCTCTGGAGGCACAAGAGACGAAGCTACGGAAGCTAACTTTGGAGTATGATGAGGAATTATATCCTCATCTAATGTCTACCATTTCTGAGCATAGGTGGCTTATCAGCCATGGTCTGCGTCTCGCTGCGCTGAGTACTCTAGAGTCCGAGGAGGTGGTGGGCAAATTTGGTAATGTAGTCCAATGTGCCTTGGCGAGAGGAAAATCAGAGGCTATAGGGCTGCAGAGGCCGACTTGCTAAAGGTTCCTATTGACAAGGTTCACAGGTATGATCTTGATCTTATGAGACTACGGTTCTTCGCTATGAATAACATGAAGACTTTAGAGCTCCCCATGATTGCGGAAATGGGCGTGACCGGGATTATCCTATACCGTTATGATGGAAGGATTGACTTTAGCGCCATCGTCGAGGATGCGAGCATAGCCGGACTATTATCCGAAGCCTAATGTCTCTCGGTTGCAGTACCTATTTTTGCTCGCTTGAAGGACATGTTGAATCCCTTTGCTCTAGAGAAAGAAATGTCCTTAAAGGAAGTATTGGGCGCATGCTGCAGACTTAGCGAAAGGGAAGGTATTAAGGTAAAGTGTTGTTATGCGGGGTTGGTGCAGCTCACCTTCCAAGATCGATGGCGTGCGTGGCGTTGCCACCGTGTCGCGTCGGGACTCAGACTTGTTGAAGAGGCTTGGTGAGGCAAAAGATACTGTAACCCGTGTGGGTAGCTCATCGATTACACGTTGTCATAGTTGTACTTTTTGAAGTAACCATCCTTGTGTAAGAACTTGTAGCTATAAAGAATCTTCTTTTGCTAAGTAGTATTGCAACTTGTAACGTTCATACGTATCTTTAAATAAAAAATTTGTGGCCGGGAAATCAAATATGTACGTCAGCGCAAATAATCCATAATCATGTATGAAGATTATAATATAATTGAGAAATAATTTCTAAGTATTTTATCATAGTCGTGTATGTTATGATATGCAGCGTACTGTAAATATCACATTTAAGGAATCAAGTGTCTTGAAGCCTAAGTTGTTAAACGTGCACCATGTGCGTTGTTGCGCAACCGTCGTGGGATGCGCACAAAACTTATTCCAACGTCTTGTGAACAAGGTGTTTAACAAGGATACATGATCCGGTGTTGATGGGTTTGCAACCCTCTTACTCAACAAGTTGTTTAGTAGGTTAACTTATCATTTTACCCTCGTATGTGTATTTATTGCATGCGCGCCATGTAGGCGGAAAATAGAAAATTGTTAAGACATACAGTATATGGAAATAACAAATTTAAGTGTGTCATGGAGTTAGCTAGAAACCGCAACGTTTTATTAATACTTGCAAGTGTTTGTGAGAAAACAGATAAGATATTAGACTAAGGAAACAAAAAGTAAATACATAGATGTTTGATAGGTACTATGGTAAAGTGCCTAAGCGTTGGTAGCGTCGGACGTGGCCACTCCTATAGGTAGCACCTCTTGAGGTTGCAGATGTTCCATGTCTTGTGACAGCTCTTTTCCATCAAGCTTAGTAACTTATGCGAGCCGTTCACGAGGCTTGGTAACCTCGTAGGTCCTTCCACTTTGGTCGAGTTTGCCGTGTCTTACGTGTGGCTCGCATCGTTAGCGCGGTGAAGCGAAATCACCTCGTCTGAAGGAGACACTGCGTGCTTTGGCGTCATAGTATCCTTTCATCTTTGACTTTGATTTTCCTCCCTTATGGATGCGGCGTTCGCGCTTTCTTCCAAAGCAGTCCAAATCAATACGTCGTTCGGTAGTCATTAGTTGCCGCGTTAATTTCGGTGGTGCGAATAGTTGGCATTCAATTCGGCGAAGATGACGACACATCCCATAGACTAGTGAAAGGGGTATCTCCGTCTTTGGTTTTTATTGAGGTGCGGTGCGCCCACAAAACATCACGAGAGCTCTTCCACCCATCTTCCTTTGTGTCTATCAGCGGTGCTTTAATTCCTTCACCGGTGCGATTTGCGCGCTCTACTAAGCCATTGGTTTGTAGGTGTTTAAGCGATGAAGTGTTGCGTGATATTCAACTTCTCGCACCAATCCTTGAAAGGATTTTCGCAAAATTGTTTCCCGTTGTCCGAGATGATTTCGCCGGAGTAAACAAAGCGGCATATAATGTTTTCCCACGAAGCGTTTCACTTGGTTGCCGATGATTGTTACCACGACTTTGCTTGATCCACTTAGTGAAGTAGTCTATGGCGACTATGAGGAATTTTAATCCTCCATTGCGGTTGGGAAAGGTCTGCAATGTCGATACCCCACTTGTAGAATGGTGTGGGGATGTGATTGGTGTTAGCTCGTCTTTGTGGTTGGGCGCGGACGGGTCGATGAACTTGGCAATCGTTGCACTTCCTTATTAAGTCCCGCGCATCGTGGTGCATGGTTGGCTAGTAGTACCACGATCTCATGGCGCGCCACAGCGGACCGTGGTCTGAGTGCATCTTGCATGAACCTTCATGGATTTCTCGCAAGACGTAATTTGCTTGTAGTGGTCCTACACGCCGGAGCCATGGTTGAAGGAAGGGCGTCGATGCGGTATGTTGTCTCAAGTTGAATCTTTGTGCGGTCTGCGTATCCTGCGAGCTTCCTTACGCTCTTGGGGTAACATTCCTTTGTTTAGGAATTCCGTTATCGGTGTCATCCATGTAGGACCTTCCTCCTCTATGGTGTGGAGACTTCCATATCGATATGGATTTTCTTTTGAGTGTTTCTACCAGCACTTGCTTTGACAGTGTGCGAAGCTTGTCGAGGCAATCTTGCTTAGTGCATCCGCCTTGCGATTTTCTCCTCTAGGAACTTGCTTGATGGTAAATCTATCAAAGCCTTTAATCGGTGTCTTGGTCTTGTCGAGATCTTGAATCATATTATCTTCTTTAGCCACGTATTCACCCAACACGTGGTTGGCTACTAATAGGAATCCACATTTGCTTCCGGTTACGTGACACCCATTAGTGTCTGCGATGCGCGGTCCGTGATTAGAGCTTCATATTACGCCTCATTGTTTGTCATTGTAAATTCAAAGCGCGATGCGTAAGTGAATTCCATTCCTACGGATTTGTGAGAATGAGGCCGACTCGACCCGATCACGCATGAGATCCATCGTAAACAAGATCCATGGATCTTGTAGTACTTTACTTGGTGCGGTACCTCGTCGGTGTCGGCTTCTCGATGATGAAGTCGCGAATCGTCCTTTGATTGTGGTGCGTGGTGCGTAAAGATGTTGTGTTCTCCTAGTAATACACTCCACTTCTGGAGTCGGCTGACGCATCAGGTTTGGAGATGATCTGCTTGATTGGTTGGTCTGTGATTACTGCTATCGGGTGCGCTTGGAAGTACCTGCGTAATCGCTTGGCAGCAAACACCAATGCCAGAACTAATTTTTCCATGGCACTGTAGTTCATCTCCGTCTTCTTAAGCGCTTTGCTTACAAAGTAGATAGGGGTTTGTACTGAATCCCTATCTGTTAGTAGCACTGCGCTGACTGCTCCATGAGTTGCTGATAAATACATGATCAGTTCTTCCCCTGGTCGGGGTGCGACAAGTGTTGGGAGCGTTGCTAGATGCTGTTTGAGCTGAGTGAAGGCTTCTTCCGCCTCCGTGGTCCACCGAAAATCACCCTTTTTTATACATTTCTTGAGTGTTTTGAAAAGAGGTAAGGATTTTTCTGCTGACTTGGATAGGAACCTGTTTAGGCCGGCCAACTTTCCGTTGAGAGATTGGACTTCCTTGACGTCTGTGGTGAAGGAAGTTCGATGACCTCTTGTCTTTTCGGACAAGGTTTTATACCGTCAGCTCTATTAGGTATCCTAGGAACATGCCTTGATGGCTTGAAGGTGCACTTCTTGGTTAGCTTCATGTTAATCTCGTAGAGTCTTGAGCGTTTCCTCTATGTCACGCACAAGCTCATCTTGATATAGCTCTTTATGACCAAGTCATCCACATAGACTTCGTGTTGCGGCCCTTTGTTTTTGAAAGCATTATCTACTAATCGATAGGTAGCGCCAGATTCTTCAAGCCAAAGGGCATTTTGTATAACGATGGCGCGCAAGCTTGTGTGAAAACTATTTTTCCTCGTCTTCCTTAGACATACGTATTTGGTGATATCCCTTGTATCGTCGAGGAAACACTTTAATGATTCGTTGAAGTGAGTGGTGAAAACACAATATCAGCGTATATCAAAATAATCGTAAATCCGACAAATCAACCCTTTGGGAAAAGGTCAACGTGCCAAACCTCACGAGTGTGATAAAGTGATACCGGAAAGTGATTTCCGGTGCGTGTCCCAACGAGGTGTGAATGGAAGGATTCGTTGAGTTTCGTGATTTGAACTTGAATTGGTTTTTAATGATTTGTTTGGATTTGATTACGAATTCTACAAATTAATTAACGGGAAAGTAATTAAGGCAAGGGAACCCTAATAAACTAAAATTAAACTATCACTAAACCTAAGGAATGATAAAACTAAGCTACACTAAGTCCTAGGGTGCAAAACGCAAAAGCGTAAAAGCAGTAAAACAACCCGAGCCATAAGCGTAAAAGTTTTGCAATTTAAGGGCTCTGGTGTGAAACCAATTTTCCTACGATCTATTCGACTAAAATAATTTTAGAAAAAGCGGAATATTTTTCGACTTTTAAATTAATTTCTACGAATTAAAAACGATTAAACACTAATTAATTGATTAAAAATACTAAACTAATTAAGAAAAATCTGAAAATTTACAGAAAACTACTTAAAAGGGTACTGATCCTAAGAAAATTGAAAAACGTGGAGGTTGCTATGTAAAATAAGCTCAAAATAAGCCAAAACTGGCTTATAAGCACAACTGACCAAGATGCCTTAAAAGATTTGTTTATGTAAAATCTAACGAGACAAGACCCAAGGGCGCAATGGTTGAGGTGTTGTGTTGTGAGATGGATGGCGTGGGTTCGAGTCCCAGCCATGCCATTTTTTGCAAAACATTTTTTTGTTCAACTTTTCTTTTTGAAACTTGTCAAGGGCAAAGAGATAAGCAACTTTAGTGAAAAACTTTGTTATGAAACCTTACAAATAAGCTGAATAAACAGCTTTTACAGTGCTGATTTGGACAGAACAAACACACCTTTTTAACAGTTTCCAAACACCCCCTTTTGAACAAACAAACAAGAACTCCCTTGTAAATCTAGAAAGTGAGATTAAACTATGAACTTTGTGAAAGACTTATGCTTTGAAAACTCACAATAAGCTTTATAAATAGCTTATAAGTGACTGATTGTAACAGTGAGCAACCAAAAACCTTTGCTACAGATTTTGAAAAGAAACAAACACCTTTTTAAGCTAAAAACCAAACACCCTTTATGCAAGTTTTGGTTTTAAAATTACAAATAAGCAGTTGACATAAGAACTTAGGATGATAATTAAGCTAAAACATGACTTGTTAAACCAAAATAAGCTGCAATTAATCAATGGCAATAACAAAGAATAGGGAAAAACAGTTGGAAGCAGGTTTAGACTAAGGGAGTCCTAAACTAGAATAAAATGGAAAATAAGCAATCTAAAAGATGTGAATAAACTGAAATAAGCTAAGAAGGATTAAAGCTAATCTAATGCACTAATAGACACCTAAGTAAACCTGAATAAGCTAAGTTAAATGACCAATAAGCTAATGAGTAAAGAAAGAAGGGAAATGGCCTGTGGTACAGCAGGCTGCAAACAGCCTTGGGGGCACCTGTTAGGAGCTTATTTTGAGCCACGAAAAGATCATCCAAAGCCAATACAAGCTACACAAATTAGAGTTAGCATAACCAAGATTATAGAACAACTGATTGAGGCCAAGAAGGAGCTACAAACAGCCTAAGAATAAGCTTGCATCAGCTTATTTGGGTTGCTGATGTAACTGATGCAGAAAAACATTGAAATGGGACAAGTTTTGCTTCAAGTTAAATTGAGTTAGAAACTGATTTGATGCATGAAATTAAACACATACTGAGTTGGTGACATAATAATTTAAGAAAAGCAAGATTTGCATGATTTGGACATCAAATGGCCGAGAAAATTGCCAAAACAATGACATACGCTCTTGTCTTGTGCGATGCCAAAATCTGAAAAGACCTTTTTTAACAAATTACATGGACACGGTTGAATGGATTTTTTAAGCTTGTGAACTTACTAATTACTTAAAGTGCAATTTGACCTTGAAGGTCAAACGGGTAAAAATTTCTTTGTGACCAATTTAGACAGCGAACCAAACACCCCTGAATGGGTGTTGTCCTTCAAAACAGATTTTGATCCCTTAAAGAAAAATTGCATTCAACTTCATTCAACTGATTTGGAATATCAATAACATCTACCACTAATGAAAAGAGAGACAATGTAACCAAAATAAATTTCCATTCATTAAAAGACTTGCATTACAGAAAAGTAAAAAAACAACTTTTTTTTCAAACTAGTAAGGGATGCCTTATACTTGGCTACAAAGGTCCTATTTATACTACAATCTACTGGTCTTCCACTCTTCAGGCCTTGTGTTTCTTCAGTGAGTACAAAGTGGCTAAAGATCCACATGTGCTTTCTTGAGCCAAATCCAAGCGTCCAATAAGTAGGTATCACTTTGAAGCAATCTAAGCCATCCGCTGCTCTTTTTGACTAGGATTGATGAGCTGGACATGGGGAAATAGTAGTGGGTTTGGGATTTGGGTGAATCCGGTTAAAAGAGGCTAAGGTGGGTTTGGGATTTGGGTGTATCCGGTCAAAGGAGATGGTGGAGTGTTTGGGTTTAGGTGAAGTTGGGTAAAAGGGAGAAGGAGGGGTGGAGTGTTCTTGGTTGTGGAGAAAGAAAGGTAGGGTTAGGGTTCATGGGGGATTGGGTAATCTAGGGTTCTGGGTATGTGGTATCTTGGGCGGGAAAATGGGAAGAAGGAAGACAGGGGTGGGTGGTTTATTCATTTGACCGGGTCAGGGTAAGGGTTTGACCGGGTATAGTGTTAATGGATTGGGTAGTATTTGGGCCTAAGTGGATTGTGTTTTAATTTAAACTTGGGATTAAACATGGATCCACAAAATACTTAAGGACCAAAAGTGTAACATCCGAAAATCCAAGGACCACTCATGTATTTCTGAAAATTGATCCAAGGGTCAAACATGTGAAACTCAAATATTCAAGGGATCAAATCTGTCATTTTTGAAATTCCAAGGACTAAACTTGACAATTTTAAAAATCTAGGGATCAAAACTGTAATTTCTCAAACTTTTGAAGTTTTTCACCAAAGGACTAATTATGACAATGATGATTTCAAAGGACCTTTGGTGACTTTTCTTTTAAAATACGTGCTCGGGGACTATTTCATCAAATTTTGAAGGCGGGACCTAAGCGCCAATTATGCAAACTTTGTTCGTTTTCATTTGTTTTGCATAAAACATATAAAACACAATTTTGAGATATTTTTAGTATTTTGATGCATTTGAGTGTTTTAGATGTTTCTGTTTCGGTTGACCTAAAATGATGAGTGAATACGCACTCATCAATATCCGCACAAGGACTCTATTTTCGATCTATCTCGGTAATGGATAGCGATCTTGTGGACATGCTTTATTAAGATCGGTGAAGTCTCACGCACATTCGCAGTCGCCGTCGCTCTTTTTACCATTCTTGGGTTAGAAAGCCGATCGTGGTAGTAGACTTCACGCATAATTCCGCATCCACCGGTTTTGTACCTGCCGCCGAATTGCTGCGCGCTACGGGGCTTGGCGCGCTTCTTGGCGTTTTGGTGAAATACCCTCGGATTCTCGGTTCATGCTCGTGATTGGCGTGGCACCCTGTCATGTGTTTTGGCCCCATGCAAAATGTCCAAGTTTTTGCAGAGCGCACATGGTCGCTGGTTGTCCGACAATGACCCTCGATGGCTATTTCTGTTCGGGTATTACGGGTGAATCGCAACCTTGGGTTTGGGACTTTGGTGGCATACATGCGGGATCGGTGTCATTTCGCATGTAGCAGTGTTACATTCTCTATTCGATACCGTGGCATTGTAAAGAGTAACAATGCCCCTTTCATCGGAATTTAAGCATCCGTCTTGTTGTTGATGGTCTTCGCGCATGGTCGATATCCGGGTCTCCGATAATGCCATTGTATGGCGAAGAGGATTTGATCACCATAAACTCCATCAAGTCGCCGCAGAGTGTTACGCATTGCCAATCTTGTTGGTAATCGTAGTTGCCCATGGGCCATATCTTTTCACCCGTCAAACCGGTTAGCGTCGTTCGACCGGGCTTAGCGGCTGCGTATTTCGGGCCTTGATTGTTTGAAACAGTGCTCATACATGATGTCCGCCGATGCTCCACCATCGGCGTACATGCGGTGGATGTTGTGACCTCCGCATTAATCTCGATGGTGAGTGGCTCTACTAATCGTTGTCGTAGTTAGAGTAGGGAAAGAGATTTAACTTCTTGAAAACTCTGGTGACCTTACGTCTAGTGACCACCGCCATGATTGTATCATGTAGATCGTGTCGGCCTTGTCTTTGGGTGTCTCCTTCTTGTTTCCACTCTTTGTCTATCCTTTCCTCTTTAATGTTTTTGACCAAGTGGTCCAATCTACTTTCTTTAACCATATTGTCGATGAGTTGGCAGATTGGACACATTCGTTAGTGGTATGGCCTTACGTGCATGGTAATCACAGATATCCATTCCCGATACACCGATCCTGCAGGGGTGCGCATATCGTGATCTTAGAAAATTCGCACCTTACATTGCAGTATTTCCTTTGGGGTCTTGATCGGTGGGGTGTGTCATCATTATCCCTCCCGCTCCCCGGCTGCGATAGCTCTATTACAGTTACTACTCGGTCATTGGATTGTCTCCCGTGTTGTTCTGTGACGGTGGTTCGAGTAGTTCCTTTGCTATCCGCCGTGGCGCTTCTCCTGTCTGAAGGACCGAGGCGTTTCATGAGTTCATCAAAGGTTTCGGGAATCTTGTCGTTCAACCTCTTGATGAGTTCGGATTATTAATCCGTTCATGAAACCGAGAGATCTTAAACAATTCGGGCATGCTTTAACTTGCATGCATTCATCTTTGAAGCGTTCCATGAATAAACATAGATTCTCCTTGGCGCTACTTTACCTGGCGAGCTCGGCAGATTTTTAGCGCACTTCTTCCTACGAGTAAAGTTTAGGTAAACGCCTTTCTCAATTCCTCAAAGCCATTGATGCTTCTGCGTGGAAGCTTCTTGAACCAGTTCGCGCGTTTCCCAGCTAGTGTGGAGTTGAACATGTGGCACCACACGGTGTGGCCAATTTTCAATTGTCATTGTTGATTCAAAAATTTTGAGGTGATCATCGAGTGCTTTGTTCCATCATAGGTCTTTCGTTGGCATGCGCCTTCTTTTGCTACGAGAAGTCAGCGATGCGCCGAGTAGCGCATCCACCTTTTGACGGCGCCAAGGAGGATATATCTTCATCCTCCCGGTCATTATATCTGTTTTGGACTTCGGTGTCGGTTTCGCTATCCTCGTTGTCAGGAATTTTGAGGGGCAATTTTCCCTCTTTCGGCGCTTGCGCCGTCCCTCGAGTTTGTACTCGGGGACTTTCACTGGGAATAGTGTCGTCCCATTTGTCTTGGATTCTGCGGCTACCAAGTCGGTGTGGACATTGATGCGCTTTTCATCTTCATCACTCTCACTCATGTGATGCGGTGAGATGTCTCATCATCCTCGATTACGTTGAATCTTGGGGTCGGTGGCTATCTCTCCCGCTTCTCTTTACGATGGCGGCGGTGGGAAGTCTCGTGTTCAGAATCGAAATTGAGTCGAGCTTTCAAGTTCAGGCACGATCTCTTCTCTTCCTCTTGCATGAGGCGGTTAATGTTTCGTAGTTTTGGGATACGAAATCTTACAGTTCCAGCTACGGTGTGACCCCTCGAGAGCGAGTGTGTTTGTTTCTATTACTACACCCTTATTTGGTCGGTGCATCTTGTACCTTTGTCGGTCGGGTTTCTAGCACCGATTGAAAGGAGAGTAAGGGCAGTCTTGTGATGGGTCTACTCGCTCGTTGTGGTTGTAGTGGCTTGGGTTGTTCGGCGGTTCCACTGAGAGGAAGATCAAGTCTTGGCACGATCCCTTATTTTTAGCAATGTTGGTTGTCCCAGTGCTTGGGAGTTAGTCCGCTTTGTGACTTCTTTCCCGTAAGGTCATTGCGATCGGCGACTTCCATGCTTCGTCATTCTAGTCTTGGTTCTTAGTGTAGGGTCCGGATGGCGCCACTTGTTGATACAAAGTTGGGCGTTCCTTGTTTGAAGCTCCGCTCTCGTACCAATTGAGAATTGTTGTTGAGACCTGCACTAAGAGCAAAAGACAGATTAGGCTTACAGTGGGATTGTTTCCACGATTATCCTCCGCGTGAGAGTAAGTAATCGGTTTAGGGTTTAAGGAGAATTAGGGTCCCGAGATCGTACCTTAAGCGAGGGATGTAATTCCCTTTATATACACACGAATCCTTGTTGGTTAGTGTTCCTCAACCTTCGCGTATCCGCCTAAGTCGGTTGGGAATGATTATCTCCTTAATTAAGAGATATCAGATATCTATTTAGTAAATAGATTCGTAGGTGGGCCTTCGTGGGCCTAAACGCTTATCGGTACAGCAGGCTCATCTTTGAGCTTATCGAGATAGGTTTTGGGCGGTCGTGACCGATATAGACTATCGTCGTGATAATCTTCAAATAACTTCAAGTCTCCAAAAGGCGTCGTTATAATCTTCTTTTCTTTTCGGGTTCTCAAGAAGGCGTTGTTATAATCTTCTAATAGCCTTGGGTTTTCAAAGATTGCAAATTTACGTCGAGCTCGCTAATATTTTATTTTTTCATAATACTCAAGCATTCTATTTTAAGGTAAGTATTTATAAAGCTCAAACTTATTTAAATACTTATAAACTTTGTTAGTTTATTTATTGTATTTATAAACTCTTAATATATCATATAATCAAGTAATTAAAATACATATTTTACGTATTAAGCACTACAACACTAGGGAACTTCATGTGAGGGGTTCATTTGGGTAAGCGGATCGACGAGTTCTTGGATTCTGAATTAAAATGTCCTAGCTCCTCCGACGTTTCTGCATGGCATCTAAATTGTGATGGCCGAATGGTAGTACGAGATATACAAACTAAAACCATTTTATAAATACTGGTGGTAGGAATAGTACATCCCGTGGGAATATCTTGTCCCTAAAGATATATTTCATACATTAAATGACTGTGCCCCAGCATAATGAATGACTGTACCCCAGCATAATTTGTCTTTCACATGTTCCTATAGTCTATGGATTATATGACTTTATGGGTCAGTTGAGGACCATAGGCCTGCTTGCGAATAAAAAACTATGTATGTGATACAAACCCAAAACATAAAGCAAATTTACATATGGTACAATCACATTTATTAAGATCCAACCACAAGGAGGTGAAGGCAATTTTAAATAAGAATTGATTACACATTCTCAATTTTTATTGACACACTAATATATGCATTAGACAGTTATATTTTAAATATAAACTGTTTTAATTGCTTGTATATTAGAGTGTACTAATAAAAATATAAAGTGTGCAAATCAATTCTTATTCTAAATATATGGCCTCTTGATATCTAAACAAGAAGCCACAACAACAAACACAGGTTAAATAAAATTCTTGGGACAATTTTCACGGACCGAAGGCACAAACACGAAATCCTCTGACCTTGGAGCGGTCAAGCCTGCCCGTTCATCAGTAATCAACACATGCTTTTCATTCACGTTCCAATCAAAGCACTGGATGAGACCGGCAATGACCACAGGAAGTTCTCTCATGGCCAAATTAATACCCGGGCATCCTCTCCTCCCGGTCCCAAAAGGCAAAAGTTGAAAACTTTGTCCCTTAATATCTAAAGAACTCTTTAGAACATCGCCTTCTAAAAACCGTTCAGGCTTGAACTCTAATGGCCTTTCCCAGTACTCGGGATTTCTTCCGATTGACCAGATGTTGACGAATAACATGGTGCCAGCAGGGATGTCATATCCTTGAACGGTGACATTCTCAATTGACTTCCTGATCAACATAGGAATTGGAGGGTGTAGTCGTAGGGCTTCCTTTATAATTGCTTGGATGTAGGGAAGGTTAGGTGCGTCCGATTCTTGAACCAACCTCTCATTTCCTATGACTTTATCAATCTCTTCTTTAGCTTTTTCAAGCACCTTAGGGTTATTTATAAGTTCCACCAGTGTCCATTCAATCGCTATTGCAGTTGTATCGGTTGCAGCAGTAAAAAAGTCCTACACAAAATATTTCTTAATGATTACTGTATAATTCTAGATATGCTGTATATACAAATTTTCAAATCATTATTTGTGTGTAGCAGAAATTAACAGGTCACTCGACAGTAATTAAGTTTTTATCTATTTTTAAATTTAAACAATAATATTGACATAACGAAATCGCTAAATTGACACGATAGTGAAAACTTGACTAGCTATATGAACTAAAAATGAATCGTGAATGAAGAAAGAAAATTACCAAAATCAAGGCTTTTATGTGATCTCTAGTTATCGTAATATCAGCTTTCCCATTCTCTAAAACATCAAGCAACATATCAAGAAAATCTGTTCCTTTTCCATCTTCACTTTTCCCTTCTCTTCTTCTCTTTTTTTCCCTCTCATATATAATTTTTTCCAACAAAGCATCATACCTTCTATGTGTATCCTCATACCTCTTCTTAAACCCTTGCAAGTCAATGTTCTTGCAAAACCATATAAAATCCGAAACATTAAACTCCCCAAAAATCATAGTCACCTCCCTAACAAGATTCTTAGCTTCATCAGCCTCACTATTCGTCCCAGAACATCGGATGCTCATCATCATTTGACATATCACGTTGTTTGTTAACTTTAACAACTCTTCAGTCAGATTGACAGTTTCTTTTAACTTGGATTTCACCATCAATGTTTGAAGAAGCTCGTGAATTTCACGTGTACGAATAGGAAGGAAATGACCAAGATTTTGGTTGCCAAGAAGTTCAACTGTTGACAACTTTTTAATGAATTTCCAATAAGGCCCATAAGGTGCAAAAGCAAAGGCGACACCATAAGTTACATGATCGATAGCTAATGAGTGTTTTCGTGAAGAAAATGCTAGCTCGTTGGTTTTAAGGAAGTCACGAGCAAGGTCGGGTGTGGAGGCAACAACACAAGGGACGGACCCTAGACGAAGGTGGATTAGCGGACCATAGTGAGTTGAGAGACTGTGAAAGGACTGGTGGATAAGTGGGCCGAGGTGATGGAGGTGACCAATAATTGGTAACGATGGAGGACTAGGCGGGAGACGATGGTTTTGGTTTCTTTTCGAGAGTAAACAAACGAGAAATGATGATATGACTATCACGGCAATAATCGCCGGAGAAACACTCTTGAACACTTCTTGTATGTTCATGTTAAAGAGGTTGGAAAAAGGTGCAACGTCGATTATGGTTGGTCATCTATTTATAGATATCAGAAAATCATTTGTTTAGAAACAAATATAGATACGTTGACGTAAGAGTTAACTGCATTTTTGTTCCTTGTGGTATTGCTAAATTGCAGATTTAGTCTTTAAAATTTTAAAAATGCATTTGACGTCTTCATTTTAAAGTTTTTATTGCATTTTTTATCTCTGTTGTATTGCTAAATTGCAGATTTGATCTTTATAGTATGGCGAGTGCAGACTTGATCACGTATGACCCTCCCCGCACCAATCTGGCCGACGCGGACTAAGCACGTTGTGTAATACTCCCGACACCTATATGGTTCGGTCGCGGATAAATACATACCGGCAATGGCCACTAAGCCATTCAGCGGACGATGAAGCAGCGTCAGAAGAGGAACACAACCGCCCAACATAAAGGTAGGAATCTCGCCCGGACTCAACGTCTTGCAACTGCGGTCCCAAAAGGAAGCGGGACAACTCCGCCCAAAACGTCGCTATCACAAAGCGCTACAAACTCTAGAGTTGACTTACGTCACTCCCCACTCCCAGTCGTCGTCATGCGGCGTGATCTTGAGAACATGTGAAAGGTCAACCATATAAATAGGGCCTCGCCACTATTCAAACCAGAACACATACATACTCTCTCTCTAGAACCAACTTCATCTCTCTAAAACTATCACTTACTCTCATGGGAGGTTGACCGCGGAACTACATTCGCGGTGAGACTAACGGTGTTGGTTTTCAGCGACTAGCTATCAAGAATCTCACTTAGTACAAGACCTATTTCACGAGAAGTTAGCCTACACTAATCTTCATCGGGGGCGCCAAGTGTATTAACAAGTTGGCGCCATCCTATGGACCGATAACATAACTGCGTTTCCAAAAAAACAAAACAAAAAACTCTAATGAGCAATTTGGCAGAAAACCCTCCCTTCTCACGAGCCGTCCACGGTCGAAACACGGAGGAATGAAAAAGTGCAAGCCACGAACAATACCACCCTAAACCGCGACGAGACGCGTCAATAAGGAGTTAAAGCACTACCATCGATCTTGCCGCTTCATGGCGAAAGAGTCCATCGAGGAAAAAGCGACCGGGTCAAAACCGGTTGGATTTTGACGATGAGGCTAGAAATGAGAGATCTCAAGAACACGCGGAATACTAGTCCGACATCTCGAAAGAAAAGAGGCGCCAAAGAGGAGGCGCGAAGCCGGCCCTAGTGCGGGTCGGACCCGTCGGAGTATTCCAGTCGCGAAGTGTCTTCTCAAGACTTAGCGGTCGAGGCGTGTTAGGAATTAGAAATTCCGGTATTAAAGTCGGTCGCCTCAGTATATGTAATCGTTAAGCTCGTAGTCGTAGTTCTTTTAAGTTAAGTAGTAATTTAGTTAAGTAACACCGTGGAGGACCAGACGGTCTTTACCAGCTGTATGCGATCCACACCCCAAAGTGTGGCGATTTGTGTAAGACTATAAATACTCTCTACTCCCAGGTAGAGTTGGAGCTCATAATAATATCTTTCACTTTCTCTCACTAAGTTCCTAAACCTCTAACTTTCTCTCTAGAATTTCATCTTATCGCCACCTTGTGTTATGGTTTGATGTGTATGTGAAAATTTATATCTTACAAATGGTATCAAGAGCCATGGTTAGATCATATCTTACATATCTTTGGATTTCTAATGGTTTTTAGGTGGTTTTTGAGTTTGAGAAAGTTTAGTGGTTTTTGCATCATTTGGTTGATTTCTTGTGTTAAAGTTTGAATTTTGTTGGTACTTTTGTGTTTAGAATCATCATAAGTGTTTAGGTTTTCATTTGGTAAGCTTGAATCATCTTGGTTGGGTTGTTTTGGATTGAAAAGTGATGTTTATATGGTTTTCATGGTAGCGAGTTAGTTCACGGATAACCTTTCTTCATGCGACTTGCTTCATTATTTTGTAGCGACTTACGGTGTTAAAAGCTAGCGAGTTAGAGCTAGCGAGTTAAAGGACAAGTAGTGGACTCTCCGCTCACGGGTAGCGACTTAATGGTAGCGACTTGGTCGATGTGAGTTGCTCTTTAGCGACTTGTGTTTCTAGCGACTTGTGTGGCAATTCTTGCCAAAATTTGGTTAGCGACTTGGTCGTAGCGAGTTACTACTTAGCGACTTGTTTTTGATAGCGACTTGGGATTCTAGCGACTTGGTACATCTAGCGAATTAATTGGTAGCGACTTAGTGGATTTGTTTCTAGCGACTTAGAGCTTTATCATCTAGCGACTTGAGTGATTGTTTACGGTTTCTCTTGATTTAGTAAAATCCGTGAAAGAATCTATTTCCGGTTTAATCATTGAGTTATAAAATCCGTATAATCGATAACATGTCCACCTGGCGTCCCTCATCATCTCCACGGTTATCGAGGATGTACAAGCGGTGGATCGGATACTCGTCCACCCATGCTTGGCAGGCCGACTACGATTCTTGGGCTCAACGAATCGATTGTATTGCCTTGGAAAGGAAAATGGTGTCAATATTCTAAAATCCATTGATGAAGGACCATATCGAGTTGAAGCGACTAGAGACATACTTGATACTAATGAAGATGGTACTCTATTTACGGAATGGGCGGACCTAAGATGTATGATGAGCTTGATGATAAGGAGAAAAAGAGATTTGATGCGAGATATCGGGGCTTCAAACATTGTTCTTCAAGGTCTTCCTAAAGACATCTACAAGGTGATCAATCATAACTCTTTGAAGCAAAAGGCGGTTTGGGATAATGTTAAGATGCTTCTCTCGGGTTCGGAACTAACTATGGAAGGCAGAGAATCCAAACTCTATATGAATTTGAGCACTTCAAGATGAAACCGGATGAGAGTGTCCATGAGTACTATGTGAGATTTCATAAGTTAGTGAATGACATGAGGAACATCGAATGACTATACTTGACATTCGGTTGAACTCTAAATTTGTAAACAATATGAATCCGAATGGCACAAATTTGTCACCTCTGTGAAACTCACTAAAGGATTGAAGGATACAAACTATGAGCAACTCTATGCCTTCCTCCTTCAAAATGAGAGTCATGCCATGTTTGAAAAGAGAATTCTTGATCGAGTTCAAAGGTCGGGGAGATACAAGGTCTACAAATGATTCAGCGCCTTCTTCACAAATGATGGGACTTCAACAATGCTTCTCAAGTTGCACCCATGAATCATGATAATCACAAACCCATTTCGATCCAAGGTTCAAACAACTTTGATGCAAATCTTTGTCATGGAACATTTCATCACTCAACTAACACTCATGGTTAAAGAGAGCAGGACACTTTCACTCGCACCAACAAACTCCACACTGTAATGAGATCAAGAACCGCCTCCGATCTTCACAATCATTCTTTGATAAGAGATGGGAAAATTATGGGGCAACCAGTTCAAGAAAGACGGTATGATCGGGGAAGGGTGGTCTTTGGTAGAGGATATGTGGGCAATCGAATCGAGGAAGGAATGGTAACCAAGGTCAAGCTAAGCCGATCAAATGCTATAAGCGTGGTGGTGAAGGACACATTGCAAGGCGCACATCTCAGCGTCCTCGAATCTTGATTACTTGAGATAAGATGTTCTTGGCACAAGCTCGGGACAATGGTCTTTGCGTTGGATGAAGAGGAATTCTTGTTTCTTCTTGAGGCAATGCAAAGACCTATGATGCGGATGTGGATGAGCGGCTATTCGGAGATAGGTCGCAATCATCGAATGCCTTTCAAGTCGTTGTTGTGATGCTTACGATTACGATGTAGATGATGGACCCTCTGCACACACAATCTTTATGGCTAGCATCTCTCCAATGGTTTCTCCCAAGATCTCTTCCCACTTGTGGCCGGCGCATCCAGGACAAACTCATCTACGAGGTATTAAAACTATCGATGATCTTGATGTGCAGCAGATGCATGACAAAGTACAACCAAGCTGAAACTTTTGAATCAAATATTGAAAATATGGGTAATATCAATATTGTCCCATACGATCAATCGTGAAACAAAGTGAAAGTGAAATTGTATGATGAGTGTCAAATACTCGTCATTTTATACAAAATAAAGCGCAAAATCATCGAAAACACTCGGAAACACATCAAAATGATCAAAATATCACAAATCAGTGTTTTATGTGTTTTAAATGCAAAAATATCAAAATCGGATGAAAAACATATCAAATTTGCAAAATTGCGGTTTAGTCCCCAAGTTTATAAAATTGTCAAAAATAGTCCACGAGCCAAAATTTCAAAGAAAAGTCACCAAGGTCTTTTTAAAATCATAAATTGTCACATTTAGTCCTTTGGTGGAAAATCCAAAATATTTGAGAAATTACAGTTTAGTCCACGAAAATCCAAATTGGTCAAATTTAGTCCTTGGAAATTTTCAAAATGTCAAATTAGACCTTGGTCTATTAAAGTTAGCAACATTAGTCCTTGGATTACATTTTTTAATTTACATGTTGGGTCCACAGGATTTCAGACTTTACAATTTTGGTCCTTATGATTTTATTAACACAAAGCAAATAGGACCTTAAATAAACCCAAGCCCAAACACCTTGGCCCAAAACCTTTACCGGCCTTTTCCCACAACCGAATCCAACCCAAACCCATGTTTAAACAAAAACACCCGCCCCAGGTTGGTCTTCCCAAACAACCTTATGCGCCCTGCAACTCCCACCTAAAACCACCTACGCCTCCATTTGTCTCCCCTCCTCACCTGACCTTACCAATGCATTAAATGCTACCTTTCTCTCCCGGATATCAAATACAAGTTTTCCTTAATTTCAACAAGCGGTCGAGATGGCTCGATATCAATCAATGGCTATTAGTGTTCTTTGGGATTTGACCGGAGAGAGAGAGAAAGACTTTTGAGCATAAAAAAAGCGAGAGAAGCTAGAATAGTTAGTTAGTCTTAGTTTTTAAATATTGTATGTCGAATTTCAATTTTCTTAGTCTAAAATAGCTTGTACTTGTATTTTCAAGTTCTGTGTATTCAAATTAATCATTTCGGTGTATTGCAACTCGGTTTTAATCTCAATTCAAGTGATAAGTACAATCTCATTTTCTATATTCTTGTTAGAATTTGCAAAATCTAAATCTGAATCTCAAGCTTCAATGAGCTTCTTTATAAGTTGAAACAAGCTTATACTAGCTTATAATAGCTTTTATAAGCCTTTGTTTAAGTTTGGAACAATATTTGAATCTGGTCAACAAAAGTCAAAGAAAGGAGCAAAATGGAGTGCGAGAAGGAATTGGGTGATTCAAAGGTGGAAATAGGTTGAATTGGTAGCGATGGGTTGGATTAGGATAGTGGTTTCTTGGTTTCATGTGTGGCGAGCCATAGTGGTCTTGGACCTCTTGTAAGTGATTCTCAAGATTTTTGCATATACTTTGTTTGTGGCCATAATCTGTTAAAACATGTTGATCTGTGTTCATTAAGTTAGGATAACTTAGATTGATCAATAAAATTAGCTATATTAGAGATTGGATTAGATTTAATCATAAATTGGAAGTTAAAAGGGTGTTTGGCTCATTAGGTTTAAGCATTCTCAAGGGTTGTGCGATGAGTCATTTACGCTTGTTCATGCTTGTTAGACTCAATTGAGTCTTTACATCTCACTTTTGTGTTTAGTACTCAAAAAAGTCAAGATCCACTTTAAGCAATCTCAGCGGTGGGTTGTTGAGATTTTGGAAAATCAAAATCTTATTTTGTGATTAAAAGTAATAAACAAAGGTTGTAAAAGCTTCATTTTATCATAACACATTATAATCAAGCATCAAATCGGATCTAAAGCTCAAGAAAGTCAAAGTTACAACTTTTCAAAAGTCAAAAATTGTCAAAACATGTTTCTGCGGATCTTGCAGTTGAGCACTGATCCTCATTAAAGGTTTTCAAGGTCGAGTTTTTGGTTACAAGAAGTGCTCTAGGTGGTTTCCAAGACCTAATATCTGTTTTTGCTTTAAGCTTTTGGATAAGCTTGGGTATAAGCTCAAAGTGAGCTGTCGCCTGCACCAAACTCGATATTAGTGAGTATTTTCTCGACTTTTATGCGACTTGCACGGATTCATTTGGCTTGTTAGAAGCTGGTATTTTGGTTACAAGTAGTCACTCAGGTCTAGTTGAGATTTCAATAATTGGTTTCGGTTTAGAGCTTATTTGTGTGCTTATTCTTGGTCTGCAAGCTAGTACCCAAAACTGTTCTTAGCTTAAAAACAAGAACATCAAATCTGTGTTAGTTGGCTAATCAGTAGTTATAACTTGTTGATTTGAATCTCATTTGGTCACTTTTAGTTAATCATAGCTTCTGTTCTAGTGTGGTAGCTCATTTTAATCATTTGGCTTATTTAGTGCTTATTTCAATAAGCAATCTCACATCAGTTCCATAATCTTGTACACAAGTACCTGTTTTTCTAATTTTCATAGCTTCTTAATATTATTTTGGAGTTTCCCTGAAATTTTCAGATTTTTATAAGCTGTTTGCTATTTTCCTATTTTTAATTAGTTTTAATACTTTTAAATAGCATTTAATATAAAAATTAGAAAAAGGTTCAAAAAATAAGTTTTCATTTTTCTTAGGCTTAGATAAATATAAAAAAGTGAAAAAAGTAATTTTCCATATTTTTCATAGTTCATTTGGTAATTTTTAGTAATTTAATTAGTTTTTAATAGATTAAAATTCATAGAAAATAGAAAAATAATCAAGAAAAAAAAAAAATAGTTTTGAAAATTCTAGTTTGATATTTTAGACTTTTTCATTTCATAATTTTATTTTTCAAACTTTATTTCCTATTTTCTTTCATTTTAGGTTATTATTAATTAGTTAAAATAGTTTTAATTAATAATAATTAATTAATTAGTTATAAAATAATTTTCTTTTCTATAAATTTTCTTTTATCATTAGGATTGTAAAATGTATTTTCATATTTTTAGGACTTTTATTTCTCGATTTCACGTTTTTATTTGTGCGTTTACGTATTTTTATTTTAAACGTAAGTTTTTAGTTTTCAGTTTTCAACGTTCATCACTTTAAATATAGTGATAGCGTTTATTTAAGAGATTTTATCTTTTTTAATTTTCTTAATTTGCATTTAAGTCGCTTTTATTTATAACCTTTTTCAGTAGTATAATATTCAAATCTAATCCTTTCTGATCGCTATCATTAGTGGTCATTCTACCGTCTGAATCAGTGTTTGCACACCATTGAGTCTCCGTGGGACTTAACGACCCGGGAATTCATTATATTCTCCAGGACTTCATTGCATTTGTGTCTGAGCAGTTTTAGGTCTGTTTAGACTTGTTGTTTTAGCTTAGATCAAATTTTGGCGTATTTGCATTTGTGTACGGCGGTTTAGGTGCATTTAGACTTGATTGTTTCTTCCACTTTGCTTCCCCATGAACCAATGAATTGGAATTCGAGTCAAGCTAGCGACTCGGAAATCAAAAACGATGTACGCACCATATGGGTTTTCACCCGTATTTACATCTTCTTACCCCTACACCACCTAAGTGTGGGGTGATGCCCACATGTTATATATATAGTTCTCAAAAAAAAAAAAAAAAAAAAAAAATCTTTCAAATAATGGCGTAATATTTCCCTTTTCGTTCTTTGTTTCGGCATAACCGCGGTACTTTGAATATTGAGGCAATATTCATTTCTAAGTGTGGGGGAATTCTCATGAATATCATATATTATCTACCCAATTCCCGTTTTGGCCAAAATTTTTTTGGAGTAAGTGTTTACACTTTCTCATTAGGTTATCGATCCGCCTTGTCTAAAAAACAAAAGGATTGGCTAATCCGAGGAGGAAGCGGCTCTTGGTAAAGATATATCAAATCCGTTTATATGGCTTGCAATTTGCCCAAAATTGTATGGTTCTCATTCACCATATCCTAAAAAGTGAAGAGTTGGCTAGCCCATAAGGTTATGGCTTGTGGTAAAGGCGATGGAAAATCCATAATTGGTAATCGACTCACCAAAGATAATTCGATAATTTATCTAAGAGTTGGCTAGTCCGGAAAGTGCAACACGGTAAAGACAAAATCAAATCCGTTGAAAGGCGGTGGTTTGCTCAAAATCACATGGTTATCGGTGTACCATGGTTCTTACTTGAGCTGAAACATTTGGCTACTCGAAGTAATGGCTTTTGGTAAAGAGATTAAAATCCATTATGTTTTCTCAAATCATTGCTAGGGACTAGCAATATCTCGATGTGGGGGATTGATGAGTGTCGAATACTCATCGTTTTATACAAAATAAAGCGCAAAATCATCGAAAACACTCGGAAACACATCAAAATGATCAAAATATCACAAATCAGTGTTTTATGTGTTTTAAATGCAAAAATATCAAAATCGGATGAAAAACATATCAAATTTGCAAAAATTGCAGTTTTAGTCCCCAGTTTATAAAATTGTCAAAAATAGTCCACGAGCCAAAATTTCAAAAGAAAAGTCACCAAAGGTCTTTTGAAATCATAAATTGTCACATTTAGTCCTTTGGTGGAAAATCCAAAATATTTGAGAAATTACAGTTTAGTCCACGAAAATCCAAATTGGTCAAATTTAGTCCTTGGAAATTTTCAAAATGTCAAATTAGACCTTGGTCTATTAAAAGTTAGCAACATTAGTCCTTGGATTACATTTTTTAATTTACATGTTGGGTCCACAGGATTTGAGACTTTACAATTTTGGTCCTTATGATTTTATTAACCACAAACCAATAGGACCTTAAATAAACTGAGCCCAAACACCCTTGGCCCAAAAACCTTTACCGGCCTTTTCCCACAAGCCGAATCCAACCCAAACCCATGTTTAAACAAAACACCCGCCTTGGGTTAGTCTTCCCGACAACCTTATGCGCCTCTGACTCCCACCTAAAACCACCTACGCCTCCATTTGTCTCCCTCCTCCTGACCTTACCAATGCATTAAATGCTACCTTTCTCTGTCCCGGATATCAAATACAAGTTTTCCTTAATTTCCAACAAAGCGGTCGAGATGGCTCAATATCAATCCAATGGCTATTAGTGTTCTTTGGGATTTGACCGAAGAGAGAGAAAGACTTTTGAGCATAAAAGAAAGCGAGAGAAGCTAGAATAGTTAGTTAGTCTTAGTTTTTAAATATTGTATGTCGAATTTCAATTTTCTTAGTCTAAAATAGCTTGTACTTGTATTTTCAAGTTCTGTGTATTCAAATTAATCATTT
The DNA here is from genome assembly GCA_022545495.1 of Chrysanthemum lavandulifolium. Lineage (NCBI taxonomy): Eukaryota > Viridiplantae > Streptophyta > Magnoliopsida > Asterales > Asteraceae > Chrysanthemum > Chrysanthemum lavandulifolium. The sequence goes on along the minus strand of CM040246.1, from coordinate 203,199,067 downwards.
CGGTGTATTGCAACTCGGTTTTAATCTCAATTCAAGTGATAAGTACAATCTCATTTTCTATATTCTTTGTTAGAATTTGCAAAATCTAAATCTGAATCTCAAGCTTCAATGAGCTTCTTTATAAGTTGAAACAAGCTTATACTAGCTTATAATAGCTTTTATAAGCCTTTGTTTAAGTTTGGAACAATATTTGAATCTGGTCAACAAAGTCAAAGAAAGGAGCAAAATGGGTGCGAGAAGGAATTGGGTGATTCAAGGTGGAAATAGGTTGAATTGGTAGCGATGGGTTGGATTAGGATAGTGGTTTCTTGGTTTCATGTGTGGCGAGCCATAGTGGTCTTGGACCTCTTGTAAGTGATTCTCAAGATTTTTGCATATACTTTGTTTGTGGCCATAATCTGTTAAAACATGTTCGATCTGTGTTCATTAAGTTAGGATAACTTAGATTGATCAATAAAATTAGCTATATTAGAGATTGGATTAGATTTAATCATAAATTGGAAGTTAAAAGGGGTGTTTGGCTCATTAGGTTTAAGCATTCTCAAGGGTTGTGCGGTGAGTCATTTACGCTTGTTCATGCTTGTTAGACTCAATTGAGTCTTTACATCTCACTTTTGTGTTTAGTACTCAAAAAGTCAAGATCCACTTTAAGCAATCTCAGCGATTGGTTGTTGAGATTTTGGAAAATCAAAATCTTATTTTGTGATTAAAGTAATAAACAAAGGTTGTAAAAGCTTCATTTTATCATAACACATTATAATCAAGCATCAAATCGGATCTAAAGCTCAAGAAAGTCAAAGTTACAACTTTCAAAAGTCGAAAAATTGTCAAAACATGTTTTCTGCGGATCTTGCAGTTGAGCCTGATCCTCATTAAAGGTTTTCAAGGTCTGAGTTTTTGGTTACAAGAAGTGCTCTAGGTGGTTTCAAGACCTAATATCTGTTTTTGCTTTAAGCTTTTGGATAAGCTTGGGTATAAGCTCAAAGTGAGCTAATCGCCTGCACTGAACTCGATTATTAGTGAGTATTTTCTCGACTTTTGTGCGACTTGCGAGTTCATTTTGGCTTGTTAGAAGCTGGTATTTTGGTTACAAGTAGTCACTCGAGGTCTAGTTGAGATTTCAATAATTGGTTTTCGGTTTAGAGCTTATTTGTGTGCTTATTCTTGGTCCGCTATGACTAGTACCCAAGCTGTTCTTAGCTTAAAACAAGAACATCAAATCTGTGTTAGTTGGCTAATCAGTAGTTATAACTTGTTGATTTGAATCTCATTTGGTCACTTTTAGTTAATCATAGCTTACGTTCTAGTGTGGTAGCTCATTTTAATCATTTGGCTTATTTAGTGCTTATTTCAATAAGCAATCTCACATCAGTTCCATAATCTTGTACACAAGTACCTGTTTTCTAATTTTCATAGCTTCTTAATATTATTTTGGGTTTCCTGAAATTTTCAGATTTTTATAATTTGTTTTGCTATTTTCCTATTTTAATTAGTTTTAATACTTTTTAAATAGCATTTAATATAAAAATTAGAAAAAGGTTCAAAAAATAAGTTTTCATTTTCTTAGGCTTAGATAAATATAAAAAGTGAAAAAGTAATTTTCCATATTTTTCATAGTTCATTTGGTAATTTTAGTAATTTAATTAGTTTTAATAGATTAAAATTCATAGAAAATAGAAAAATAATCAGAAAAATACAAAAATAGTTTTGAAAATTCTAGTTTGATATTTTAGACTTTTTCATTTCATAATTTTATTTTTCAAACTTTATTTCCTATTTTCTTTCATTTTAGGTTATTATTAATTAGTTAAAAATAGTTTTTAATTAATAATAATTAATTAATTAGTTATAAAAATAATTTTCTTTTCTATAAATTTTCTTTTATCATTAGGATTGTAAAAATGTATTTTCATATTTTTAGGACTTTTATTTCTCGATTTCACGTTTTTATTTATGCGTTTACGTATTTTTATTTTAAGCGTAAGTTTTAGTTTCGATTTTCAACGTTCATCACTTTAAATATAGTGATAGCGTTTATTTAAGAGATTTTATCTTTTTAATTTTCTTAATTTGCATTTAAGTCGCTTTTATTTATAACCTTTTCGGTAGTATAATATTGAATCTAATCCTTTTCGATCATTATCATTAGTGGTCATTCTACTGTCTGAATCGGTGTTTGCACACCATTGAGTCTCCGTGGGACTTAACGACCGAGAATTCATTATATTCTCAGGACTTCATTGCATTTGTGTACGGCGGTTTAGAGTCTGTTTAGACTTGTTGTTTAGCACAGATCAAATTTTGGCGTAGCGCATTTGCATTTGTGTTACGGCGGTTTAGGTCTGTTTAGACTTGGTGTTTCTTCCACTTTGCTTCCCCATGAACCAATGAATTGGGGTCGAGTCAAGCTAGCGACTGGAAATCAAAAAGCGATGCTTGCGCCATATGGGTTTTCACCCGTATTTACGTCTTCTTACCCCTTACCCACTAAGTGTGGGGTGATGCCCATGTTATATATATAGTTCTCAAAAAAAAAAAAAAAAATCTTTCAAATAATGGCCGTAATATTTCCCTTTTCGTTCTTTGTTTTGGCATAACATGCGGTACTTTGAATATTGAGGCAATATTCATTTCTAAGTGTGAGGGGAATTCTCACGAATTTCATATATTATCTACCCAATTCCCGTTTTTGGCCAAAATTTTTTTGGAGTAAGTGTTTACACTTTCTCATTAGGTTATCGATCCGCCTTGTCTAAAAACAAAAGGATTGGCTAATCCAGGAGGAAGCGGCTCTTGGTAAAGATATATCAAATCCGTTTATATGGCTTGCAATTTGCCCAAAATTGTATGGTTCTCACTCACCATATCCTAAAAAGTGAAGAGTTGGCTAGCCCGCAAGGTTATGGCTTGTGGTAAAGGCGATGGAAAATCCATAATTGGTAATCACTCACCAAAGATAATTCGATAATTTATCTAAGAGTTGGCTAGTCCGGAAGATGCGACACGGTAAAGACAAAATCAAATCCGTTGAAAGGCGGTGGTTTGCTCAAAATCACATGGTTATCGGTGTACCATGGTTCTTACTTGAGCTGAAACATTTGGCTACTCGAGTAATGGCTTTTGGTAAATTGAGTAATGGATTTTCCATAGCGTCTTGTAATTAATTGATTACGATACTATTTGCAAAACTTGTTACGATGTTTGCTTGAATTACATTTCTAATCATGGATGTGATGTCAATGCTTTGCCTAATGATGTTAATTGTCCGATTAATATTGTTAATGCTAAAACTCATACTAAAAAGGCTAAAAGGCAAAAGCGAAGAGTTAGAAAACAATGGAAACCGGGAAGAACATTATTGAGAATAGGCTTTTATTGGATACTGTTGGTCATAAGACTAATCGAGATAATGCCCACTAGAAAATGGATGCCCTCTTGGTAGAACTATTCCCTTAAGAAGTGGTCACTGCTGTAAATAGGGTTATCTGAGACACTAGTATTGCATCTATTCACAACGATTCCATTACCTCGTTTGTCGATATGAATGCTTCTATTTACGATGTGGGTGGTCCAGCTGTTGCTACTAACCAAATGGAACCCATTCTTGCATGGGGATCCCAATTATCCGATTATCCATTCTTGTCATGTTCAATGCGGATCGTTCAAATCGTTACGTGGTACACGGACTCGAGTTGTTCAAGCATATATTTGGAGACGGTCACGACTCATGAACCGTGAGCAAATTCATCGGGGCTATTAGATTTGGTAATGATCATTTCGGTTGCTATTATGGGTTATGGAGATTATGTTGTTGGTGATAGTGTCATCTCCAGTGTATTATGTGGAAGGTTTAGGTCATAATCATTCTCTGTTGGTCGATTACGTGATTACGATCTAAGTAGCCTTGAGAAAACATACACTTTCGTTAGAAATCTTAATGGTAAGGAAGCTGTTGAAAGGAACTCGTGGCTCAAACCTTTACACTATCTCTATCGATGACATGATGAGAGCTTCACCAATCTGCTTGTTATCAAAGGCTTCAAAGACAAAGTCATGGTTATGGCATCGTCGTCTCAATCACTTGAACCGGCACCATCAGCGATCTTTCGGAAAGGACTTAGTTGTAGGTTTACCTAGACTAAAGTATGAAAAGGATCATCTTTGTTCGACATGTCAATTGGGAAAAAGCAAGAAGTATGCCCATAAACCCAAACCCACTAACTCTGTCACGAAGTTCTTCATATGATTCATATGGATTTATGTGGACCAATGAGGTGCGAGAATATCTTTGGGAAGAAATATGTGTTAGTTGTGGTTGATGATTATTCTAGATTCACAGGTCAAGTTCTTAAGGACAAAGGATGAAACTCACGATATCATCATCAAACTCATCAAACATTGCGAGTTAGACTAAACAAAGCGTCGAGTGTCGAGCGAGACAATGGGCGGGTTTGTCAACAAACAACTTAGTGAATTCTATGAAAGCGTTGGAATCGACCATCAAAAGTGTTCCACGAACCCCTCAGCGAGCGGTGTAGTTGAAAGGCGAAATCGTACTCTTGTTGAAGCTGCTAGAACAATCTTGATCTACTCAAAGGTTCCAATGTTTCTCTAGGTGAAGCAATTGCCCTTTGCATGCTACACAAAATCGTTCACTGATTCACACCATTCATGGAAAAACTCCATATGAACTTGTCAATGAGAAAACCTAATCTATCTTTCCTTCGTGTGTTTGGTGCGTTGTCTATCCAACTAATGAGGTCAAGACTTGGGCAAACTTAGAGCTAAAGGCGACATTGGAGTATTTGTAGGATATGCACCAAACAAAAGGATACCGAATCTACAACAAAAGTACCGAAATATCATGGAAACAATTCACGTTACGTTTGATGGTGACCGGTCAAATGGCTCTGGACACTCCAGCTCGGGACCCGCACTTCAAAGCAGTCCTATTGGTTCATCCCTTGTTCCAAACTCCTCTCTAGAAACACCATATGTACCTCCATACGAAGATGATGTAAAGAAATTGTTTGATCCAATGTTTGATGAACTGTATGAGTCTACTACTAATGAGGTCTTGATCCCTACAGCGAGAGGATGCTCATATTCCGGTGAATGAAGTCAATCCATCGGTTTCAATATCGTAAGTCAAGAAGCACTGCTGCGATCCTTGATCTCATCAACAAATCATCATTCTTCAAATGTACATCATGGAAATGTTTACGGCATCAATGATGAAGTTAATCCCTTTGCGACTCACGAAGATGCTCCATTTGAAAACATATTTGCTACTCTGAATCATCATCGAGAACCACCTTCTTGGGAGACATCGACTCAGCTACTTGGTTCCTCAACAAATGCCACATGAACACCTCGGAAAATGGACTCACGATCATCCACTAGACAACATCATTGGAAATCCTCTCGCCACATATCAACCCGGAAGCAACTACATAACCGATGCCTTATGGTGCTTCTTCAACTCCGTACTATCTAAGATCGAACCAAAAGATGTTAAAGCTGCTATGAATGAAGATAGGCGGTTCAATGCTATGCAAGATGAGATTCATGAGTTTGATCGTCTTGATGTATGGGAGTTAGTACTGCTCCGGCGTGCTATGATTATAGCTCTAAAATGGATCTTCAAAGTAAAACTTGATGAGCATGGTGATGTGTTGAAGAACAAGGCTCGATTAGTTGCTAAAGGATATCGTCAAGAGGAGGTATAGACTTTGAAGAATCTTTGCTCCGGTTGCTCGAATCGAGGCAATCGAATCTTTTGGCTAATCTTGCTAGTAAGAACATGGTGGTATATCGGATGGATGTAAAGGCGGCATTTACGAGCGGAGATCTTAAGGAAGTTGTCTCGTCGGACCAACTGAAGGATTCGTGAGCCAAGAGCATCCTACTCACGTTTATCGTTTGAAGAAGGCTCTTTACGGTTTAAAGCAAGCTCCAAGGGCATGGTATGATACCTTTGTCAAAGTTTCTTCTATCAACCGGATTCATCAAAGGCGATTGATCCTACATTGTTCACGTGAAGTCGGCAAACATTTGATTCATGTTCAAATTTATGTTGATGATATTATCTTTGCCTCGTGACCCAATGGAATGTGATCGTTTTCAAATGAAATGAGTTCAAAGTTTCAAATGTCAATGATGGGACAAATGTCATTTTCTTGGGATTACAAATTTCTCAAAGTCCGGAGGCATTTTCATAAATCAATCTAAATATGCAATGAGAGATTTTAAAGAAATTTGGATTTGATTCAAGTGACCTGTTGACACCCCATGATTGACGAACCAAACTAGATGAGGACCTCTCGGGGATCATGATTGACCAAGCGAAATATCGGAGTATGATTGGATCACGATGTATCTCTTGCCGATGAGACCGGACATTTTGTTCTCTGTGTGCATGTGTGCTAGATACCGAGCTAAGCCTACTAAAAGCACCTTGAAGCGATTAAGCGGGTCTTCGGTATCTCAAGGAACCATCAACATGGGACTATGGTACCAGAAGGACACCGGTATGTCACTAACGGCCTATGTAGATCTTGATCATGCAGGTTGTCAAGATACACGTCAATACGTCGGGAGGTGCTCGGTTTTTGGGTGATAAACTTGTGGTGGTCTTCAAAGAAGCAAATGAGTACTTCTATTTCCTCTCTGAGGTGAATACATAGCCATGTCATCTTGTTGTGCTCAAATCTTATGGATGAGATCTCGATTATCGACTATGGCTTTGAATTCAACAAAATCCCTACTGTCTTGTGATAATAAAAGTGCTATTGCTCTCTCATGCAACAACGTTCAACACTCAAGAGCAAAGCATATCGACATTCGACATCATTTCATCGGGAACAAGTGGAAAAAGGTGTGGTGGAACTATATTTTGTGAGGTGCGAATATCGGTTAGCGGACATCTTCACCAAAGCTCTTCAAGAGAGCGTTTTGAGTTTATTCTTCCACGTCTTGGTTTGAAAAGCCTTCAACGAGAAACTCTCAAACGTCTTGAGGAAGAAGGCGAGGAGTAAAGGTCTTTCTTCATCTATCTCTTGTAAATAGTTATTCGAAAAACAAAATAGAAAAATTATAAAACTTTCAAAATCCATAAAAATTTGAAAAATTAGAAAATTCTTCAAAAATATTGTCATTTTGTCATGTTTTTCTCGGTTCGATAATATCTACGGTCTTTGTCTTTGTCATTCAAAGAATGACACGGGTCTTTAGATGTTGTTGAATTCTTAAAAAAAAAAAAAAAAAAAATCAAAAAATCAAAATATATTTTGGGAGAAAGAGAAATGGTTTATTGTCATCTTGAGGCAATAACTTGGTTTTAAAGAAAAACGAGCCATGTTTTACCAAGTTTTCAAATCTTATGCTACGATTCTATAAACTCTTATCTGCTTGAAAACTAAATGCTTTGAAAAATAACTCAATCTCTATTTTGATAATCATCGGGACTTATTTGTCAAAATCTCTATCTCTCGATCAACAACCTCGTCATTGATTGAGGGGAGAATAATTTCAATTAAATTAAAAGTTATTTGGCATTAAATTGTTTTCAAAAGATATACATGCATAGTTTTATAAATGGAGTTTAAAGTCTTAAAATCCGACCACTTATCGTTCAAGCGCTTTCACAATCAAGTCACAATTCTCCTAAAAGCTTTCAAAATCAATTTAAATCTATACGAGATCACAAATCTCAAATGATTTGATAATTGTGATCGGGGAGAATGTGTGATTTAAATTAGATTTAAAGCGATATTAAGATAAATGGTTTCACATGAATGAACATCTTGTCCCTCCCACGTGTGACAAGCGATTTCAATTTTCAATGCACATGTTGAGGGAGCACTATCTTAAACCTATGATTTGAAGCGTGATCATTTATCCCAATGTGCGGGTTCCTCTAGTATGTGCAAAACTCTTTTCAAACCTCAAGGCACATATTGAGGGGAGCAAAATTCATGGAAACCTCATCCTTCCAGGAAATGTTATACCCTTGATCATTGAGGAAGTGATGTTGATATCTTTAGAAAATTGTAATCAAAGAAGTTAATTCTTTCTTTTGCCTCCATGTGCTTAACATTTCTCAAATACTTGATGCACATGTTGAGGGAGTTCTCGTTCTAAAATATCAAAACAATTCGGTACAAAATGCTTTGATAATATATCACATGTATACGAATTGATTTTCAAATAGTTTTCAATTGGATCCAATGGCGGATGAACAATACCAAATTGACCGACCAACTTTACTTTATATGCGGTGATATAAGGATGATAAGGTTAGGTATTGGTTCCCATGATCCTTGAGCGGAGGGATCTACCGAGGACAATCCACTAGTTAGTGTAGAAGTCCTTGGGTATGATGATAAAAGGAGAAAAGTGAGATATGGGAAGAGTGCGAGACTAAGGCGAGCTAGTCTTTGGAATAAACCCAACAAGGTAATAGCTATGAAGTCTCGGTAAGCCTTGAAGGGTTGAAGAATTAAAAGAATTGAATTAAAATAGGGTGAAAACAAATAGCCCTCCATTAATTCAACCTTAGGGCGAAACGGGTTCACTTCATATACTCTGATGGTAACATCTGTATTGAAGACAAGGCGTCATGGACCCGGTGGCCTTGCACTTCAACTTTCAAACCACTCAAGTTCCTCTTAAAGGGCTTGTTTCATTCTCACGGGCCGACATTATCTATCGACTTTCTCTTAGAGATGGTTGATATTGAAGAAGGAGACCTCTCCCTAGTCTCGTTATAGGATCAAATATGCACAAATTGAGTCTAGAGCCACGAGATCATCAATTAATCTCACTAGGACACTTTCAATGAAGACTCTACATTTCACACAATGTGGAAAGAGATTATATCTTGAGTCCTCGCATTATCCTTGTGGTATTGCGGAACATCCGAGTGATGTGTTTACATTCACAATGAAGATGGAAAGCCTTACGGAGCCAACATCAAACAAGCTCTGGTAGGTGGCATGTGAGATCTATCATATAGATCAACCATGTGACAATGAGCAGAAACAATGGGGCGATTCAATTTCTTGAATCAATCACAGTTCGAGTTAGGGATTGGCGGATACCTTTGAAAAACCGGTCTTTGTGCTTAAAAACTCTTTTCTTTGGCACATCATTGTGTACTCATTTTCAAACCAAAAGGTATTTTATGATTGATAATTGATTTTCAATAAAACCTTCGTTGTATTGCAAAAACAATTTCTATTGAGCAATACTACGATTGTTTTCAAATCTCTTTTCTTGATCGGTGGACTTATAATTATTTGGTTCACTCACTCGTGTTGTCTTCTTTGAGATGTTCGGTTTGAGAACAGCTAGAGCAGTGCGAAACCCTGTCAAGGAGATTCTTATGAATCCTACACGATCGCAGGCGATGCTTGTCTTGATCAGCGGGGCAAGTGGGCGTGTACCTCGATTCATCGAAAGTGTTCAAAGACACTTTCGTGCGATTGTTGCTAAGCTGTTGTATGCGAGTCGCCCGGCGTTGCGGTGATCGAGAATGAAGCGGTCAATCCATAGCCGCATGCTCATAACACATTCATCTCAAAAGAAATCATGATTAGTGCATCAATGACTCGATATTTTCACTCCATGCTTACGCTTTCTGCTGCTTTGCCAATATCATGATTCAACAAAAGCTTCGCTACTCGATGAGAAGAAATCATGATCAAAATGTGAGCATATCGGTCCCAAAGTCACAACACCACAATGGATGTCTCGAGATTGTTGATGGTGATGATCTCAAATGATGGCTCAAAATTATCATCACGTGGATCGATAAATGACCTCCACTTGGAACAATCATACATGCAATGTGAAGAATCAATGACTACGAGTTTAAGTGCAAGAACTACATCAAGAATGCAAGATCAAGTGCTAATGTAATATCTATTTGTATTCTATGTATTTTTGATGCGTGATTGAGGTGACCTCCTTAGGGAGATTGTTAGGAATTAGAAATTCCGGTATTAAAAGTCGGTCACCTCAGTATATGTAATCGTTAAGCTCGTAGTCGTAGTTCTTTTAAGTTAAGTAGTAATTTAGTTAAGTAACACCGTGGAGGGCAGACGGGTCTTTACCAGCTGTATACGATCCACGACCCAAAGTGTGGCGATTTGTGTAAGACTATAAATACTCTCTACCTCCCAGGTAGAGTTGAAACTCATAATAATATCTTTCACTTTCTCTCACTAAGTTCCTAAACCTCTAACTTTCTCTCTAGAATTTCATCTTATCATACCTTGTGTTATGGTTTGATGTGTATGTGAAAAGTTATATCTTACAAGGCGAGGGAGGTTCTAGAGAGAAGAGCGGTTGGAGGCGAGAGGCATGACGGATGTATTCTCAAGGCGGAAAGGCGTCCTTGCGTGTCCACGAGACTTGGTGACCAAAACCAACCATGTTCTCTAGACTCGGTCAAGGTCACTTCCGTAGGCAGCGCAAAAGAAGTGGAGAAGCGAAGTAAGCGGGACATGACCGAAAAAGGCTCCGCCAATAGACACAGTGAGCCGAAGTCCTACCAGCGGAGCTTCCTATTCAAGTCGCGGAGGAGAAACATACCACTGTGTCGCATGGGAACTAGGGAAGTGTCTCCTCAGGAGGCGAGGAAAGCAGGAGGACACCGAAGTCCACCCAGAAAAGCAAGCGGGAATCGATGACCTCTACTCCCGTATGGCGTGGGTGACACAAACCCCTTTACCGTCGTGTCTGAATTTTGAGTTCGGAAAGAACAAGAATGCCACTCACATTCGAGCGTATGAAGGGACGGAGATCCGGAGGATCATCGAAAATCTTCGGACCGCGGCCAGGTGGAAAGATGGGCCATGCCAGCATGGTGCCACATGTTCACTCCACCCTTGTAGGGCGCGCATGGCTGGTTTGATCTTCTGCGTCCGGAAGCATTGACAACTTTGAGGAGTTGAGGTCGAGTTTTCTCTCATACTTCCTCTGACGGAAGAGTATCACGAAGACCCTGTGGAATTACACCACATAAAGCGGCGGGAAGGAGTCACGGAAGCATTCGTGGGCAGCTTCAAGACAAAAAGCATGTATGTGAAGGGCCCCGAGTGCGGGAGAGTGTCGGCTTTATGCGGGATAACGAACCGGAGAGCGTCGGGAGGCTCAATGACAACATCCCCGGTCGCGAGGATGAAATGTGGAAGGTCGTGAAAGCATTCCTTAGAGGTGAGGTGGCGCGGCCAAGCAGGTCAAGAAAGCACTCGGTGGAAAAACCGGGATGGAGACGAGAAAAGCATCCGGATCTTTGAAAGAAAAGGGAGTTCAAGACCGCAAGGCGGGAGAAGAAGAGGAGACGGGTTCACCCCCCCACAAAACGCCAAAAGAAATCCACGGCCATGGATATGGTCGAGTTCACACTCCCCGCCAATGTCGGTCCGGTCGAGTCTAGGAATAAAGACAAATCTTGTGACTTCCACGAGAGAAGGGGCGCTGCGGACGAATGCTATCGGTTGAAGAAGCAGATAGAGGAGGCGGTCGAGATCCGGACAACTCGCGCATCGGTCAAAGAGATCAAGAATGGGCGCAAAGAATGGTGGCCCCAGTAGGAAAGAAGGATACAGCGACCAAGGACAAAGCCAGCGCCATATACATGGTCAACACACAGCAGCGGTCGGTCGAACCCAAGGCAGGTCGGACGCGATCTTGAATATGGAAATATCTTTTCCCCATATCCGGAGGCAGTTTGGGCGACCACCCATGGTAATCAAGGCGAGATGTAGAAGGGTGTACAATTCACGGGATGTCGTGGATATGAGCGCTTGAAGTTCTATCTGACGTTGCTTCAACAAGCTAAGCCCGGACATCCAAAAGACTAATCCGCTTCATCACCACTCTTGGGTTTCGTGGAGAACTCTCATGGCCGCTAGGCGAGATCCTCTGGAAGTGACATTGGGAGGCGAAGAGAGGTAGGCGGTCGTGGATGAACTTCATGGTGGTACGATCTCCTTCTCTCTGGCGGGATAATTGGACGTCCGGGATTAGGGCGTGAGAATAGTGCCATCCACGGCGCATGGGATCTTGAAATCTCTACTTTAGCAGTCGTGACTTTGCAGTGACAAGGTGGTCGAGGTTGAATGCGAATGGTGGCGGAACAAGAACCCTACCATATAACCATGAGCGCAGTGAAGGAAGGAGTCGCGGTGGCAATCAACCCCGGATTCCCGACCAAGCGGTCGCCCATTGGAGGGGTTGAGCGAGCAAGGAAGAAAAGCCTCTGCGACACCTCGGGAATAACTTGGATATCTTTGCTTGAGAGCCCTCCGACATGATTTGAGTTCGCGGACAATCGCGGAACACAAGCTGAATGTCGGGCGGCTATGACCTGTGCGACAAAGAAGAGGGGCGGGCCCGAAAGAAACAAAGCAATCAATGAAGATGTTACCAAGCTAGTGGCGGGATCATGAAAGAAGTACACTACCACATTGGTTGTCTAACCCCGTGCTCGTCAAAAAGTGGCGGTGGAGAATGTGTGGACTTCAAGGACTTAAACAAAGCACGCCCAGATTGCTACCCGCAGGAGATCGTGGAAGGTCGAATCCTCTGCGGATACCCATTCAGTGCTTTCTTGGCGTGTACAAAGGGTATCACCGGATACAAATGGCGGTAGGGGACGAGGAAAAGGCGGCGTTTCACACAAACCAAGGTATCTTCTGTTACACCAAAATGCCCTTCGGTCTAAAGAGCGGCGGTGCCACATACCAAGGCTCGTGGGCGGGCGTTTGAAAGCAGTTGGAAGAAATTTGGAAGTGTCGTCGGCGATCTAGTCATCAAGAGCCATTACGAGGAAGAAGTACTCGGGGATATGAATGAAACCTTCAAGACCCTAAGGAACATCAACATGAAGCTCAACCCAAAAGTGCGCATTTGGGGCGAAAGCAGGCATGTTTCTAGGTCATGTGGTAAGCAAGGAAGGCATCGAGCTTGCGGACAAGTGCGTGGCGTAACTACTCTCAAATCCCGGCGACCAAAAAGAAATGCAGTCTACGAATGGAAAGTTAGCCGACCTCGGTCGTTTCATGTCCAAATCGGTGGAAAGGTCCTTCCATTCTTCAAAACGAAGAAATGCATTAAAAGCGACTTCTCTTGGACACGGACTTGAGCGAGCGTTCAAAAATGAAGCGACACATTGCCAATCGCCAATGGTCGCCGCTCCACAACAAAGGAGGAGATGATCGTGTACTTAGCAGCGTCCGAAGTGGCAGCGGTTTTGTTAGCGCAAAAGTCGAGGCAACGGCCGATGTGCCGTCGGCCCGCGCCCTAAAATGCCGGAGGTGAATTACACTCCGCTTGAGAAGCTTGTCACGGCACTAGTATATGCATCCAGAGTTGCGGCGATACTTCGGCGCATCGATGGCGGTCATCACGGACCGACCAATGAAGCAAGTCTTGACTAAGGCGAGAAAAAAGCGAAAGAATGGTGGATGGGCAATAGAGTGGACGAACATGACATCACCTTCGACCACGGGCGACCATAAAGGGACGGTGCTAGCGGACTTCATTCTTTGAGATTCGAGGAAGAAAATCTTGACAAGAAAAGGACCGGCAAAAATACCGAGCCGTGAAACTATTCACGGACGGATCTTCGTGCCTGAAGGGTCGGGCGAGGCTTAATCGACAAGCCGGAGGCGAGGGTTCACCTCGCCCTCGTTTGAGTTCGAGGCATCAACAGCGAAGCGAGTGCGAGGCACTGTCGCGAGGACTAAGGATTCTTGAACAAATGCGGGTAAAGACTTATCGGCAAATGTTGACTCCGTCTCGTGGCAAACCGGATAAGCGGACATATGAGGCGAAGGAGGAGAGCATGCGCGCTACTTGGCGAAGGACAAAGCATTGATTGAAGGATTAGGACGTTCTCCATCGAGCGATTCCCGGGCCAAAACAAACAAGCGAGCGCACTAAGCAAAATTGCATCCACCGGCTTTGCCCACGACAAAAGCGAGGTCCTTGTGGAAGTCTTAAAGAAAAATCCATTGAAGAAAGGAAGTACTAGCCATCGTGGAAGAAGGCGGGGATACTTGGATGACACCACGATTGAGTACACGAGGATGAAATACTACCGGCGGATGACAACAAGGCAAGAAAGCTACGGATCAAGGCGGCGGTGCGTTGAGAGGCGAAATCCTGCTTGAAATCTTTCCTAGAACCTTGGCTCGATGTAGGCCTACCGAGCCAACTACTTCTGCGAGAGATCACGAAGGATCGTGTAGCATGCCTCCGACCCAAGGCGGTGGTAGCCAAAGCAATTAGATCCGGATATTATTGGTCGACGATGCACAGGGACGCACGTGAGCTAATACATAAATGCGAAGATTTCCAAGTCCACCGCCCGGTACCAAAAAATCCGCAACAAAATCTGACTCCAATAACCTCTCCTTGGCCTTTTTACAAGTGGGGTATCGACATCTGCGGACCTTTCCCAGAAGGCCCCGGCAAGGTAAAGTTTATGATCGTCGCAATAGACTACTTCACTAAATGGATCGAAGCGAACCCTTAGCCTCTATCACGGAAGGCAAGTGAAGAAGTTTGTTTGGGATAACATAGTCTGCTTGCTTGACTTGCCGGAGAGATAATGTCGGACAGCGGAAGCGGTTCGCGACAACCCATTCAAGGATTGGTGTCGAAGCTCAACATCAAACAACGGTTTGCATCGGTGAAGCACCGCGGTGAGCGGGCTGGTCGAAAGCGAACAAAAGTGCGGGAGAAGGCATTAAAGCAAGGTTGGAGAAAGGAAGCAAAAGGCGGGTGGAAGAAGTGCGCATGTGCTCGGGCGCACAAAACTATGATCAAAACAAACAGCGAAACCCCATTTTCCTCGCATATGGCTTGGCGGTTATCCGGTAGAGATTGGAATGCCAAGTCTCCGATGTCTGACCATAAACCAAATCTCCAATGACCAAGAGCTTCGCCTAAATCTGGACATCACGGAAGAAAAGCGAAGCCACGGCCATTGAAGGCGCGACAAAGCAAGGATGGAGGGTACTACAGCGCAAAGTCTGCAACACGACCTTGGACAGGAGAATTTGTCTACCGCGACAACGAAGCTAGTAGGCGGAGGACAGGAAAGCTTGGTCCCAAATGGGAAGGGCCATATGAAGTGATGGAGGCACTAGGAATGGGCGTACAAGCTCGAGGCAGAGATGGGAAATACTCCAGGAACATGGAACATCCGCAACTTGAAGAAATGTTACATCTAAGCGTAAGTAGGTTTTCCCCGCCTTTTGTAAGTTGATCACGGATCAGGTCCGAACAACAGGGGAACTTTAACTTTTCATAATTCGTATTTATATTGTAATGTTTTCTAAGTAATGAAACGTAGATGCCTAGCCCGCTCTACGAATTTTCCAAAATAAAGATGCAACCATATTTTTTACTCTTACATCTTATGCATGATTCTCACAACCATGACAGACGATTATCGCACATAAAGGCGAGCAACCTCAAAATTATTTCGGGCATATAAGTGGTATTGCAAACCCATTGACCATTGTTTGATACCCCGGCCTCCCAGTGCGGCCAAGGTACAACAAAGCCGGAACAACTAAGTCCGGCATATAAAAAAAACACGTGTACAACTAAACCGGGAAGTTTCATTAAATTCACAAGACCCTTTTACAAGTACTGCGAGGCATACCCGGCTTACAAAGAATGGCGTCACAACAACCATGACCCTATCAAACATAAATAATGCTTCATAACAGATGGAAAAGGCGGCATAGTCTAAATGCCGCCCATAAGAGACCAACTCAAGCCTTCCCAGCACCATCAAGAACGTTGGCGTCAAACATATCATCGTGGGTAGCCGTTTCTTCTTATTCTTTTCATCCTCCCGGTGGGACACATGCTTAGTGGAGGAAGGGGTTGGAACAGGAGAAAGCGATCACCATGGAAGGCTCTCGGTAGAAGTAACACGATGCTCGACCTCAAAACAAGCAACTCAGATTCCAAACATTAAACTTCTTACCATCGCGGTGCTTCCTCCCTTGTACGCTGCAATGGCGCGGGCGTCTCGTAATGGTTTGAAGCAAAGAGTTGGGAAGAGCAACCTCTTCCGCCAAGAGGATTAAAGCGAATTCCCCGCACTACACAGCCTTTCTCTTGTAACACAAGTTGCGACATAAGGAATTCTAAAGAGGAATCCTTGCAAGCCTCAATGAATCGAGAAGGGGAAGGAACATCGCTAAAGGCGAATAGCGACCTCATGGTAAACCTCCTTAGCCCATGGATTGTAGGCCTTGATCATTTCGACTTTCGACCCTTAGAACCATGGACAATCGGCTTCGAGCCACCCTTAGGCCTCGGCGATGGCCTTGCTAATACAATCCCACCGCGTCTGAAGCTCATCAGTTGTTTGAAGGCCATCAAGCCCGCGGAAACCATGCCCGATCACCCGCTCTTACCTCGATAGCCATCGAGTGCTCGGGAATAGCTCTCATCAAAGTCGCGGTTGAGTTCCATGACCTCGATCTAACCAGCGAGTTGACTATCATGCTCACCGCGAGACTCTTTCCTCGCACTCCTTCAATTTTCTTCTAACAAACCGGCACCTCGACACGCCTTTGAGTTCCTCACAAGCAGTAAGCCGACCACTTTACCCTTTAGCTCGGCATTTTCAGCGATAAGATTGTGTTGCTCATCTTTGGGCGCAATCATACCCTCCAATTGCGCCACGCGCTCCCTCAATCTCTTCACTTCCTCCGACTCGGATTCAAGCAAGCCAACACGCTCGCGGAGACCCCTAGATTCCGCGGCGTCGGACTCTAACACCTGCACTTTACCCTTAAGGGCTTCAATCTTTTTCTCCTTTCTTTCAAGCCTCCTGTTTAACTTGTTGGTCTGATTAAGCTCAAATTGCAGCTGCAGGCGCACCTCGGAGGACATACACGCCTGCTGAACAGTCATCATGTTATACTGCTCCAGCAAATCCGTGTGTGGCATGTTGCGCAATGTAGACAAGTAACCAGGAGTGGCAAGGTTGTCCAAAATACTCTGGCAGATCCAGGGGTCATTCATCCGGAACTCATTTGTAGGCAACCACTTCGGAACATAAGTATTTTTCGCCTCCGCCGTATCCACGGACAAGGATTCATAGAAATCATCGTCGGATGCTGTGGGGCGGTGACCGGATTGATCCTGCAGGGGAGACTCAGCCCTAAACGAGCTCTCTTGTTGCATGGGTGGCGGCTGAGAAGGGTAGGACATATCCATCTAAGTTTTCTTGATGGGCGGTGGTGGATGTTTTGAGTAGAATCTGGATTGACACGAGGGTCGGGAGTAGCCTCGGAAGAAATATGGGTTACCTCCTGCGGACGAGAACAGAATCGGACTCGTCGCGAGCTCCATAACAAGAAGCGAGACCCAGCAGTGCATCCCACACAATAACACTTAAGTTATTTTTCAAAGCAAAAACAAGAAAAATCATCAACATAACGAAGATGCCATACCGGTGGACTGAGCATCCTTTACCGGCCACGAGTAAGCCTCTTATTCTCGGTTGCTTGGAAGGAGCAACAAGCCTAACCTCTTCTTCCCATTTGCCTTACCGGCCTTAGCGCTTCAACATTATCCACAATAGTCTCTTGGACTAAGGTGATAATATTCTCGAGAAGGCTCGATGACACGGCTAGCGATGTGTCGTCTTGGGCGTCTTCTCCCCTCAGTAAAGTCCTCTCACGGACGTCACCTCAAATGGATCCATTTGGTTGATAAAGGCAAACAAAGACATCTCGCAAGACAAACAATAAAAACACAGGCGTTAGTAAAGAGGCGAGGAAAGGAAAAAGGCAATAAAGGCGCGTGCAAACCCTAAAAGAAAAACCCGCCTCGGTATCAAAAGCCATAAAGGTAATCCGCCGTAGTATCATCGAGCGGCTAAGGCCAACTCACGAAAAGGCTCGGAAACTTTTAAAAGGAGCGCGCATGGTGTCAGGCGACGTAATAACTCGAGGTCACGCCGTCATCGGTCGGAGGTGGATCGCGGTCAACAGAGACTTTCTCATTCCACGAGATTGCTAAAGGGAAAACGGTCAACCCAAAAGAAAAACTCCTTCCAATTCTTTACAGAATCCAGATGAGCGGTGTAACAAACCGGTACAATCAACGACTTAGGACCTTTACGTTTCTCTAGAGTCATCCAACCATCTTTCATCCCAGAGTAATAAAACTTCCTAAATAAGGGCACGGTGGGTGTTCCTCCGTGAGCACGGCAAAGGATCTCAAAGTGACTAATCCTAGCGGCCAACCACGGATAAGCTGGGACAAATGGATGCGAAAATATGCCAAAACTCTACGAAGCGGAAGGGGATCCTAAAATTGCGAATTCAAAGAACCTAGTATATACTCTATCTTACCTCGGGGCATCCTTTATGGTATCATTAGGACCAGGAAGAAGAGGGTGAACAGTCGAAGGGATACGATATTTAGAACAAAAATCACTCAAATCTTTCTGTGATAACTTACAGGTAAAGTCACTTAGAAGTTTCTTAGCCATGGAACTACAATGAGGGAAGAAAACCTAACTGATAAAATAGGAATGCAGACACAGAACTTGCTAGGCGGTTTTCTTTTTTACTCGCGAAGATGAAATGGCATGATAGCGAGAAGGTAAAAGAGGGTATTTATACTCGCCAAGAGTAAAACCAGCGGGTCAATCGAGCAATGAAAACACGCCATGTCGTGGCTCGTAACTAACGCCCGGATGCGCCTAGATCAGCGAGCGAGATGAGCGGACCAAAACATCTTGTCGATCGGAAAACACGCGGTGAGGCGGTTCGCGAATCGAGGCGGTATATGCGCACCCTGCCGTAAGCGGAAAACACGGTCGGCGGTGACTAGGATTTCCTCGGCACACAAAGCCGCGGATACGGAATAATTTAGTCTAGCGGCGCTTCTGATGAGACTAACAAGCACAACTAGGCGGGGGACTTGATCAGTATGACCCTCTGGCACCAATCTGGTCGAGCGGACTAAGCACGGTATGTAATACTCCCGACACCTATATGGTTCGATCGCGGATAAATACATACCCGACAATGACCGCTAAGCCATTCAGCGGACGGATAGGCAGCGTCAGAAGAAGAACACAACCGCGTCCAACATAAAGGTAGGGAATCTCGCCGGAATCAGCGTCGCAACTGCGGTCCCAAAAGGAAAGCGGGACAACTCGCCCAAAAGCGTCGCTATCACGACAGCGCGACAAACTCGGGTTGACTTACGTCACTCCCAGCTCCCATTGTCGTTCGTGGCGCGTGATCTTGAGAACACGCGGAAAGGTCGGCCAATATAAATAGAGGGCCTCGCTATTCAACGAATAACATACATACTCTCTCTAGAACCAACTTCATCTCTAAAACTATCCTTACTCTCACGGGAGGTTGACGCGGAACCCGTTCGCGGTGGGAATAACGGTGTTGGTTTTCTTAGCGACTAGCTATCAAGAATCTCACTTAGTACAAGACCTATTTCACGAAGTTAGCCTACACTAATCTTCATCGAGGCGCTTGGGTGTAGACATGATCCTTAAAACTTTATTGTCGTGCAGTAGGGGCCAAACGTGCAACTAAAACTTGAAATGAGGGGCGGCGGTCTGACTTTTAAAGTTTTAGAGATCGAATATCTGATTTGGTAATGTAAGGAACAAAATGCAATTAACTCTATTTTAGTTCAAAAATACAAACAAAAAGATATTTTTTTGTCTCAAGACCATAAGAGTTCTATCTCGTACGAATATGATAGGTAGTATTCACGAGGGGTTAATTGACTACTAGATGGATCATGCATGAGTCCAACCACTGTCCAGCCAAAAGATATTGAATGACGTTGGTGAAAGCTCGTCCGTTCCTCTTACCAACCACTCTCAGTAAAAATGTTAAATCTAATGTGGGGACGTGGGTAACTCATAGTCGATCAAAGCAATTCAATATATGTTTGTGGAGCATATTCATGTGATTTGGAGTATATGTGTCACTGAAGCACTAAAAGTTCAACTAACTTATTAACCAATTATATAAATTTAAATTTGTTACTTGAGATGTTTATAGATTCTATGAAGTCTATAGCATTGTAGAGCAAATTTATATTTTTGTAATTTATAAAAAAAATGACATAGAAATATTATGTATTTGATAAAGTCCATAAAATTGAAAATGCTCTCATTTGTTTCCGATGTACTTTTTCTGTTTCAAAATAATCGTCGTTTTTTTTTTTCTTTTTTAATTCAAATTTTACTTTAATTATTATTTTTACTTATATAATATTTGATGCAAAATATATTAATGAATTAAGTTTTAAATATATTTTCATTGATATAATTGTTATCAATATTATATAACACAAATAAAAATATACTTAGTGTAAAAGTTGAAAAAAATTAAAAATTAAAAATTAAAAGAAAGTTATTTTATTAAGACGGAGTAATCTATAGACCAATTATGCATTAATATTACTGTAGTAGTTATTTTAATTGAAAAATAGTATTTTTTGAAATACTTCGTCTTGTAATGATACATACAAGCTTTCATTGTGAGATGAAAAATATGATTCTTATTGTCTCTATCATTGTTTTTGTTCTTTATTATACTTTTGTTATAATTTTACAACACGTTATCAGCACGTTTTAAAATGTGACGTAAATTTGAAGTCCTCGATTGGGTTTACGTTTGATTATCAAAGGGTGCGTTCTTTTATTCTCTAATTATATATATAAAGTATTAATTTTTAATAGTACGAGTATGCTAACTGATTAAGTGCATCTTTATACATTAAAGAAACGCAAATCGTTTTCATATACATACTCCAAAATGTGAAGAATGGTGGGATCACCCTGGTCCCATGCATCCTAAGATGCCAACCGGACATACTGGTATAATCGTTACATACTGGTATAATCTTTTATCAGAGACGTGTATCAATTATTTTCAACTTTACTATATTGCTTCTTCTTATACTAGTTATAATCGCATGCTGATGAGGTTTAACAAAAAAATTATACATATTAATCTTGAATATTGTGTTTTAAAGGTAATTACATATAATATATATAGTTATAAGTTTAGATGCAGCATTGAAATTTATACATCATCAAATTATTTAACGTTTTAGTTTAGTATATCACATATAAGAATTTGTGAAAATTGTGATATAAGTCAAATAATCTTATCATGAGTTTTCATTATGCATTTTATCCATTAAATTTGGTAAAATATTTGTAAAATTTACATTAGGTAACTCAAGATTTAATTTTATTTAGCGATAAAGATGTTGATGTTGTTATTTAAATTTCAATCTTGATATTATGTTGTACACATGATGCAAGTTTAATAAGACATAATGGCGTTGATAAAGTTAAAGTATACTTATTTTATAATGAGCGTTGATATTATGTTGATGTTCTATAAAATATTTTTCTAGATAGCTTTATATAATTAAATAAGAATTACATGAATAATTGTTATAAAGACAATCACGTATATTTATTTTTATATTAAAGTAAACCGTCTTCTGATTTGATAGTTATATTCACGTTTTTAGTAATTTAGCCGTATTTAAAATGTAAACTTCGTGTCAGTGTAAGTTATTTTAAAAATAAAGTAAATGAGTCGCTATTGAGCGTAAAAAATTGATACTTATAATCTTATGTAAATTTATATGTTGTTATTTTAAAACAACATATACATTGTATTTTTTAAGATATAAAGTTTAAAAGTATAAAGTATAAGGGGGTATTTGTTTATAATCCAAAGTTATTAAAAAACATAGAGATTTATAATATTACACTTAACTCTATGTAATTTTTAAAAATCAACCACTAAAGTTTTATTAATTACCTCATCTTTTTAAGTTTTGTTTTACAAATTTGACACCTATATTTTTATGTGTTTTTTATCAACCAAAATTTTCCATCAAATTTATTAAAGTTTAGTAAAATCGATTTAATTTTGACTTTTATTAACCAATCGCATCACATGATTTTCTTCGCACAAATCAATTTCTCTATTAGCGATTTTTTCGATGAGAAGAGTTTAAAAATAATTTGAAATGATGTAATTCTTTGTTATATACTAAGTAAAGATTAGTGATTGTTTTGTGATAATACATAAATAGTTTCACTGATTTATACATCTAAAGAAAAGTTTATGCCACATTATAGTTTCGAATAGATCGGTTGAGTCATGTGGTAATAGATAGTATATGATAATGCGAATTTTTAATAGAGTAAAGTACCAAAAAGTGCTAAAATCTTTTTGGTAGTCTCTTTTGTAGTCAATTTTTCACTTAATCTTCAAAATGGTCATGCTCGGTGAACCATTTCCATGTTCACCCAAAATGTGACATGTATCATAAGGAAAATACACTTTTTATTTTTATTCTACCCAAATAACCACCAAAATTGCGCAATGACAATTTCTCAACCTACTTTTACTCGATTGCATTTATCATGTGTATGTAAAAAGTAAAAAAAAAAAAGAAAGTACAAAACTACTGTAGCGCCCATGTACTAGCTTCTTTCTCCAATGCATTTATCCACCGGTTTATTTTACTATTTTTGGTAAAGGTTAATAATATCTGATGAAATTAAAACTTTTGTTGACTTTTGTAGTCGATCATATTGGCTGTGAGATTAATTTTACTTTGTTTTGTTTAATCAGAATATTTGATTATATGAGATTAAATTGTTTAATGCTTGAGTTGTTTAAGTATTTAACTATCGCGAACTAGTTCTAGTAGGATATTGGGATTGTTTTCAAAAGTTAATAACCGACAATCTTGATTGGCGATGTTGGATCATACCTAATATGATAAGTTAATGTATAAACTATAAACTAACAGATCTTTATTGTTCTCGCACACAAAGGGAATGGATTACCGGGATGAATAGCCCAACGTCTCACCTATTGTTAATGATCGATTCTGTATTGCTCGTCCACGAAGAACAAGTTTGTGGAAAACTAGAAGGGGGTTGAATAGTTTTACCAATTTAAAACTTCCTTTTAAATATTTAGATCGACTTATGTCAATCTATTTAGTTGTTTATGTTGGACGTTGATAGATAGATATATAAATGTGTAATGAAAGATAAAGAGTAAGAAGCACATCACCACGACACAAGTATTTATAGTGGTTCGGCTACAAGGACACCTTCCTTGCCTACTCCACTCCCGAGTCACCTACTCGAGAGTTAGAACACTACACCAACTCCTTATGGCGGAGAAGCCTTCTGGCGTCGCTTAATCTTTTTGGTACAAAGCTAAATACCGAGTTCTTTCACACCAAGGCGAACCACACCTACACAACGTCGCCTACCCTTTATACGGTTCTAGGCTAACCACCGAGGTTCTTTCACACCTTAGGTGAACTACACATTCACAACGTCGCCTACCCTTTATTGGGTACTAGGCTAAGCACCTAGTTCCATTGCAATGGAGGAACTACTACCACACTACACCAATGACTAATCCCAAAGGAGATCTACTCCTTTACAAAGCATCATCAAGGACATCGATATCATTGGATTCAATGCTAATCTATCTAGTACATCGAAACACACCATATCGAATGTACATCTAAGGCACCTTTCACTTAATGCCTTTCACTAGATCTACCGACACCTTTCACTAATGTCTTGTGTCTTTACTTCGAGCACCTTTCACTAATGCTTCAAGTCTTGACTTCTAAGCACCTTTCACTAATGCTTCTTGTCTTGACTTCTAGGCACCTACCACAAGTGCTTTATCCTATAGGCGATAGATACCCTTCACTAATATCTTCGTCTTGACTCTTGAGACATCTTTCACTAATGTCTTCAACACTACACTTCTTTGAAGAAAGAAAGGAATCATCAACAAGAAGACTTGAGAGCCTTGATGATGAGGAAGCATGGCAACTCATGGACTTGAGCTTTTCGACTTCAAAGGTGGTGATCTTGCCTTTAAGAGAAACCTAAAAGATCACACAAAAACAAAACTACAAACATAGATCTCTTGGATCTAAGGTTAGTGAGATTTAACTCGGGGAGAAAGTATATTGGAAAGGGTAAGAAATAATGAATAAATGGCTCACTATTTGGTATTCCCTCTTTTTCTTTTCTTTCTTTTCTTTGTCACAATTCTCAAATTCGGTCATTTCTTAAATTAAATATGCATCATATTAGTTCATTCATGGCATTTCATTTCACATTTAACGCGTAATTTTATATTTAATAAGCGTTATCGCGTGAGTTATTATTTTAAATATTTAATCCGTTACTTTCAAAATGATCCGACATATTTTATACTTACATTTAGTTTATAAAAACTATATTTTGAGTTTAACTAGTGTTTTGAATTTATTTGGTACATAAATCGTTAAAGTTATATTATTACGACGTTTTTCTTAAAAATTATCGATAATTATTTTATCACTCAAATTTCACAAGGAATGTATTTTTACAATTTTATTATCTCATTACATTCTATTTTGATCTATTAAAACTTACTTGTACCAAAAATTACCATTTACCTTACAAGTTACATAATATCTACACAATTACTTGCACTTTGTCAAATATTTACACAATATATATATACACCTTTTATAAAGAAAAAAAAAATAATAATTGAGAAACATAGTCCCCTAAACCGCCATAGGGGGATGTATGCATTAAATGGTTCCTTTGATTGTTTAAGAGTATACAACCTAAAAGTCTTACATGATTTACTTATTCATTTCATTCATTCTTCATCATTTTTCAAGTGATAGCAAAAACTTTTCTCTCTTGTTTTCTTCATCACAAAACCGGTTCTACATCAAGAACACAAGGGATCATCCAAAATTTTTTGCAAGATCAAGTGTATTAACAACCTAGTATATACTCTTTATTTGGTTTTGAAATAAAAACCAAGGGTATTTAAGTTAATCCTTGTTACTTTCACCTCATCACTATCACTTGTAAGCATGTTTTATCATTTCATGTTTCCTTGTCATTTCATATGTTTCTTTTCATTTTGGAGCTTATATGCATGATATGTGATTTATACCATTTTCATGATTTATTGAGTTATATATACATATTGGTCATCCTATAAATATTCCCATGGTATTCTTTGGTCTTGATGGTGATTAGGAACCCATGACACCCTAAGAAGGTGTATGGTAGGATTAGATTAGTTTTGGAGTTGATTTGAAGGGATTAGAATAGGTTTTGTCCGAGAAAAACTATTTTCGATAACTATATAAATAGGTTCTGTCCTTGTTTGAATTTCTGGAAAAACCTACTGTTGGTGCGAAACTTTGGCCTTGATATTTAGAAAATATACTTTAAAAGCGAATCCGTGGCGCTTGAGCGGATTAAAGCGGACTTATCTTGAAGCCGTGGTGAATTTTTAAAGTTTGTGACGAAATGTTTATTTTTCTGAAAATTCAGCATGCAGTTTTACATTGTTTGGGTCAAAAGCAGCCTTAAGCTTCACAAATTATTCGACTTATCAAAAATATATTAGTTTACTTGATCGAAGCTAAGGACATATTATCGTGAAAGCGGTTTGAAGCGACAAATATATGCGTTTTATAAACTTGCCGTAACTATTATTTTACGAAAAACTATATTATTTTTACGATACAAGTATTTTAGTATTTATAACGTCCATGTTTGCAATTTGTTTTTAACCATGATGTGAAACTTTTGGAACAAAATGTCTTCTAGTAAAATCAAGTTCACCGACCATATTTTTCAAAACAAAAATTTGTTTGTCAAGCGGAGTTATGGTAAATTATTTACGGATGTTCAAACTTGGCGAAACTTATTTTTCGCACACAATTAGCCAAAATCACTATCTTTAACCCTTGATATCTTTATGATCGAGACCTTTTGGACGAAAACTCTGAACTGAAACTTCTAGATATCGATACAAACTTTCCAAAACCGTCGAGTTCGTTCTCTAACGATCGGCGTACACCATTTTCGACTACTTTTCCGAAGCCATTTTGTTACTTTTATAAAAATTCCGGCGACATTGTTTTTGACGAAAAGTGGTAATTTCACCAAAAATCATTATAAAACCATTGTAGGATGACATTTTGGCGTAAAAGCGGTAAAGTCATTTTGAAGGGTCTAGGCGTCAAAAGAGTATTTTTCGACGATTAGTAATATTTTCAAAACTCGTAAATGGTATAAATAACATCTGAAGTGCATGCATAACATTACATTGCAACTCATTGCATATCATATCATTCGTGATAGGTCCGGTTAACACATCACATTATACCTCGGTGTACTCACTTTTGTCATCGCCTCGGTTTATCAAGTGAGTAATCACATCCTTTTTACCGTTTTACTATATTTTGGGGTGAATGCATGAACCATACTTGAATTAAATTGATCCTTACAATTGTGAACTCTTTTGACTTGAATATTTGAACTCGAATCAATCCTTGAACTTAATTACGAAATTATGACTTATTTGAACTTATTGAACCGTCGTGTTATGACCTTGTCCTAAAGTCTCCAATGTTCGAACATCACTATAAAGTCTCCCATGTTGAACATCACTATATAGACACCTTTGTTCGTAGTATATCTTTGGGAAGAGGCACCGGTGTATCTTTGGGAAGAGGCACCAGTGTATCTTTGGGAAGAGGCACCAGTGGGTCTTTGGGAAGAGGCACCAGTATAACTTTGGGTAGTGGCACCGACTTAATTTGGTTTCATCGGTAGCATTCTGAATTATTATATTCGTGGTACTATATTGGGAACTATTATGACCACTTACACTTGACTACTTGACGCTATAATTTTTGTGCAATGGGTTGTGTACACACAGGTTGCAAGTTTTGTATGGGTGAATTTGGGCCGAGTGGATACACAATGCCTTTGCTTTGAGAACTATTTTTCGTTGACGAAAGCTTTGTATATTTCTTCTGAGTTTTCTTATTTCACTAAGCGTGTTTACTCACCAACTATTTTCATAGTTGACCCGTTTTCTCTCATGCATTTGGTGATCGTTAGTAAGCTTTTCTATCAAGTCTTGCATAAAAAGTTTTCCTTTGGTCGCTACAAGTCGTATGTAATAAAACTCAATATTTTGGAATCTAAACTTTGTAATATATTTGCCGATGATGGCTAAACTAGTATTGTAATGGAGTATTATTTCTTTTTAATCTTAATGTTGGTATGTTCTATTATCTTGTGCTTATGTTCCTTTCGTTACACCTCGTGTTTCCGCCTCCGTGAGGTGTGACAGATTGGTACGAGCGAAGGTTATAGAGAATGCCGATTTTCAAAAATAAAATCACACTATAACGGAATAAATTTTTTTTTGTATATTATTTTATTAAACATTGAACACCATCCGAGTCAACTAGTCCTATCGTTGCATCGTTACTCATAAATTATACATAGCACGATCAACTATGTCTAATTTATGAAGAACCATGCAATGATAAAAGTAGTAATTTTAAATCATGTTTAGTCGAGTCTTTAGAGTGCGGTCACTGAAGTTGCATTGGTCGGGTGGGTATGCATGGCATGTTTTACGTTCACGTCTACATTACCGTACCTTGTTCATATCTTCTCTTTTCCATCTTTCGACTTGTTAGACATAGCATGTCTCTGTTCTGTCATGTTTCGATCACTATAACACATTACCACCGTTCGCACCTCATCGACTTCGTTCGAATGTCGTTTACTCAACCCGATGTTTTGGTCCTCTGTGGGATCATGGTGCAAGAAACACACGCTCGGGAGGTAACAACAACGGCAACCCAAACAACAATGACAATCCGGACAACAACGCTGCTGGAATAGCGGATCTACTCACTCAATTATAACCCATCTCGATGCTAGGCAGAACCAACAACGGAGAAGGTACTTCAAAGGCGGTCAAGGATGCGACTACAAAACTTTCATGACATGTAAGCCAATGGAATTTCATGGTGCGGGGTGCCATTGAATTGCTAACTTTGGTTCGAGAATGTTGAGTCGAAGCTTAGTATCACGAAATGTCTTTGAAGGAAACAAGGTTGAGTTCTCTTTGGTCTACTACGGTCGAGCATTGACTGGTGGAACAACCAACTCTGAGACTAGAGGAAGAGGGCTGCAAATGCATTATCTTGGGAAGCATTCAAGAAACTACTAAGCGATGAGTCTGCGAGAAAAGATGAAGTGCGGCTGGAAGAAGAATTTTGGAACCACTTGATGGTAGGAGTAGAGATCGACAAGTACGATCCGGTTCCACGAGTTAACTAGGATGGTTCCTCACATGGTTTCCACGTGGAGAAGTTGATTGACCGATATATATGGGGATTGATACGGAAATTGGGAGGGATGTCACCGTCGAAACCAACCACTCTGCAAGCGGCTGTGGTATGGCGTATCGCAACGAATGATGTGATCGGTGCGGAGAACTAGCAAAAGCAAGCGACAATGGACGAAAGCGGCGGGAGGATCACCGAAGCCGAGACCGAATCGGCAAAACAAGAAGCGTGAATAACCCGAACTATGGGCGATCACCCGGGGCGCAAAGGATATGCAGTCCACATCCTTTGTGTACTCGATGTAATTATCATCACTCGGGAGGCTAGAAGGTGCGACAAATGTGGACGAGACGGGCCGCCGGCGAAAGTGCTCAAGCAGGCGGAAATCAGGGCGAGAGAAAAGCATGTTACGAGTGTGGAAGTCTAGATCACGCCGCAATACATCCAAAGTGAAAAGAACTCCCGATCAAGGAGGAAATCGTCCAAACTGGCGTTGGCAATAGAAGGCCCACAAGATCGAACATTGAAATTCCTCCCGCGTGGTCGAGCATTCTATCACGGGTACCGAGGAAGCCCATAACGCTTAACGGGTACATTCTTTCGAACAACTACCTTATTTACATGCGACATGATTTTGAGTGCATAACTTCCTTCCAATCTTTACGTTCACGACATTGATTAATTTGAGACCTATTGATATCGACCTTAGTTGTTATATATTTTGTTGATTGGATTTGATTGTGTAAGCAAATCGAATATCGGCGAATCTTTCAAAGACTTCATTCAAGGATGTGGCATCCTACCTTTCTAACAACTTGTTTCCTAGCTTGATCTAGTAGCGGTTCTTGTTTGATGAGTTGCGAAAATCAAGCTAAGAGACAAGTTTACTCAAGTCGGTTTAGTTTAATCTCATGGCGGTTCTTGTTTGATGAGTTGTGAGATTAAATTAGAATCGACTACCTAAAGGTCTTTGAGAGCTACGTTCGATATTGGATAAGTTTACCCTATCAAATCGATCACGAACACGTACTTAGTTGAATGGGGAACATATGCATGGGCATTGATATGATCATTTAGGCTGTTCGTATGCGATCATGAACTTTTAGAACTCTTGTCGAGGTTCGGACCATAGTATCGTTAATCGAATCACGGGGCGTGATTCACGACATGGGAAGAATGTCACAATTCTCAAATTCGGTCATTTCTTAAATTAAATATGCATCATATTAGTTCATTCATGGCATTTCATTTCACATTTAAGCGTAATTTTTATATTTAATAAGCGTTATCGCGTGAGTTATTATTTTAAATATTTAATCCGTTACTTTCAAAAATGATCCCGACATATTTTTATACTTACATTTAGTTATAAAAACTATATTTTGAGTTTAACTAGTGTTTTGAATTTATTTGGTACATAAATCGTTAAAGTTATATTATTACGACGTTTTCTTAAAAATTATCGATAATTATTTTATCACTCAAATTTCACAAGGAATGTATTTTACAATTTTATTATCTCATTACATTCTATTTTGATCTATTAAAACTTACTTGTACAAAAATTACCATTTACCTTACAAGTTACATTTCCTCTACACATTTACAACACTTTGTCACATATTTACAATATATATACATGATTTATAAAAAAAAAAAAAATAATTGAGAAACATAGTCCCCTAAACCGGCCATAGGGGGATGTATGCATTAAATGGTTCCTTTGATTGTTTAAGTGTTTACACAACCTAAAAGTATACATGATTTACTTATTTCATTTCATTCATTTTCATCATCATTCAAGTAGCAAAAACTTTTTCTTCTCTCTTTTTCTCCTTCAAAACCGGTTCTCACATCAAGAACACAAGGATCATCAAAATTTTGCAAGATCAAGTGTATTAACAACCTAGTATATACTCTTTATTTGGTTTTGAAATAAAAACCAAGGGTATTTAAGTTAATCCTTGTTACTTTCACCTCATCACTATCACTTGTAAGCATGTTTTATCATTTTCATGTTTCCTTGTCATTTCATATGTTTCTTTTCATTTTGGAGCTTATATGCATGATATGTGATTTATACCATTTTTCATGATTTATTGAGTTATATATACATATTGGTCATCCTATAAATATTCCCATGGTATTCTTTGGTCTTGATGGTGATTAGGAACCCATGACACCCTAAGAAGGTGTATGGTAGGATTAGATTAGTTTTGGAGTTGATTTGAAGGGATTAGAATAGGTTTTGTCCGAGAAAAACTATTTTCGATAACTATATAAATAGGTTCTGTCCTTGTTTGAATTTCTGGAAAACCTACTGTTGGTACGAAACTTTGGCCTTGATATTTAGAAAATATACTTTAAAAGCGAATCCGTGGCGCTTGAGCGGATTAAAGCGGACTTATCTTGAAGCCGTGGTGAATTTTTAAAGTTTGATGACGAAATGTTTATTTTTCGAAAATTCAGCATGCAGTTTTACATTGTTTGGGTCAAAAGCAGCCTTAAGCTTCACAAATTATTTCGACTTATCAAAAATATATTAGTTTACTTGATACGAAGCTAAGGACATATTATCGTGAAAGCGGTTTGAAGCGACAAATATATGCGTTTTTATAAACTTGCCGTAACTATTATTTTACGAAAAACTATATTATTTTTACGATACAAGTATTTTAGTAGTTATAACGTCCATGTTTTAATTTGTTTTTAACCATGATGTGAAACTTTTGGAACAAAATGTCTTCTAGTAAAATCAAGTTCACCGACCATATTTTTCAAAACAAAAAGCTGTTTGTCAAGCGGAGTTATGGTAAATTATTTACGGATGTTCAAACTTGGCGAAACTTATTTTACGCACACAATTAGCCAAAATCACTATCTTTAACCCTTGATATCTTTATGATCGAGACCTTTTGGACGAAAACTCCTGAACTGAAACTTCTAGATATCGATACAAACTTTCCAAAACCGTCGAGTTCGTTCTCTAACGATCGGCGTACACCATTTCGACTACTTTTCGAAGCCATTTTGTTACTTTTATAAAAATTCCGGCGACATTGTTTTGCGACGAAAAGTGGTAATTTCACCAAAAATCATTATAAAACCATTGTAGGATGACATTTTGGCGTAAAAACATGTAAAGTCATTTTGAAGGGTCTAGGCGTCAAAAGAGTATTTTTCGACGATAAGTAATATTTTCAAAACTCATAAATGGTATAAATAACATACGAAGTGCATGCATAACATTACATTGCAACTCATTGCATATCATATCATTCGTGATAGGTCCGGTTAACACATCACATTATACCTCGGTGTACTCACTTTTGTCATCGCCTCGGTTTATCAAGTGAGTAATCACATCCCCTTTTACCGTTTTACTATATTTTGAAATTTGAATGCATGAACCATACTTGAATTAAATTGATCCTTACAATTGTGAACTCTTTTGACTTGAATATTTGAACTCGAATCAATCCTTGAACTTAATTACGAAATTATGACTTATTTGAACTTATTGAACCGTCGTGTTATGACCTTGTCCTAAAGTCTCCAATGTTCGAACATCACTATAAAGTCTCCCATGTTCGAGCATCACTATATAGACACCTTTGTTCGTAGTATATCTTTGGGAAGAGGCACCAGTGTATCTTTGGGAAGAGGCACCAGTGTATCTTTGGGAAGAGGCACCATGGGTCTTTGGGAAGAGGCACCAGTATAACTTTGGGTAGTGGCACCCGACTTAATTTGGTTTCATCGGTAGCATTCTGAATTATTATATTCGTGGTACTATATTGGGAACTATTATGACCACTTACACTTGACTACTTGACGCTATAATTTTTGTGCAATGGGTTGTGTACACACAGGTTGCAAGTTTTGTATGGGTGAATTTGGGCCGAGTGGATACACAATGCCTTTGCTTTGAGAACTATTTTTCGTTGACGAAAGCTTTGTATATTTCTTACGAGTTTTCTTATTTCACTAAGCGTGTTTACTCACCAACTATTTTCATAGTTGACCCGTTTTCTCTCATGCATTTCGGTGATCGTTAGTAAGCTTTTCTATCAAGTCTTGCATAAAGAAGTTTTCCTTTGGTCGCTACAAGTCGTATGTAATAAAACTCAATATTTTGGAATCTAAACTTTGTAATATATTTGCCGATGATGGCTAAACTAGTATTGTAATGGAGTATTATTTCTTTTAATCTTAATGTTGGTATGTTCTATTATCTTGTGCTTATGTTCCTTCCGTTACACCTCGTGTTTCCGCCTCCGCGAGGTGTGACAGATTGGTACCGAGCCAAAGGTTATAGAGAATGCCGATTTTCAAAAATAAAAATCACACTATAACCGGAATAAATTTTTTTTGTATATTATTTTATTAAACATTGAACATCATCCGAGTCAACTAGTCCTATCGTTGCATCGTTACTCATAAATTATACATAGCACGATCAACTATGTCTAATTTATGAAGAACCATCAATGATAAGAGTAGTAATTTTAAATCATGTTTAGTCGAGTCTTTAGAGTCGGTCACTGAAGTTGCATTGGTCGGGTGGGTATGCATAGCATGTTTTACGTTCACGTCTACATTACCGTACCTTGTTCATATCTTCTCTTTTCCATCTTTCGACTTGTTAGACATAGCATGTCTCTGTTCTGTCATGTTTGATCACTATAACACATTACCACCGTTCGCACCTCATCGACTTCGTTAGAATGTCGTTTACTCAACCCGATGTTTTGGTCCTCTGTAGGATCATGGCTGCAAGAAACACACGCTCGGGAGGTAACAACAACGGCAACCCAAACAACAATGACAATCCGGACAACAACGCTCTTTGGAATAGCGGATCTACTCACTCAAATTATAACCCATCTCGATGCTAAGCAACCAACAACGGAGAAGGTACTTCAACGGCGGTCAAGGATGCGACTACAAAACTTTCATGACATGTAAGCCAATGGAATTTCATGGTCGAGGGTGCCATTGAATTGCTAACTTGGTTCGAGAATGTTGAGTCGAAGCTTAGTATCACGAAATGTCTTTGAAGGAAACAAGGTTGAGTTCTCTGTTTGGTCTACTACGGTCGAGCATTGACTGGTGGAACAACCAACTACGAGACTAGAGGAAGAGGCTGCAAATGCATTATCTTGGGAAGCATTCAAGAAACTACTAACCGATGAGTCTGCGAGAAAAGATGAAGTCGAAGTGGAAGAAGAATTTTGGAACCACTTGATGGTAGGAGTAGAGATCGACAAGTACACGATCCGGTTCCACGAGTTAACTAGGATGGTTCCTCACATGGTTTCCACGTGGAAGTTGATTGACCGATATATATGGGGATTGATACGGAAATTAGGAGGGATGTCACCGTCGAAACCAACCACTCTGCAAGCGGCTGTGAGTATGGCGTATCGCAACGAATGATGTGATCGGTGCGGAGAACTAGCAAAAGCAAGCGACAATGGACGAAAGCGGCGGGAGGATCACCGGAAACCGAGACCGAATCGGCAAAACAAGAGGCGTGAATAACCCGAACTATGGGCGATCACCGGGGCGCAAAGGATATGCGAGTCCACATCCTTTGTGTACTCGATGTAATTATCATCACTCGGAGGCTGCCAGAAGGTGCGACAAATGTGGACGAGACGGGCCACCGCGCCGAAATTGCTCAAGCAGGCGGGAATCAGGGCGAGAGAAAAGCATGTTACGAGTGTGGAAGTCTAGATCACCCGCAATACCGTCCAAAGTGAAAGAACTCCCAATCAAGGAGGAAATCGTCCAAACTGGCGTTGGCAATAGAAGGCCCACAAGATCGAACATTGAAATTCCTCCATGCGTGGTCGAGCATTCTATCGGGTACCGAGGAAGCCCAAGCGCTTAACGGGTACATTCTTTCGAACAACTACCTTATTTACATGCGACATGATTTTGAGTGCATAACTTCCTTCCAATCTTTACGTTCACGACATTGATTAATTTGAGACCTATTGATATCGACCTTAGTTGTTATATATTTTGTTGATTGGATTTGATTGTGTAAGCAAATCGAATATCGGCGAATCTTTCAAAGACTTCATTCAAGGATGTGGCATCCTACCTTTCTAACAACTTGTTTCCTAGCTTGATCTAGTAGCGGTTCTTGTTTGATGAGTTGCGAAAATCAAGCTAAGAGACAAGTTTACTCAAGTCGGTTTAGTTTAATCTCATGGCGGTTCTTGTTTGATGAGTTGTGAGATTAAATTAGAATCGACTACCTAAAGTCTTTTGAGAGCTACGTTCGATATTGGGCAAGTTTACCCTATCAAATCTAATCACGGGCACGTACTTAGTTGAATGGGGAACACATGCGCATGGGCATTGATATGATCATTTAGGCTATTCGTACGATCATGAACTTTTAGAACTCTTGTCGAGGTTCGGACCATAGTATCGTTAATCGAATCACGGGGCGTGATTCACACGACATGGGAAGAATGTCACAATTCTCAAATTCGGTCATTTCTTAAATTAAATATGCATCATATTAGTTCATTCATGGCATTTCATTTCACATTTAACGCGTAATTTTTATATTTAATAAGCGTTATCGCGTGAGTTATTATTTTAAATATTTAATCCGTTACTTTCAAAAATGATCCCGACATATTTTTATACTTACATTTAGTTGTATAAAACTATATTTTGAGTTTAACTAGTGTTTTGAATTTATTTGGTACATAAATCGTTAAAGTTATATTATTACGACGTTTTCTTAAAAATTATCGATAATTATTTTATCACTCAAATTTCACAAGGAATGTATTTTTACAATTTTATTATCTCATTACATTCTATTTTGAACTATTAAAACTTACTTGTACCAAAAATTACCATTTACTCTACAAGTTAATAATATCTACACAATTACTTGCACTTTGTCAAATATTTACACAATATATATATACACCTTTTATAAAAAAAAAAAAATAATAATTGAAACATATCCCCTAAACCGGCCATAGGGGGATGTATGCATTAAATGGTTCCTTTGATTGTTTAAGTGTTTACACAACCTAAAAGTCCTACATGATTTACTTACTTCATTTCATTCATTCTTCCATCATTTTTCAAGTGATAGAAAAAAAGTTTTCTCTTTCTTTTTCTCCATCACAAAACCGGTTACACATCAAGAACACAAGGGATCATCCAAAATTTTTGCAAGATCAAGTGTATTAACAACCTAGTATATACTCTTTATTTGGTTTTGAAATAAAAACCAAGGGTATTTAAGTTAATCCTTGTTACTTTCACCTCATCACTATCACTTGTAAGCATGTTTTATCATTTTCATGTTTCCTTGTCATTTCATATGTTTCTTTTCATTTTGGAGCTTATATGCATGATATGTGATTTATACCATTTTCATGATTTATTGAGTTATATATACATATTGGTCATCCTATAAATATTCCCATGGTATTCTTTGGTCTTGATGGTGATTAGGAACCCATGACACCCTAAGAAGGTGTATGGTAGGATTAGATTAGTTTTGGAGTTGATTTGAAGGGATTAGAATAGGTTTTGTCCGAGAAAAACTATTTTCGATAACTATATAAATAGGTTCTGTCCTTGTTTGAATTTCTGGAAAAACCTACTGTTGGTACGAAACTTTGGCCTTGATATTTAGAAAATATACTTTAAAAGCGAATCCGTGGCGGCTTGAGCGGATTAAAGCGGACTTATCTTGAAGCCGTGGTGAATTTTTAAAGTTTGACGACGAAATGTTTATTTTTACGAAAATTCAGCATGCAGTTTTACATTGTTTGGGTCAAAGCAGAGCCTTAAGCTTCACAAATTATTTCGACTTATCAAAAATATATTAGTTTACTTGATACGAAGCTAAGGACATATTATCGTGAAAGCAGTTTGAAGCGACAAATATATGCACGTTTTATAAACTTGCCGTAACTATTATTTTACGAAAAACTATATTATTTTTACGATACAAGTATTTTAGTATTTATAACGTCCATGTTTAATTTGTTTTAACCATGATGTGAAACTTTTG
Organism: Chrysanthemum lavandulifolium; assembly: GCA_022545495.1. Lineage (NCBI taxonomy): Eukaryota > Viridiplantae > Streptophyta > Magnoliopsida > Asterales > Asteraceae > Chrysanthemum > Chrysanthemum lavandulifolium. Next base: position 203,162,727 of record CM040246.1, on the reverse strand, counting down.
GAACAAAATGTCTTCTAGTAAAATCAAGTTCACCGACCATATTTTTCAAAACAAAAATTTGTTTGTCAAGCGGAGTTATGGTAAATTATTTACGGATGTTCAAACTTGGCGAAACTTATTTTACGCACACAATTAGCCAAAATCACTATCTTTAACCCTTGATATCTTTATGATCGAGACCTTTTGAATGAAAACTCCTGAACTGAAACTTCTAGATATCGATACAAACTTTCCAAAACCGTCGAGTTCGTTCTCTAACGATCGGCGTACACCATTTTACGACTACTTTTCCGAAGCCATTTTGTTACTTTTATAAAAATTCCGGCGACATTGTTTTGCGACGAAAAGTGGTAATTTCACCAAAATCATTATAAAACCATTGTAGGATGACATTTTGGCGTAAAAGCGGTAAAGTCATTTTTGAAGGGTCTAGGCGTCAAAGAGTATTTTTCGACGATAAGTAATATTTTCAAAACTCATAAATGGTATAAATAACATCTGAAGTGCATGCATAACATTACATTGCAACTCATTGCATATCATATCATTCGTGATAGGTCCGGTTAACACATCACATTATACCTCGGTGTACTCACTTTTGTCATCGCCTCGGTTTATCAAGTGAGTAATCACATCCCCTTTTACCGTTTTACTATATTTTGGGGTGAATGCATGAACCATACTTGAATTAAATTGATCCTTACAATTGTGAACTCTTTTGACTTGAATATTTGAACTCGAATCAATCCTTGAACTTAATTACGAAATTATGACTTATTTGAACTTATTGAACCCGTCGTGTTATGACCTTGTCCTAAAGTCTCCAATGTTGAACATCACTATAAAGTCTCCCATGTTCGGAGCATCACTATATAGACACCTTTGTTCGTAGTATATCTTTGGGAAGAGGCACCGGTGTATCTTTGGGAAGAGGCACCAGTGTATCTTTGGGAAGAGGCACCATGGGTCTTTGGGAAGAGGCACCAGTATAACTTTGGGTAGTGGCACCCGACTTAATTTGGTTTCATCGGTAGCATTCTGAATTATTATATTCGTGGTACTATATTGGGAACTATTATGACCACTTACACTTGACTACTTGACGCTATAAATTTTTGTGCAATGGGTTGTGTACACAGGTTGCAAGTTTTGTATGGGCGAATTTGGGCCGAGTGGATACACAATGCCTTTGCTTTGAGAACTATTTTTCGTTGACCGAAAGCTTTGTATATTTCTTACGAGTTTTCTTATTTCACTAAGCGTGTTTACTCACCAACTATTTTCATAGTTGACCCGTTTTCTCTCATGCATTTCGGTGATCGTTAGTAAGCTTTTCTATCAAGTCTTGCATAAAGAAGTTTTCCTTTGGTCGCTACAAGTCGTATGTAATAAAACTCAATATTTTGGAATCTAAACTTTGTAATATATTTCTTGTGCTTATGATGAGGGTGGCTAAACTAGTATTGTAATGCTTATCCATCGAGTATTATTTCTTTTAATCTTAATGTTGGTATGTTCTATTATCTTGTGCTTATGTTCCTTGCATTATACGTTACATGCCTCGTGTTTCCGCCTCCGAGAGATATTGATAGTACTATAAGTGAGGTGTGACACTATTTGGGAAGATTTGGGACCTCATTGTTTGTAACATCGATTTCATTAATCGAATGGTAACTTTTCAAAACGTCTCATTTAGAGGTCGTTTTTATAACTTGTACTTTGTATTATGAAGTAGCACCCCAATGACACAATCTTCCGCTGCGATATTTTGGGGGTGTTACATAAACAATCCATCATCCAATGTACTACCAGGCTTAACAAAGTAGAAGTTATTGGTTTGTCCATTCTCATAACCGATTTGGGTCATGAGAGCATCCATTTCATCAAAAAATACCTCATTTATTTCAACATAATCAACCAGGCATTCCTTACCTCCATGATATATTCTACCTGGAGAGTATTTGAATGTACATTGATGATGGAACCTCATGCTAAAAAAAAACCTAGGTCATCCGCTGTATAAAAAATGTAAAAAACACTGTTACGATAAAGTTACCTAAAAGGGGAATAACTTAAACAATCGTACTAATATATAGGTGTATACGATTATAACAAAAAATGCAAAAATACACTAACCATATCTCCTAATTGCAGAGTTTTCCTCCTTCTCATGGTCATCAAAGAAAGGAGGTTCTCTGATTCGCCATAAAGTAAATCCAAGGTTGCTGCTTGTTATTTTCTTACTTAGATTATTTAATTTGATGATTGACATTGCATTATGGTTTTTTGGGTAGGCTTCCGAAAGAAATTTGGGGATGAGCAATGAGTACACAATTTAGTTATATTATACATTATGGCGGGAAATTAGATTAGACATATGCTACATAGTACATAAAGGTAATAAGACGATTATACCCTCAACAATAAAAGGATAACGGGATTTTATGGACTATAACGGGACTTTGACCTGGGCATTAATGGTCAAATGACTGATTTAGACTATAAAAACCTTGTTTTGGACTCCCCACGATGAAAAAGGTAAGGTTTGTTCGAGGGTGATGCTTGTGTACAAGATTAGGGACAAACAGTGTATTTTATTCTTTTTTAATAAATAATATATCACAAATTTTTATTTTTATTGAATTTTCTTATTTAATTATTTTTTAATATCTAACTAAAAGTATCTGTCAATTTCTATAATACACTTAGAGTAATAGTATAAAGGTACACTCGTTTGCCATGCTCTCTAGTTGCATGAAATAATGACTAGCAGATTATTATCATTGCGTTGTTAATAAGTAATTAATAAGCTATTCATGTATTAAGTCTTATAGTGCAAACTACAACTATTTATAATACCCGTGTATGCACAGGTTTTGACAAAAAAAATTATTTTGTTTTAATACTGAATATTGTGTGTTTAAGGGAAATTATATATAATTATAGTATTAAATAGTCGGTTATCGGTTTGGATATAGTTTTGGCAATGAAAACCGAAAACCGAATTCATATAAAATATATATTTTTTCTATGTATATGTATGAAAAAAATCACTAAAACTCTTTTTAGTATAAATATAACATGATTTAAGCTTGAAAAAAATATTTTGTGCTAAAAATATATATAATTAAAAAATAATAATAATTAAGATTATGTAATTCGGGTTATTCGGTTCGGTTTTCGTGTAACACCCCCGAAATCTTAATGACAGCGGAAGACTAATCGGGGTGTTACTCGAATGGAGATCATAGCCAATAATTATAGAAAACGACTCGAAAGAAGCGTTTTATTAAAAGTAGTTATCGTTCATCGAAAACTCATAGTTGTTACAAAACATTGTAAATTGTTCAGCGTTTTCCCAAAATAAAGTTCATGAGTTTGAAAGAAATGACAACTTTATGTTTACACCACATGAAAAGCCTTGACATGCCCCTCCGTGCCTTGGTCATAATCTTCACCGATTACGAGATAACATGCTTAAAAAGGTCAACAAAATGTTGAGTGAAGTTCATAGGTTTAAATAACGAGTTGAACACAAGAATATGAGCATGATCATTGTAAACTAACAATATCATAAAGAAAATCACAGATTATTATCGCTAAGCTCATGCAACCAAGACTAATTGCATACATCGAATTCTTGGTGTCACGTAAAGTTTGCCCCAAAGGAGGTAATAGCCAATTAACTAATGCAATTCAAATATGGTGTGCCCCGGTTATTTCTCTATAACCGAGACGGGGTCGTTACTCCCCATAGTACTATTCACGATATATGCGTTCACTCGCGGTGAGCCGGTGACTAATGGTTCGTGATATAGGGGACTTACGGCTAAATACTTAGGCAATTCCAATAATCAAGAAGCGAACATTTATGAAAAACTTATGTTCTAGTTTAGAGCTGATACGCTTACGCAGCGCGTTCGGGGTCAAAGGAACTTCCTTTTCATCGAGCAAGCTTTTCAACACCCTAGGCAGTGAACCTAATCGTTGTAGTGTAGTATTAGGGTAAGCCACGGGTATTGATATCGTTCTCTAGGGGAATAGGAATGCTAGTAAGAAGTTCTACGCTAAGTTTGGGGTTGAGAAGATTATTTTTTATCTTTTTATATTTTTTAGAAAGTGGAAAGGTTCGAATCTCGGGGTTTGGATTTGGGGTTGGTATTTCTACCGATTACTCTACTTATCTATTCTAATTAACTAAGCTAAGGGTAGTCTATGTCTATTGTTGTGTGCTCGTATGATAGTTAAAAATGTGTTTACTTAGATTTTATTACTCCCTAGTTATCTCCTATTGATGGTTGAATTGTCATGTCCTTATTCTTAGCGTTGTGTTTCTAAGGTCGTAGGGTATGCGTTTATCCCTAACTCTTTGAAGCTACCAAAGGTTAACGACTACGAAATCTCTAGGATTCATAAACTTATCACTAAGGTATTCTTTGGATGTTTAGCCTACAATTCCAATAGTAACTATATGCTAAGGTTCAACAAAGATTAATCAAGCATTAATAACACAACGAATGACCTATCGCAATACTAGGTCAATCACAATTAAGACAAGAGACAACCAATCAATATTCAATAACTAGGTTTCATATTACCTAAGCAAACACACAAGTGAATTAGCGGGACATGGAGAACATGCAAGCATACACACAATCAATTGAAGACATAATTGAATCAATGAAGTAAAACACTTATCTTGATGTAAAATAGGGTATGGAACCCTAAAATCATACATGATGACCTTGGTTGGGTTTAGGTTTTACTCCACAAAACTACCTCTTTAAAGCGAAAAATTGATTCTATATATAGTGTTACAAAGCTGCGATGACGTCACTCTTTAATTGTGACACCGTCGGGGTCGCCGTCATTAGGGTTTCGTCTTGGCCACGTTATCATTTTGACGGCCTCACCTTATGCTTGTGCACCGTCGCCTTCGATCTCGGCGCCGTCTGGATCGAATCTAGGGTCATGTCCAGTCGCGACGCCTACTCTTTTAAAACTGATGCCGTCACTTGTAAATAAGCAATTTGACTCTTGAGTCGTCACAAAACATGTTCGACGGCGTCGCGATTCATATTGACGCCGTCCCTTGATTCCCAGTTTGAGTGTCTCGATTCTTGACTTTGGCCATTTCTTTGTATATTCGCGCCTTTTTGTCCGAATAAGTGTCCTCCAAACAATTTGCCTTCAAGAGACCTAAAAGTGAAAAGGAGCGAAATTAAGTAGTAACGGATACAAAGTGATCAATTAAGGGCTTAAATGACCCCTCAAAAGGTACCTTTTAAATCTTTATAAAGAGCATGTATCTCCCTCATGGGTTTGCAAAATAAAGTAAAAGCGAGGCTATGAACTCACCTTGATGATAATGAACAAGCACAAACAAATCAAGCACAATGTAGCGGAAGTTCCAAAGCGAAACCTAAAAATGATGAGATGGCGAGTCTCGGGAATATGATAAACATTTTGGTTCGCGACCAAAATAATAGAGCATTGAATATTCTTATTCAATAGATCATTGAATTGTCCAATTCAATAGTGTGTGTGCGTGCTTAACGTTTTAGGTAAATTTTACTTGCTACATTGCCTTAATTAATGATCCTAAACTTACGCATAAGTGAAATGTTCCCCGTTGTGATCTCGTAAAATGATAGTGTTGTTGAGTATTTTAGTTTGTTTAGATCCCACGTCGTTTTATCGGATTATATATATATATATATATATATATATATATATATATATATATATATATATATATACACGTAACATATTTAACGATATCCGTTAATAAAATACTTTGAGAACACTTATATGATCAAAATACTCGTTTTTACTAAGTTATGTTAAGTTTATAATTTTTCTAAACTTTTCCCGAATTTACACTTTTTACCCTCAAGCTACGAAAAGTACAAGTTTAATCCCTCAAGTTTAAGTAATTTACACTTTTCACCCAAAATGTATTTTATATCAAAAATTTGAAATTTGTGGTTTCAACCCCGAGTGAAACTGCTTTTTCTGAGAACTACCCTCCAAGATATGTTTTTAACGCTTTTAAACCTTAAGGTTTCTAAATTTATATTTTCCACCCAAACTTATATTTATAGCTAGTTTCGACTTATGGCGAGTTTAGTCCTTGTAATTTTTATACGTGTACATGCAAACGTATCTTTACCCCTTATACTTTCAAATAGCGCACGTTTGGTCCCTCAACCTTTCATGCACGTTCTATATATGTTTAGATCAACCCTTAGACTTTTAAAAAGCTAAGATTTTAACCCAAATTTCACACATTTTGCAAATTAGGTTCGAATTACCATTTTAATATACGAAAACTTTGTAAAACGTTTACAAGCTCATTTATAGCTTATTTTTAGTGCTTATTAGCTTATTTCCATCTTATTGGGCCGGGTAAAGAGTTGTTTGAACTTAGTTTGGGCTTAATGGGCTCGACTATTGGGCTTTAGGCCCGTATGGTTTTACGTTTGAAATTAATGTGTACGAGAGGTTCTAAGGTTTTTGCAAGGGTTGGTAACTCGTTTTCGTTATGAATTACAAGTTTTAATCTAGTTAACGTGCCAATATAGTGAGCAAGTAAGTGTCGTGGGTTTCTTATTTCGAGTTAACATGATATAACTTAGTGTAAAAGGTGCGTTTGATGTTTTAACGTGTGATATCTTAAATCCTAGCGTGACATAATTAAAAGGAATTGACAAGAGTTTTAGAAGAGACTTACAACACTCGTTTAGAGTAGTGATGAAATGTGAGGTTATAGTGGTTTGTGAACTATTCGACCCCCTTGTTCTCCTTATAATACCACACGAGCTAATATTTTCCCAAAGTTTTCTAACCTTGCTTGGTTATGATTTGCGTTTCTCCCTTTTTCCTTCGAGTACCACGATGGACGATTTATGCTAGTGAGTGAGAGTGAGTTTTTGAGAGTTGAGTGTGGAATATATTTGTGAGTTTGTGTCAAGTCTTGAGGTAGGATTTTAAAGGAAAGATGTGCATGGCATTTTCATTAGTTTATACCAACTTATTCAAGTTCCAAGACTTTATAAAACATGTGTGAATTTGCTACATGGGCATGCAAGAGTGGCAACGAGAATTCATGGACATGCAAGGTTTAGTTGACATCAATATGTGTTTAGGGAACATATTATCCAAAGGTTTCCTAAGTCAAATGGGTAGTCAAAGTTTTAGGAAATTTAATAGTGTTAAAGTGGCTAATGTGTGTCTTGTCTCCTTCTTTTTCACCTATACACATAAGGTTAGGGACAACAAAAAGGGGATGAACTTTGACTTGGTTCTTGACATATTTTTGTATTTGTTCGACCGGTTACAAATGAGGAGAAACATGTGTGGCATTTGGTTTTGACAAAGTTATTTTTGGTGCGTTTGGGATTTGTTTCTCGACCGGTTTCACAAGACAAAAAGGGAAACCAAATTTTACTTATAAGGAAAATGTAATGGTGTGATGTTGGGCTCGGTAGAAGAGATAAGGCCCAAGGGGATTAAAAGGAGTTTGGGCTCGAATCAAAACCGGGTGTGGGTTGGGCTTAAATTTAACGCAAGGCCCAAAAGAAAAGTGGGTTGGATCGAGGCCCATTAGTGGGAAATGTTGTTGGGCTTGACGGATATACGAGGCCCAAAAGAAATGAAGTGGTGAGTCGGGCTTGAATCGAGGCCCAATCGATATTAATATATATTTTATTTTTATTTATTTCGTATTTTATAAATTTTTACATATATGTTATGTATTTTAAGAATATCGGGATCGTGGGAATTTCATTACGATCTGCAGTATTTTCATGAGCGCTCAGCTGCGTTGATCATGCATATGCCAAATGATATGCAAATGTGGTAATTAGAAAATTTCATAATGATATAAATCGTGCTTTATTTCGATTAAAGTCTTAAGTATAATGAAATTTTCAGGAGCTTACATTTCGGTTATACCCGTAAAAAATTTAACGAACTAATCGAACCGAATAAACCGAATAACCCGAATCGAACCGATGAACACCCCTAAATCAATATTTAACTATATTTAGCTGACATATATGTTGATGTTGCTATTTAAATTTCACTATTGATATTATGTTGTACACAAGATGCGAGTTTAGTAGCACATAATCTATGACAACCCGTAATTCTCCCGTTACGCCTTAAATGAAGAAACAACGATTAGAGTGATATTTCCCTCTAATTTGAGATCGAGTTCCCGAGTAATGAATCCATCGTTTGCTAGTCTAAACGAGTCCCGAATCTAATATTACATAAGATTGAGAAAGTTACATGTTGGGTCCACGTGGTAGTTTATCCGCCACCCTCCAAACTTATGCTATTTGCACCTTTGGTCCCTCACTGGGTATATTAATACCCTAACCTCCCACTCCTCATTTTACACACCAATTTCTCTCTTAAAAACTCTCTCTCTCTCTCTAGAAAATCCGGCCACCTTCCTAGGGTTTGGTGCCATCACATGTTTTACTGACTTCCGGCCACCACCCACTACTTACACCACCTATCCCAAATGATAGATCGGTCGTTGTGGTCACGGTTTCATGCCACACGTGCCTAGATCTAGCCCACGCTTTCTAGATCTAGGTTTTGAGTTTTGGATGTTAGGGTTTTAGTAGTAAAGCGATTCCAAGGGTTCTAGCTTGGATGGTTACGAGTTGTACTCGTAAAAGACACCACCGACTCTCGTTCCTCTTATTCTCGGTAAAATCAAACCGATATATATATATATATATATATATATATATTGTTGATACAAAAGTTGGGCGTTCCTTGTTTGGGGCTCGGTTCTCGTACCAATTGAAGATTGTTGCTTGAGACACTGCACACTAAGAGACAAAAGACACCGTTAGGCTTACCGTGGGATTGTCTCCACGATTATCCTCCGGTGAGAGTAAGTAATCGGTTTTAGGGTTTAAGGAGAATTAGGGTTTGAGATCGTACCTTAAGCGAGGGATATGATTCCTTTATATACGCACGGAATCCTTGTTGGTTCCGTGTTCCTCAACTCCAGCGTATCCGCGTAAGTCGGTTGGGAATGATAATCCTCTTATTTAGAAGATATCGGATATCTATTCCGTGAATAGCTTTGGGCTTGGGCCTTCGTGAGCCCAAACCTCTGTCGGTGTAGCCCGACTCGTCAGGGCTAAGTTAGTGTTGGACTTTAGCGGGTTCGTGACCGGATGTAGACTATACGTCATCATGTCCCCCCAGTCTAGTATGCGCAGTGCGTAACTGCGGATGCTAGACTAATAACCGTAGTCAATGAAAAATATACCAAACGTAACAAAGAAGCCAAAGAAATATACGCTGGATACATTGTATCCGGCCGTAATATTAAAAAATGGGCGCCTCGTAAATCGGGGGAAAGTTACTGCACCTGTGTCCCATCAAGCAATCTCAACCACACAGTTAGGGTTGGTGGGGTCCACGTGTCACTTATCTTGTGGATGAGAAAAACTATATAACCTATCGTTGCATTTTCACCGGATTTCTCACAGTAAAAACTCCATCCACCATTGTTAAAGCATACTTGTAGTAGCAATCCAGAAATTAGCCAACCACAAAGGTAACCGCGCGTGCGCATTATCAAAAATAATAACACTATGGTTAAGCGGTTGTCGACTTCACCTCCGAGCCTTCGTGAGCGATCGATGGAATTCACCTCGGTACTTTATACCCCTGGATGTGCATCCGGTTGTTCGGGGCGCGAGCAACTATGCGGACTTCCCGAAGGGAAAGTGGGTGTATATACGATTATTGAATTCGCGAATCAGCGTGTACCCTGTCGCACTTTCTGTGCGGCGTGTTAAACTATTATAGTGCGCATATCGCGGTTGCCTTTGTGTGTGCGGCAAAATTACCAATTTTGAGGTAAATTGCCGTTGCTAGTGATTAACCCCACCATCCACCTATTCGTGACTTTTATCACACTCACGTGGGCACATGGGTGGGTATCTTTCATGGCGTCTTTGTTAGGTTGCGGTGTTACGGATAAACTAGATTCACTTAGGAAGCCGGAGGAGTATTTCTTACGGGTAGATGATACGTGCTTTCCACGGAATTATGATTTTTATACCAAAGAGTGCGTTAGAGGGATGAGTGCCCTTGCACGGTCTTATATCGGCGAGGATGCGGGCGATAAATGCTAACCGCATCCCCATTAGTGCCTATCACGAAGGATTTTTGGTACACATGGGAATCGGTAGTAATTATTTCGGTCCGAAGATGAGATCCCAATCTTCTTAGGCGCCAATGGCCAGGGTGGGTACTTATTCCTCCGTACCTCTGTGTGTAAATAATGTAAGAGCACTATTCGATTTTTTTTATCGCGCATTATATAACCTATGCGTATGTTTCCTTGTATTGCGCAGAGATGGATCTATTTATCGTAGTACAGCTAGCAAAGCCCGTAGAGGTAAACACAGGAGTACGGCCCTTGAAGGATGATGAGGAGCCGATTCTAGCTGCTACCGTAGGGCGTACCATGGAGCTGAATGTAGGGGAAACAGGAACTAGCTCCTCGGTCGCAGTGGAGGTGACACCACTGCAAAGTCTTCCTAATCCCAGAGTACCTTCCCTTGTGGCGCAGCCACCGCCCGTAGTTGTGCCTCACCTATAGAGGAAGAAGAAGAGCAATCGGGCTTAGTCGCAAAGGACACGAGGAGATGATGGCGCAGCATTTCAAGGAAAAAGCATACGTGATCCGTTGTGGAGTTATCGTCTGCGATGAGCGTCTTCGCATCCCTCGGCTAACATCGCGGAACCACGATGAAGTGATGCCTTCAATATATATGTTTTTACGTGGTTAGATCGCCGGTTGTGTGATATGTGAGTCTAACATTTCTACGGTGAATGTCACGCGGTGGTGAGCGATTGTGGAATCACCCCAAGGCTAGTCACCGCACGTTCAGCGCATTACGAGCGCATAGTCGAGCGATGAAGACTGTCGATGTAGATGCACCCATAGAGCAATTGGTCGAAGAGTTGGTGCGGTCTCGCATCGAGCTTTGCTAATCGTGGTGAAAGATCAGTATCTGGTAGGGATTGCCAAAATTCGCAGAAAGACCGGACAATAAGCGTTCTTTGGGCGCAATGGCGAGCACCGGGTAGCGGTGGATAGCGCCCAAGGCGAGGCAAAGGATCGGCAGCGTCACGCTCGAGCGGTGAAGAAAAATGGCGATGTGCCAAATAAACCAGAGCGTCGCGGATGTTGCGGGTATAAGTCTGCGTGCCATTGGGTACTTAAATATCTTGAGAAGGGCAAAGATGCGATGACATCCCAACTTGAAGGATTTTGTGCCCTTTGTGAAAGAAACCTTTGGAGGTGCAGAGGCAAAGCTAGCATAAACTCAACATTGAGTCGACGAGGGTTGTATCCTCGGTGATGTCGACTATAGGCGGCTTGGTGGCTCGTGGGTCATGGTCTTCGTCTTGCCGCACTTAATACCACAGGTCACCGAAGTTGTTAAAGCCTTTGGGAAGTAGTTCGGTGCGCTGGGTAGCGGCAAAGCGTGTAGAAGGCGCATGAATCGGGCTGCTAAAGGTACCCGTTAATGAGGTACCAAATTATGATGCTAAAGCGTATGATCACAGTCGGCGCAATGAAAAGAATGAAAGCATTAGAGCTCCCTATGATTGCTAAACTTGGTAGCGATCGGGATTATCCTGTAGATGTTATCATGGCGGGGTTGACTCTTGCGGCGTCATCGTCGTGCAGGGGTCGCGAAGCCCGGCCGGATTACTTCTTGAAACCTCATGACTCACGACTTGAATTTTGTTTCGCTGCGTCAATGGATATTTTGGATCCGTTTGTTTTAGAAAGAAGTGCCTTTGAAGGAGGTCTTGAAGCGCATGCGACCGGACTTGCCCAAAAGAAAGGTATCAAGGAAAAGCAATCTTGTGCGGGGTTGGTGCGGCGCACCGACCAAAATCGATGGGGTGCCGGTAAGTGTTGCTCTTGTGTCTCGGCGGGATTCGGATCTGTTAAAGAAGCAGCGAGGCTAAAGATACCTCGAACCGCGTGGGTGGCTCATCTATTGAGCGTTGTAATAGTTGGTAGGATTATGTGTTGCAAAATAACAATCTTTTGTAATAACTCATGGTTATTTAATAAAATCATCTCTTGGTGAGTTCACGTGGATATTGTTGCAATTTGTGATGCGGTAATTATCATTTGTCTTTACGTAAAGGCGTATTCATTGTGACATGTATATGCGCGTGTGAAAAATGCGGAAAGCCATAATCATGTATGAAGATCCTAAAAATTCAAGTATTATCATAGTCGTGTATGCTAATAATATTCAACGTCTTGTAAATATAAAATTAAGGAAGCAAGTATCTTGGTTCCAAAGTTGTTAACGTGCACATGTGCAATGTTGCGCACCCGTCGTGGGATGCGCATGCGGAACTTATTCAACGTCTTGAGAACAAGGTGTTTAACAAGGATCGTGATCCGGTGTTGATGGGTTTGCAACCCTCTTACTCAACAAGTTGTTTAGTAGGTTAACTTATCCTTTTACCATCGTGGGTTTAGTATGGTGCATGCTGCGCCATCGTGGGCAAGAAATAAAAATTGTTAAGACATACAGTATATGGAAATAACAAATTAAAATGTGTCGCGGAGTTAGCTAGAAACCGCGGCGTTTTATTGATACTTGCAAGTTTTGATGATAAATAAATAAGACAATTATACTAAGTAAAAGAAAGAGTGTACGTGCGCGTGCATGCGGCTGGGCGTAGCCATTCCTGGTAGCACCTCTTGAGGTTGCGGATGTTAAATGTGCGTGGCGGTTCACGACCATCAAGCCTCGTAACTTATGCGTGCCCGTTCTGATGCTTGATAACCTCGTAAGGTCCTTCCCATTTTGGTCGAGTTTGCCCATGTCTTCTGCGTGGCTCGCATCATTGGCGCGGTGAGCGAAATCACACAGTGCGAAGGAGATACCGCGTGCTTTGGCGTCATAGTATACTTTCATCCTTGACTTTGATTTTCCTCCCTTATAGATGCGGCGTTCGCGCTTTCTTCCAGCGGTCCAAATCAAGGCGGCGTTTCGTCGTCATTAGTTGCCATGTTAACCTCGGTGGTGCGAATAGTTGGCATTCAATTTCGGCCGGTATGGCTGCTTCATCCCATAGACTAGTGAAAGGGTGTCTCCGTGCTAGTTTTATTGAGGTGCGGTGCGCCCACAAAACATCGAGAGCTCTTCCACCCATCTTCCTTTGTGTACGTCGGTAGCTTTAATTCCTTCGCCCGGTGCGATTTGCGCGCTCTACTAAGCCATTGGTTTGTGGGTGTTTAAGCGATGCAGTCTTGTGTGATGCTCAACTTCTCGCACCAATCCTTGAAAGGATTTTCGCGAATTGTTTCCGTTATCCGAGATGATTTCGCCGGAGTAAACCGGCGACATACAATGTTTTCCCAGACGAGCGTTTTACACGGTTGCGGTGATTGTTACCGCTGCTTTTGCTTGATCCACTTAGTGAAATAGTCTATGGCGATTATGAGGAATTTTAATCCTCCATGACAAGCTGGAAAAGGTCCTGCAATGTCAATACCCACTTATAGAATGGCCATGGGGATGTGATTGGTGTTAGCTCGTCTTTGTGGTTTATGCGGGACGGGTCGATGAACTTGGCGATCGTTGCACTTCCTTATTAAGTCCAGCGCATCGCGGTGCATGGTTGGCGATGGTACCACGATCTCATGGCGCGGCGCTACAATGGACCATGGTCACGAGTGCATCTTTGCATGAACCTTCATGGATTTCTCGTAGCACGTAATTTGCTTGTGGTGGGCCTACGGTAGAGCCATGGTTGAAGGAAAGGCGTCGATGCGATCGTTGTCTCGAAGTTCGAATCTTTTTGCGTGCGGCGTATCCTGCGAGCTTCATACGCTCTTGGGGTAACATTCCTTTGTTTAGGAAGTCCGTGTCGGTGTCATCCATGTAGGACCTTCCTCCTCAGTCTTGTGGAGACTTCCATCTCGATATGGATTTGCTTTTCGGTGTTTCCACGGCACTTGCTTTGTGGATGTGCGAAGCTTGTCGGCGATCTTGCTTAGTGCGTCGCCTTGCGGTTTTCTCCTCTAGGAACTTGCTTGATGGTGAATCATCAAAGCCTTTAATCAATGTCTTGGTCTTGTCGAGATCTTGAATCATATTTTCTTCTTTAGCCATGTATTAGCCCAACACGTGGTTGGCCACTAGCGGGAATCCACATTTGCTTCGAGTTACGTACACCCATTCGGTGCAATCGTGGTCAAGCGATAGAGCTTCATATTACGCCTCATTATTTGTTGTTGTAAATTCAAAACACGGTGCGTAAGTGAATTCCATTCCTTACGGATTTGTAAGAATGAGGCCGACTCTCGACCCGTCAAGCATGAGGATCCATCGTAAACAAGATCCATGGATCTAGTAGTACCTTCTTACTTGGTGCGGGGACCTCGTCGGTGTCGGCTTCTCGATGATGAAGTCGCGGAATTTGTCCTTTGATTGCGGTGCAGCGATGCAGTAAGAGATGTTGTGTTCACCTAGCAATACACTCCACTTTTGGATTCGGCGATGCATCGGGTTTGGAGATGATCTGCTTGATCGGTTGATGCGTGATTCACGCTATCGGGTGCGCTTGGAAGTACTGCTGCGCGATCGTTTGGCGACAAACACCAATGCAAAACTAACTTTTCCATTGCACTATAATTCATCTCCGTCTTCTTGAGCGCTTTGCTTACAAAGTAGATGGGGTTTGTCTTGAATCCCTATCGTTAGTAACCTTCTGTTGGCTCCATCGATTGCGAGACAAGTACATGATCGGCTCTTCCACAGTGGGGTGCAACAAGTGTTGGGGCGTTGCGGATCTTGTTTTAGGCGAGTGAAGGCCATACGCCTCTGTGGTCCACGGAAATCACCCTTTTTATGCACTTCTTGAGTGTCTTGAAAAGGGGTAGCGATTCTGCGACTTGGATAGGAACCTCTTTAAGCGGCTAGCTTTCCGTTGAGGATTGGACTTCCTTCAACGTCTTGCGGTGAGGAAGATCGATGACCGACTTTGTCTTTTCGGGCATGGTTTTATCCGTCGGGTTCTATAAGGTATCAAGAAACATGCCTTGATGGCTCGAAGGTACACTTTTTGGATTGACTTCATGTTGATCTCGTAGAGTTTTGAGCGTTTCCTCAATGTCGGCGTACTAACTGCGCCTTGATATGGCTCTTTATGACTAGGTCATCAACATAGACTTCTAGATTGCGGCCCTTTGCTTTTGAAAGCATTATCTACTAACTTATTTGGTAGGTGGCGCCGCGTTCTTCAAGCCAAAGGGCATTTTGTGTAACAATAGCGCCTTGGCTTGTGTGGAAAAGCTGTTTTTCCTCGTCCTCTTTAGCCATCTGTATTTGATGATATCCTTTGTATGCATCGAAACACTTTAATGGGTATCCGCGCAAAGACTCTACTTTCGGTCTATCTACGGTAATGGATAGCGATCTTGTGGACATACTTTGTTAAGGTCGGTGTAGTCTACACACACACGCTTGTTGCCGTCGCTCTTCTTTACCATGATTGGATTGGAAAGCGGTCATGGTAATAGACTTTCCGCATGATTCTGCATCCACAAGTTTGTGTACCTTCGCCGAGATTGCTTGCGGCTCTGGAGCTGCCGCGCTTCTTACGGCGTATTGGTGAGTACCCTTGCCGGTTCTCGGTCTATGCTCTGTTATGGAGCGTGGTACTCGGTCATGTGTTTTGGTTCCCATGCGAAAATGTCCAAGTTCTTTTGTAGGCGCGCACACGGCCGCTTTCTTGGTTGTCGACGGTGACCCTCAGATGGATATTTCTGTGCGGGTATTGGTGGTGCAACCTTGATTTGGAATTACGGTTGCGTTGTTACGGGATGCGTGCCGTTTCGCATGTAATCGTGTTACATTCTCTATGTGGGGTAGTGGCCTTTGTGAGAGTAACAATGCCTCCTTCCTTTGGGAATTTAAGCATCCGTGCTTGTTGTTGATGGCTTCGCGCATAGTGATATCGGGTCTCCGATAATGCCATTATATGGCGATGGAGATTTGATCACCATGAATTCCATCCGGGCCGTCGCGGAATGTTGTTCGTTTCGATCTTGACTAGTAGTCTTATTTGCCCCATCGGCCATATTTTTCACTGTAAAACCGATCAACGCCCGTCTTGGCGGGCTTAAGCGGCTGCGTATTTCAAAGCGCGACCGCTTGAAGCAATGCTCATACATGATGTTTGTAGAAGCTCCACCGTCAACATACATGCGGTGGATATCGTGACCCAGCGCTTATCTCTATAGTGAGTGGTTCCACCTGCGTTGTCCATGATTAAGGTGGGGAAGAGATTTCCTTTCACGTGAAAATTCTTGGTGACCTTACGCCTTGTGATTATTTGCCATGATTGTATCATGTAGATCGTGTCGACCTTGTCTTTGGGTGTCTCCTTCTTGTTTCCACTTTTTGTCTATCCTTTCCCTCTTTAATGTTTTTGACCAAGTGGTCCAATCTACCTTCTTTAACCATCTTGTCGATGGTGGCGTAGTTGGGCGCGTCGTTGGTGGTATGGCCCTTACGTGCATGGTAATCACGGTATCCATTCCAGTCGCCCGATCCTGCGGAGTGCGCATCTGCGTTGGTCTTGGAAAATTCGCACATACATTGCGAGTATTTCCTTCGAGGTATTAGTTAGCGGGGTGTATATGTCATTATCCCTCCGCTCCCACAGCTGCGATAGCTCCTATTACAGCTACTACCGGTCATTGGATTGTCTCGAGTTGTTCTGTGACCGGTAGTTCGAGTAGTTCCTTTTGCTATCCGCGCGGCAGCTTCTCCCTGGACGAAGGACCGAGGCGTTTCATGAGTTCATCAAAGGTTTCGGGAATCTTGTCGTTCAACCTCTTGATGAGTTACGGATTGTTAATCCCGTTCATGAAACCGAGATCTTCAATACTTCGGGCATGCTTTAACTTGCATGCATTCGTCTTTGAAGCGTTCCATGAATAAACATGTAGACTCTCCTTGGCGCTTTACCTGGCGAGTTCGGCGAGGATTTTTGCGCACTTGTTCCTCGAGTAAAGTTTAGGCGACGCCTTTCTCAATTCCTCAAATCCGTTGATGCTTACTGCGTGGAAGCTTCTTTGAACCGATTCAGCGCGTTTCCCACTAGTGTGGAGTTGAACATGTGGCACCACACGGTGTAGCCAATTTTCAATTGTCGCGGTGATTCGAAAATTTTGAGGTGATCATCGGTCACTGTTCCATCATAGGTCTTTACGTTGGCGGGCATGCGCCTTCTTTTGCTACGAGAAGTCAGCGATGCGCCGGTGAGCGTATCCACGTTTTGGCGGCGCGAGGAGGATATATCTTCATCCTCACGGTCATCATATACATTTACGGACTTCGGTGTCGGTTTCACTATCCTCGTTGTCAGGAATTTTCGGAGGGCAATTTTTCCTCTTTCGGCGCTTGCGCCCGTATTGTCTCTCGAGTTTGTACTCGGAGGGCTTTCGCTGGGAATAGTGTCATCCCAATCATCTTGGATTACTGCGGCTACCAAGTGCGGTGTGGACATTGATGCGCTTTTCATCTTCGTCATTCTCACTCGGATGATGCGGTGAGATGTCTCATCTCCTCGATTCTCCTCCCGATTCGGTTGAATCTTGGGGGTCGGCGGTTGTCTCTCCGCGCTTCTCTTTACGGCAGTATGATGGGAAAGTCTCGTATTGAATCGAAATTGAGTCGGGCTTTCAAGTTCCGACTGATCTCTTCTTCTCTTCCTCTTGCATGAGGCGGTTAATGTTCGTAGTTTTGGGATACGAAAACTTACGGTGCTAGCTCAGTGCGACCCCTCAAGGCGAGTGTGTTTGTTTCTATCACTACACCCTTATTTCGGTCGGTGCGTCTGGTGCCTTTGTCGGTCGGTTTCTAGCACCGATTGGAAGGAGTAGTAAAGGCGGTCTTGTGATGGGTCTACTCACTCGTGGTGGTTGTAGTGGCTTGGGTTGTTCTGGCGGTTCCACGGAGGAAGATCAAGTCTTGGCTGATTCCTTATTTTTAGCGTTGTTGGTTGTCCCAGTGCTGCTTAGGAGTTAGTCCGCTTTGCGACTTCTTTCCCATAAGGTCATTGCGATCGGCGATTTCCATGCTTTGTCATTCTAGTGTTGGTTCTTAGTGTAGGGTACCACGGATGGCGCCACTTGTTGATACAAAGTTGGGCGTTCCTTGTTTGGGGCTCGGTTCTCGTACCAATTGAAGATTGTTGCTTGAGACTGCACACTAAGAGACAAAAGACACCGTTAGGCTTCACAGTGGGATTGTCTCCCCGATTATCCTCGGCGTGAGAGTAAGTAATCGGTTTTAGGGTTTAAGGAGAATTAGGGTTTGAGATCATACCTTAAGCGAGGGATATGATTCCCTTTATATCTGCGGAATCCTTGTTGGTTCCGTGTTCCTCAACCTTCGGCGTATCCGCCTAAGTCGGTTGGGAATGATAATCCTCTTATTTAGAAGATATCGGATATCTATTCCGTGAATAGCTTTGGGCTTGGGCCTTCGTGAGCCCAAACCTCTGTCGGTGTAGCCCGACTCGTGCAGGGCTAAGTTAGTGTTGGACTTTAGCGGGTTCGTGACCGGATGTAGACTATCGTCATCATATATATATATATATAGGGTTTATAGGCAGATAGGTTACCCAACTTTCCAACTTTATTCGCAAGTTACCAAACTTTCATTTTGTTCACTTAGGTTCTTGAACTTTAGTTAAGCATTCAACCTCTATTTTTTCGATGTAATCAAAGTAACCCAAATGCATTTTTTAGGTAAGTTAAGTAACCTAAATGTAACATTTTAGAAATTTGATAACCAAAATGTAGCATTTTTTTAGTTAAGTAACCTGTTTGAACAAAAAAAAAAACGTTTGATAACTTAGGCGAATAAAGTTAGAAAGTTGGGTAACCTATCTGTCTATGTCCATATATATATAGTGAAACTTTATTTTCAGAACCTACTTTAAGTGCGAGAACTGCGAGAATCTCATTTGAACCATTAGATTGTTTGATCAATGGTTATAACTACTTGTGCTATTAATGTAAATAATTAGAAGATTAGACCATTAGTTAAAATACTGCAAGGGCAATTTAGGTATTTGTATTATCCCTAAAAAAGTGTCACCCTCCTCTCTTAATCTAATTTAGAATAGATCATTCATAATGTTAAAAAACTGATCATTCTTCTCTCCCCCTTAAAGAAACCCTAGCCGATTGGATATGGATTTTCATCTTCCAGTAAAAAAAACCCAATCATTAATCTATATATTTTCCTCCGAGGCGCAAGGATTTTTCATATGCTAGTGTCTCCATCGTTGTTGACCACAACGTAGCAGATCACACCCCCCCTAGATTAGTTGTTTAGCCAAAAGAAAATAAACATCACCAATCTTTTTGGATCGTGCAAACAACATCGAGTATGAGAAAAAGAAAAAAAAAATGTCACCAATCTCTTTGGATCTCATCTTAATCTGAGATCTATAAAGTTAGTAAGTATTTGTTTTTTTTATGTGTTTTTTTTTTCAAATAGTTATGGAACACTCTGTTATATCATTTTACATATTTAGAGAATCTTTGAGTGTTTGAAAATGATTTCATATCTGTTTGAAATGGTAAGAGTGAAAAAGGATGCAAGTTAGTTTGGTAGGGATAAGAAGAAAAATTGAAAATATTAATATAAAATATGTTTTGTGGGAGTAGTAGTACCTTTTTTGTCATATTGCTTTGAAAAAGGGGAAATCATTTTTTATCGTTTCCTTCTACTTGTTCTTTATTTTATCGACACCCTTTTTAGTTTGATGTTTTTTGTTCATTGGATAATACTACGTATATACTAGTATAAAATTATCAAAAGCTTGATACACATTAATTTGACATCATGTTAGTATTGATAAATATATTTTTCTATTTATTCTTTTCCCCATCGACGTATATTTTCTATTATTTTATGAATAAATTTGTTAGTGAATTACTATTTTTAGGTTTAAAAGTATTGATAAGAAGTTAGTGCATACGTGTTTTAAAGTTAACTTAAAATTATTGTGATAGTGCATATGTATTGCCTCGTATAAAATCAATAAAAGTGGTATGCATATGTGTTTTAAATACGTGTTTTAAACATGTATGTTCAAAATCAATACAAGTAGGTGCTTATGTGTTTTAAACATGTATGTTTTAAAACACGAATGTTTTAAAAAAATATTCTTATAAACGGAATCCTTACAACATGTAGGTTTTAAAAACATGTATGTTTTTTATTTAGTAAGTGTAATTATTATTTTTGTCAAAGACTTCGTTGTTAATACAAATAAACCGTAAAAACGTTCATTAATATTTTGCGATCTCTTTGTGTTTTGTTGATAACAAATATAATGTTATCTTAAGTACAATTATAAAGATACATGTTATTTTTGTAAAGCATTTACATATAGCCATTTAAATACAAAAATGTTGTAATTTATTATTTGTTGTAATAGTTTATTAGGATGGGTAAAAACCACAACCCATGGACCATAACCCATGGATCATAACCCATACCCAAGTTGACTAGATATAATGTATACTTAGATACATTGAATCTAAAGAAAACCTATGGACCAACCCATAACCCATGACCCATAACCAAAAAACCCATGGGCAAGAGGCGTCCACGGATCCCTAGGATTACACTAGAGCGGATCCCAAGTGGGAGGGTGCAATGGGATCGAGGAGCAGTGAAAGATTTTGCCTATAAATGAGAGCCATTTCTTCATTCTAACTTCCTCTTCTTACTAAATCTCTCGAACACTCTCATTCTCTTCTAGCATATTGGTATGTGCTAAAACACATACCTTTTTGTTATCAAATCGACCCAAAATAACCAAGAAAAAGCCGTTTATTGCTAATATTTGTGGTTTCTTGAGTTTGTGCTTGTCTTGGTATGGATATGTAAAACAGCAAAGGAACCAAATCGGGACGTAATCAGAGCACGAGATTAAGAGAGCTTAATGGTAGGAAGGTCGAATTATGCATTTATGAAGATTTCTAATCTATGAGGATGATTTGTGAAGATTTGATCAAAGTTTGAAGAAATGTCGAAATAGTCCACGAACTTTCGACAAGCGACGGAAAGCACCCTCAAGTTTCAAAAGTTGCAAATTCAGTCCACTGGTCTATTGAAGAATGACAAGTTCAGCCCTTGGAAGACATTTTCAGATTTGCACTTGTAGTCCTTGGAAATTCAGATTTTACACTTTGGTCCCTATGGTAGCCTAATGATCATAATACTAGTCCAATACAAATCCAATATCCTAAGTCCTAAAACATAAGCTTCGGCCCAATTTAAATTCAATACACCCGGCCCAATCTCTCAACCACTCAACCCGGCTAAACTATCCTACCCGAATAAACCATTTTACCCGAACCTTACCCAAGTCAACCCTATTTGCCCCGGTCAAACATTTTGAAATAATATAAAATAACCAAACGCGCCCCAAACAACCCTTTATCCCCTCCCTGTTTTCCCCACACCCAAACACCACCATTTTAACACCAATCCCAAACACAATCCTCGTACTAGCATCTTATCCATCTTCTAGAACCTCTGATGTGTCAGATGGAATGCCACGTGGCCAAATGGCACAATATCATTGGCCGAAACACCTCATCAAATGAACTGGAGCTCTTTGATTGGCTTTGGTGACTATGGATTGATTGTGTGGCTCAAAATGGCTTCTAGGCTCTTCCAACCAAGAATCCAAGACACCTTCGAGGCTATAAATAGACCTCTTAGCTCACAATAGAGTTAGGTGTAGTGTAGTAGTAATTTTCATTTTAATTAAGTCTATGTTTCTTGTATTTTCAAGTTTTCGATAGTTTAATAATGGTTTCTTAAAATTTTCATGTAATCTAGGTTTAGTTTGTAATCTCATCTCAAGTCTCAATATAAATTTCATCTTTTCTCATTTGAGGTTAATAACATTGTTCCATTGATTAAGCTTATATCATTGTTAGTATAAGCTCATATAAGCTCTGTATAGCTTATGTGAGCTTGTTTTATTCATCTTATCTCGGTCTTATTCGGTTTTATAAAAGTCAATAAAAGTCAAACAAAGTCAAGCCGCTTATTTGCTTATTACCTTTACTTATTCACTATTAAAATAGCTTTTCTCTTATAAATAAGAAGTATCTACATCTCTGTCTTTTAAAATCCAAGCTCAAAGTACATTAGACCAAATCATGCAAACACCTCTCATAAAAGGGTGTTTGGCACTTCAAGTTCTTCACCACCTTTGGTCATTCTTTGAGTTCCTTTAAGTTCTCACCAGGTTTCATTTGTGCTAGATAAGTAGTTTTGAATATCTCTTTCTAGTCTCTAGTAGTACAAGTCTATTTTCTAAAGTTTGAGTCTATAGGTTTAGTCAAAACAGTAATTTGGCAGTGAGTAGTCTAAACTCTTTTTCATTGTTGTTTTGGAGGTCATTTGGTCCTATTTAGTTTGTCCTTTAGATCTGAATTGGTGTCTAAGTGTCAAAACATTTTGGTCAAAAACCTTTGCTGTCAAAAACTTAACTGTTAAAACAGTTTTTCAGTCACTTTCTCTAGCAATGTTTGCTGTCTAAATCAATTCAAAAACCCAAAAAAAGTAGTTTTGTGTAGAGTTTAGCAGTTATAGTTAGCTTATCATCAGTTTTCACATATTTCCAATAGCTTTTACAAGCTCTTTTTAAGCTTTCAAATCTGTCCCAGCTGCATATCAGCATAACAGTTTTAACAGTCCCCAAACAGGCCCCTTATACCAGATCTTGTAAACTCTTCATTTGAGCTTCAAAACTTTTGAAATTTGGTTTTTTGTAGACTCTGGCACATGTTCTCAATCTGATCTAGCTTATTTTTGATAAAACAACTTGTTTGCTAGCTTAAAATTAAGCTCAAAGTCACCCCCCTTGCTGCTATAACTGTTGGTTTTTCAGATTTCAAAGTTGGTTTCCAGAGCTTATTAGACTATAGGATTAGCTTAAATTACTCCTAGATAACTTAGTTTAGTTAGCTTATCGGGACTCCCTTCCTATAGCTTATTTGTAGGATCATTTTAGCTTATTAGCTTATTTCTCTAGCAAGTTTCATTTAGCTTAATCATTCCTTAATCACTAGCCATTGCATGCTCCCATAGTTCGATCCTTTGTCATTTTAAGGTTTCTTTAAGTGCCTTTAGCTTAAATTAGGTTTAGGAGCTTTTGCTTATTCATAAGTCTTTATTTGCTTGAGTTTACTACTTGACCCTTATATTTCACACATAAGCATTACATTTTATATTTTTCACAGAACCAGATTAAGATTTTAGAATTTTCCTGAATTTTTCATTAATTTTGGTCACTGTTTAGTATTTTTCTTATTTAAAAATAGTTTTTAATCACTTTTAATTAGCTTTTATTACAAATAATTAAGAAAAAGTTCAAAAAAATATTTTTTCAATTTTCTCAGTTTAAGAAAACTATAAAAAGCATAAAAAAGATTTTTCCTTATTTTTCCCTTTTTATTTGATATTTTTCACAATTTAAATTAGATTAAAATAGTTTAAAATTAGTAGAAAATAGAAAATTAATCAAAAAAATAAAAAAATAGTTTTGAAAAGTCTCTTATGATATTTTAGATTTTATAAAAATAGTTTCATATTTTTCTCCTTGATTTTTATAATTTTTAGTATTTTAATTTAGTTTAAAAGGTTAAAAATTAGTTTTTAATTTAAATAAAATCCAGAAAAATCCAAAAAAAATAGTTTTAAATTCTAAATTAGTTTTTACATTACATTTCTAGAGTAAGAGTAATTTTAGGCATTTTTAGGATATAATTTAGACGTAGTTACATTTTAATTACGTTTTATTAAAATTACGTTTTAGTAATTCGCACTTAGGATTTCCGTAAAATAGATTCCATAATTAATTTCCCTATTCCGTAGCTTAATAAAATCAAAATCAAACAAATCAAAACATCGAGCATTAAATTCCAAACCAAAACGGCGTTGAAATTCGCCTCGTTGGGAAATGATTCGGGTTGTCTAATCCGTATACACGATCACACCACGGGTTTGGTTTATTATTCTTTTCCTAAAGGAATTTGAATCTATCTTCGTGATTATTTTGATATCGATATTGAGGTTTTTATCCATACACATAACCCCTAAGCCTTCATTATCAAAGAATCGATGTCAGAAGCCGTTTTAAGTTTCTTACGGTTAGTCATTCACAAGTGGCTAGCTTGTGTGAGTAAACTTGAGCGTGTTTTGGGCGAGAAATCACATATAGATCACTTGATCTAGAGAGTTGTTCTTCTTTCTTTCTATTGTGATCCTCATATAGGTCATTCTCTGGCGAGATCACGATCATTCTACAAGTCATCAAGCAAGGGGTCCTTGATTGATTTGTCACTCCATAAGATTTACGTAGCGAAGATATTGTATTTGATATTTCACATATTTGTTGTGTAATAGTCATGTTGGTTTGGTCCACCGTGTTACGGACTCGGTATCTAGCTTTGTACCGAGAAAAGGTGTAAGCAACGTTGTGAAGGCTTCTCAGCCAAGTGAAGGAGTTTGTTGACATAGTGCTTGAACTCTCGAGTAGGTGACTCGGGGAGTGGAGTAGGGCAAGGAAGGTGTCCTTGTGGCGAACCACTATACATCGGTTGTGTCATTTCTATCCCTTTGCTTTACTTTATTTACTTGCTTTATCATCGGATCTATACTTTCCTTACATCCATAAGATCTCACATATTACGAATCTAAAGTTTTTGAAACTAACATAAAATCGGCAAAACTATTCAACCCCCCTTCTAGTTTTCCACAATTGGCATCAAGAGCTAAGTTTATAAAAGTTTTAAAGTAAAATTGTATTTTAAAACTTTTCGATCACTTGTGGGTTACGAAAATTATAAGGAAGGGCAATCTATGCAACGACCACCACTACTTGAAACTAATGGTTTTATATATTGGAAAAATAGATTCGAAACATATGTGAAATCTAAAGATATTGATCTTTGAGTACGTTATTGTTGAAAGGCGATTTTGAGGCTACCTCAAAAGATGATAAAGGGAATGTAGTTAACATACCTCATGATAAACTAAATGATGAATTGAAGAAAAGCTTTCTAAAAATAGTGAAGCAAAATGGTTTTATATTATGCTTTACGAAAAAGGAATTCGAAAGAATTTCTATGCTTAAAACCTCTAAAGAAATTTGGAATTCTTTAGTTGTAACTCATCAAGGCAACCAACAAGTTAAAAATAATAAAATTTATTTGTTTGGTCAACAATATGAACAATTTTCAATATCGGATGAGAAACTATAGATCATTCATTTGCTAACTTTAATACTATTATTACATCTTTACAAGCACTTGATGAATCTTTTCTAGCCGTAAGATATCTAAGGGCACTTCCATCAAGTGGAGATCCAAGGTGTGACGATCGAAGAGTCAAAGATTTGACAATCCTCACCTTGATGAACTCATAGGCAACTTAAAAGTCTCTGAGCTTGTTCTTGCTAAAGACTCAAAGCCTCAAAGGTGAAAGAGAAACACAAATCTCTTGCCCTTAAAGCCAAAAAGGCTTCAGCGATGAAAGAACTCCTCTTGAGTAGTGACGACGAAGTGCGCTATGGAGGTAAGGGACTTTTAGAAAGTTCTTTAGAAGAAAGGAAGATCGTCAAACAACCGTATGGCGATAAGAAAGGCTTTCGGAAAAGCAAAGAGGACGAAAAGCAAAAGATGATCGTGCTTGCTTTAAATGTGGGACCCAAACCACTTTATTAGTAAGTGTCCCAAACGGGATGATCAAAAGCGTTCGTGGCGGCACGTGGGGAATGAGCGACGAGGAGGGCGAAGAAATTTGTCTCATGGCAAATAATGAGGTATGTCACGAATACTATAGTAGCTCATCACTTGATGCCGACTCATTGCATAACGAATACGATAAACTATGCAATATTAGCTTAAAACTAATTAACAAAAACAAGCTTTTAAAGAGTCAAAACCAATGTTTAGATAAAGAAGTCATAGAATTAAAAGAAAAACTAAAACGTTTATAAAAGGGTAAAATAGCAAGTGGTGAATGTGAACTTTGCGTTCAACTTCAAACACTAGTTGATCAACTAGATTCTAAAATTGCTAGAATGAGTACGAACACTTTAGATATGATATTAGATAGTGTTAAAACCGACAACAATCAAAAAGGTTTAGGTATTCAACAACTTGATCCATCAACTAGTGAAAACAAAGAAACACAATTTGTTAAGGCACTATAAAAACCAGCCACTGTTGTGGCGGATCCCACCAAAAGGGAACCGGCTAGTGTTAAGCCAGGGATATGTGGATCTGCTGTAGCAAACAATGGCAATAACATAGATTCTTCATCTAGAACTGAGTTTGTTATCGTTAATAGGAAGAAACCAACTCATGTCACTACTAGACAACCACCTCCAAAATATAATCCTACTTTTGCAAGAAACAAAGCTCTATCTTTCTCAAAACCTAATCCATCTAGGAGACCTAATAATGTTTACCCAAGAAGTAACCATCAAATGGGATGGAACCCAAATATGAAAAATGGTTTTCCTTTTCAAAACTTTGCTCCATGGAATGCATACTCATCTTATCCATACATGTCTAACATGAATGGAATGTTTAACACTAATGGACCCATGAACAAATGGGGACCAAACTTTTGAGTTTATTATTGTCTTAGGTGTGCTTAAAGGTCGACCTAGACCCGGATGAATGGGTCAAGGATAGCGGGTGCACGAGGCACATGACCGGCAATAAGATCTATTCTCCACATATGAATCCTTCAATGGAGGTAATGTGGTGTTCGAAATAGCAAGAGTAGAATCATCGGTAAAGTGCGACTTCTAACAAATCTCTAACCATTAACGATGTGTCACGTGAAAACCTAAACTTTAACCTCTTAAGTATAGGACAAAGATAAAAGTGCAATGTACTTTTACGAAACCGATAGTAAGATATTAAAAATGGCATAACCATAGGAAAGGAATTAGGAAACATGGGTCTATGTCATTAAAATTGGTAATGAACCTAAAGACAAACTTTGTCTTACCTCTATGGATGATACTTGACCTTATGGCATCGAAGATTGAGACATGCCAATATGCGACTTCTTCAATCGCTATCATCCAAAGATCTAGTAAAGAGATCTACCTAAGTTAAAATATGAACATCACTTTTGTGATGCTTGTAATGTAGGAAAACAAGTTCATTCTAGTCATAAAGCTAAAAACATGGTGTCTACAACTAAGTGTCTAGAATTACTACATATGGATTTATTTGGTCCATCCACTATCCAAAGTTATGGAGGCAACTACTACACTTTGGTCATAGTGGATGATTATTCTAGGTATACATGGACAAAATTCTTAAAGAACAAAACGGAAACCTTTAATTATTTTGAAATATTAAGCAAAAAGATCCAAATACAACTAGGAAGTCCTATAGTGTCTATTAGGGCGGATCATGGTAGGGAATTCGATAATGTGCAATTTGGAGCCTTTTGTGACGCTAATGGTATTACTCACAACTTCTCAGCTCCACGCACTCCACAATCGAATGGGGTAGTAGAAAGAAAGAATAGAACCCTACAAGAAATGAGTCGAACCATGCAATGAACAATCCATACCTCAAAGTTTTGGTGTAATGCCGTTGATACTTCAACGTACATACTCAATCGAGTCTTAATTAGACCAATCTTAGGAAAAACTCCATATGAGTTACTCAGGGGCAAAATCTCGTTAAATCACTTTAGAGTCTTTGGAAGTAAATGTTTTATTCTTAACACTAAAGATTACCTTACAAAATTTGATCCTAAATCAATCGAAGGTATCTTTCTAGGTTACTCTCCAAATAGCAAAGCTTACGTCATATTAAACAAAGAAACAATGAAGGTAGAAGAGTCATTAAATATAAAATTTGATGAAAGTCCACCCAAACCCTCTCCACCTCTTGTCGATGACGAGATTGTAGAAAGTGAAGCTATAGTAATAAAGAAAAAGATAAATGAAGAAGAAGAACCTTTAAATGATGAAGTCATAAACATTAAAGAGTCCAAAGATCACCCGTAGATAAAGTCATAGGAAAGCTAAACGAGCGAACATTAAGGTCTCAAGTTCAAAACCAAAGTAGCTTGTTTTGTTTCGTTTCAACCATAGAACCTAAGAATACACAAGAAGCCATAAAATATGAGAGTTGGGTAATGGCTATGCAAGAAGAACTAAATCAATTCGTTTCTAATGATGATTGGACACTTGTCCCTCCACCTAGTAATCAAACCATAATAGGAACCAAATGGGTTTATAAAAACAAATTAGATGCAAACGGAGTAGTGTCTAGGAACAAGGCTAGACTCGTTGCCCAAGGGTATTGATAAGGTTTTAAAGGTACCTTTTGAGGGTCATTTAAGCCCTTATTCGATCACTTTTGTATCCGTTATTGCTTAATATCGTTCCTTTTCACTTTTAGGTCTCTTGAAGGCAAAATCTTTGGAATGATGCTTATTTGGACGAAAAGCGCGAATATCTGAAGAAAATGGCCAAAGTCGAATCGAGACACTCAAAGTGCTTTGAAACATAAAGCGGGCGTCACTGCATATCTGCGGCGCCGTCGGGAAAAAGAAGCGAAATTGCATGTTTTCAAGGGACGGCGTCGGGTTCTAAAGAGTAGGCCGTCGTTACTCGAGACGGCCTAGATTCACCAAGGCGGCCAGAGTCGAAGGGGACGGCGTCACGGTCATAAGGTGACGCGTCGCAAGGTTTACGTGGCCAAGGCGAAACCCTAATAGCGGCGACACGGCGTCACGAAACATAAGGTGGCCGTCGCGGATGTAATCTTATATATAGAATCCGAATTTTTCGGTTTTGTGTGTAGTCTTTGGGAGTAAAACCTAAAACCGAACCAAGGCTTTCTTGTGCGATATTTTAGGGTTCTAAACCCTATTATACATCAAGATAAGTATTTACTTCATTAATTTAATTATGTCTTTGATTATTTGTGTGTATGCTTGCATGTTCTCCATGTCCGGCTAATTTATTTGTGTGTTTGCTTAGGGAATATGAAACTTAATTATTGAATATTGATTGGTTGATACTTATCTTAGTTGACTAATGATCTAGAGTGCGCTAGATTATTCGTTGTGTACTTAATGCTTGACATTTCTTTGTGAACTTTAGAATATAATTATCTAGGTAATTGTAGGATAAAGTATTCAAGGACAACCGTAGAGTAGGCGTCTATAAATCACTAGAGGATTTGTAAACAAGACCCTTTGGTAATTTCAAAGAGTTAGGAAATAAGCACGCCCTATAGCCTTAGAATCACAACGCAACTAGGAATAAGGGCGTGACAAATCAACCATCAATAGGAGATAATTAAGGAGTAGTAAAACCTAAGTAAACACATCTTTAAACTATCATACGAGTACACATCAATTAGACATAGACTATCACAACCTTAGCTTAGATAATTAGATAATAGTAGAGTAATCGGTAGCAATACCAACCCCCAAATCCAATACCGAGATTCGTACCTTTTCATTCTCTAAAAACATAAAAGATAAAAATAATCTTCCTCAACCTCAACCTTAGCGTAGTAACTTCTCACTAGCATTCCTATTCCCCTAGAGAGCGATATCAATACCGTGGCTTACCCTAATTACTACACTACAACGATTAGGTTCACTTGCCTGGGGTGTTATAAAACTTGCTCGAAGAAAAGGAAGTTTCCTTGACCCCGAACGACGCGTGTAGCGTTATCAAGTTTTAGGCGCGGCTGCGGGAATAGAATAGCTAGTTAGTAGTCCACCTCGTTTAGGTTTCTTTGTGATTCCTATCAAGTAAACTTTTTCTCATTTTAGCTTTCTCTTAGTCTATCCCCTTCTTCGTGACCTTTGTTCGTAACACCCATCACTTTTCACCATGGAAGGTGACAACCAACCACCACTCATCAACCCACCACCAAGCGACCGCCAAGAGCCCGTACTCTTGGTGAGTACTCGAGACCAAACCACCTAGGTTATAGGAACACCATTGAGCTTCCGACCAAGCCCAAACTACGGCCTGCGATCCGACACCATCCGGTTGGTGCAAAGCGGATGTGCATTCCATGGACTTCGTTAGAAGATCCAAATCGACATCGAGGATTTCCTCAAAATTGTCGATTCCATCGACCTTGATGCTACTACTCGGGAGACCACGCGCTGCGTCTCTTCCAATTCTCTACGGGACCAAGCTAGTAATTGGCTTGGCGACTTCCACGGCTCCATCTCAAGTTGGGATGATCTTACTTCTCGCTTCCTTGCTCAATTTTTCCCACGGGAGAACCACTAAGCTTAGGAATGACATCTTGATGTTCCAACAACGTCAAGGTAAATCTCTCTAAGTATGGACCCGATTCAAGGACTTACTTCATAAAGTCCCTCATCACGGCATTGATCTTTGGCTCCAAGTCCAAATCTTTTATGATCATGTCAACTTTCCCACTAAGCGATCCATTGACCAAGCGGCGGTGGAAAACTTAGTGATCTCACCGGAAGAATCATGGGAAATAATAGAGGACCTTGCCCTCTATGATAACGAAAGTTGGGATGACCCCCGTGAACTTCCCAAAACCGTCAAGGCAATCTCCTTGCCTCCTCCCGACCGTAGGATGATCGAACTTGAAGATCAAGTCAAATTCCTCATGAGTTCCTACGAGAATCCTAAGTCCTCGCGCCATATAAACAAAGTTTCCTCTTCGTGCGAGCCGTTTTGTGATCCTCATAACACGCAAGACTAGCACCCTATCCCCGAACATGCTTCCGTTGAATCGCATCCTCGTAATAATGGAGCAGGAGGAAGATTCCTACAACGCCCGGACCTAGGAATTTCAATGAAACCGGGAGGCATGGAAAAACAAGCCCGACTTTTCTTGGGGACAAACCAAAGAATTCACCTCCAATGATTTCTCGTGGCCCCACCTAACGGTCCTAACCAGCAGTATTGAAGGGATGTTGCAAAACATAGTTGCGTCCCAAGAAACCCAAATGGCTAAACTCTCGGACCGCTTTAACCATCAACAAGCCGAGATGGATAGGAAAATAGACAACTGTTGAAAGCCATAAATGGTGATAGGAAGGTTAGTGCTATCTCGACTCCGAGCCTCGGTGTAGAAATTAAGGATCCAAGCAAGCTTATTAAGCACGTCCATTCGTCAATGCCATCGCCTTAGTGGAACCGGATGAAACCGATGGCGAAGAAGACCAAACATTTGTTGATGATGAAACACCCGAGGAAGAAGATGAAGTAGACAATGACTATTTCAACAAATTTCCTACGGAAGATGAATTATCCGCCACCCTCACTTAGTGCGTGACCTCCGTCACATGTATGTTAGGAAAAGCCCTAGAATCAAGTTTGGGAACCCTTGGAATCTTAACATACCATGTTGCATAGGACACCTTTTGTGGCAAAGGCTTACATTGATCGTAAATCCCCAATTAACATAATAACTAGCACCTATTACAATTGGATAATGAAGAAGCCTATCCCAACTAGGCAAGACCTCGATAATCCTAGTGATAAGTGTAATTTTCTTGGTAGAATTAAGGGATTGCCCGTCTATGTAGGTAGTTTCACATTCCCTACGGACTTCATAATTGTGGAAGATATTAGCACGCCATAGACCCTAGCTTGTCCCACGTTATTCTAGGAAAACCTTCGTAGAAAGCAAGGATGACCTATGACCCATCGTTAGGAGTAGTGCGATTCAAGGATGAGACCGACGGCGTAGCCTACCAAATGCCGTTTAAGATTGAGAAGTTTTCATCACTCCAATGATGAAAAGGAACTTAAGCTGTCGGTCTATTACAGGAATGATGAGGATAGGGAAAAGGAGTAGATTATGTTATGGCTAAGCTTTTCGGGTTCTATAAAGATTGTTTGAATTTAGGACGAAATATAGGACCGAGTGGGAGAGGGTGAACTCTTAGAAAGGAGTATCATGGGACACTTCTACAACATGGAACCCCGATAGAGACCGTCAAGAGGACGGTGATGCAAAAACGTAGGAGTAGGACTACGAGTCTAGCTACAAGACTCTTAAATAAAGAAAAGCGCTTCGTGGGAGGCAACCCATGCTTAATTGTTTGCTTGTTAGTGTCATATATCTTTTATTAATTGTTTGTCCTCATGTTTGAAATTGTAAAAATGCTTTATTTTGTTTTTAACCTCGTCTTAATTACATATAAAGGTATTTTACATAAAGGATAAGTGTAGGGAGGATTACACACGTTTTCATAAGAAACGTGAACATGAGAATAACAATTAATTAAAAGATATATATGTTTGTTTGTTCGAGTCAAATGCTTGTATCGAGTCATAATGGATGTTTTTGCAGAAGTTTTTCCAGATTCTAAAGATGTAAATTTTCCGAATTTTTTCCAAAATCGCGAGACCGGTTTTGTCGGGATAACTTTGGCGTCGAGATTGCAACTGACGGCGTCGTGAAGGAATAAAAACTTGACTTACTTTTCTCGTTTTACGAGCTACTTGTAAAATTTTGGAATTTTCGGATCTTAACTTTCAAAACAAATTCGTAAACATCCATTCCACAAGCATTATATCCTAGTTTAAATCGAGTCTTATGTATATTATTACACCGATTTTACGAAGGTTTCGTTTGTTTTCTTCTAGTGTGCGGGTTTAGTTTGTCAAGAAGAAGTTACACAAGTTAAGAAGGAGCCTTTCATAAAAACTCTTCTTGGAAAGATTTAACCACCACTTTTACGGATCCTACCGAGCTAATCGGGGAGTATTAGTTTCTTTCGTTTTTAATTACCTTCTATTATCATAACTTTGATACTTTCGGGAACATTGGGGACAATGTTCGGTTTAAGTGTAGGGAGGAAAATAAGCGGGAACTTTGAAACTATGCTTATCCTTGTTGCTTGCTTTGTCCAAATGTATTTGTGTAATAAACCATGAGAAAATGTAGGTTAGGGTAATTTTAGCCAAATTTAAAATTTTTTCATGACGTATAAGAGTGGGCCATTAGTCTTAACAAAAGCGTCTCATGGATAGGAAGTTGCATGACTAGCACAAAACCCTTACCACCTAAATTCCACCCAAAATGTGAGGATCGCCCTTAGATTAGTAGGAATTAAAGCATTCATCTTTAATGCTTAGAGTGTGAACCGTAGTATATTAGATTCTAGAACTTGTTTTGTGATGCATTCCGAGATCGCTAGTGAGACTACACTTGTGTAGTTAGGAATAACTAAATGATAAGAGGCATTAGGATAAACCCTTGTTTGATACACGTAATATAATTACTTCTTCCATATCGGTTGAGTAATTCCCCACACCCTGCGTTGTACTCATCTTTAGTACACGATACCCTAGTTAACCCTCGAGCCTATCCTTTTCGCGGTTCTCGTGATATTTCGGTATTTCGGAATATCAATCAAAACATTGTTTACACCCCACCCCAAATATACACCCAAATCGCCTTAGCCTACCTTTATTGCACTCACTTTTAGTGCAAATTTATGTTATCACCCAAAACCCTTAGTTCAATTATCGGTTGCTTGCATGAGTTGCTAAGTCGAGTCATATCCCTTGTATACAGCTTTGGGATGATTGGGATTCATGGGAAAAGTTAAAGTTTATGAAACATAGGAAAGAGAACGTTAAACTCAAATTCCCTTTGTTTGCATAATAATGTACTCAAGTGTTTTGATCTTTTCAATTCGGGTCAAATTAGTGTTAGAGTAATAAAACTCAAGTGTAGGGATGTGTCTATAAATCCCTATCATTTTGATGTACCGTAGAGGATGGTAGAGTAAAAGTGTATGCACACAAAAAAAAAAAAAAAAAAAAAAAAACCATACGGGCTATTATCCTACATCTATCTTTTAAATTATGTTTGTTTATTTTCGTTGCCTAGAGTTTTAGAGTGTCGAGTCTTGGCTTAGCGCCATTCTTCATATACTTGCAACATAGAGATTTTTGACTATCCACCACTATATAGCCTATCCCACCAAACCCTTATTTCCTACCGTAAGCCTAACGTTACAACCCTTTAAAGACCTCTTTGATAGTCTTTCCTAGGTGCTTCGCCAAAGCGATGGAGGTTTGATCTATTCTCAAGCCTATGGTAATCTATGTACTAGGACCGGTTAATGAGTGTTTATCTTCCATTTCCGATTTGTTATATTTCATATATACACCGGAGAGAGATGTGAGTATCCAAACACCCCATGTGAGGTGCTAGTATGTAATTCCGTGCTTGTTATGACTTTTTGGGGCTTATATGTGTTGTGGACCGTTTTGAATGGATGCTTCATGACCCCTAACTTATAAATTAATTGGCTAAAAGCACATTTGCTTGAGGACAAGCAAATACCAAGTGTAGGGATATTTGATAAGGTTTTAAAAGGTACCTTTTGAGGGGTCATTTAAGCCCTTATTCGATCACTTTGTATCCGTTATTGCTTAATATCGTTCCTTTTCACTTTTAGGTCTCTTGAAGGCAAAATCTTGGAATGATGCTTATTTGGACGAAAAGGCGCGAATATCGAAGAAAATGGCCAAAGTCGAATCGAGACACTCAAAGTCTTTGAAACATAAGGCGGCGGCGTCACTGCATATCTGCGGCGCCGTCGGAAGGAATTTTGCGACGGGTCGGGCGAAATTGCATGTTTTCAAGGGACGACGTCGGGTTCTAAAGGAGTAGGCCGTCGTTACTCGACGGCCTAGATTCGGCCAAGGCGGCGTCGAGTGAAGGGGCGGCGTCACGGTCATAAGGTGGCGCCGTCGCAAGGTTTACGTGGCCAAGACGAAACCCTAATGATGGCGACACGACGGCGTCACGAAACATAAGGTGACGCCGTCGCAGATGTAATCTTATATATAGAATCCGAATTTTTCGGTTTTGTGTGTAGTCTTTGGAGTAAAACCTAAAACCGAACCAAGGCTTTCTTGTGCGATATTTTAGGGTTCTAAACCCTATTATACATCAAGATAAGTATTTACTTCATTAATTTAATTATGTCTTTGATTATTTGTGTGTATGCTTGCATGTTCTCCATGTCCAGCTAATTTATTTGTGTGTTTGCTTAGGAATATGAAACTTAATTATTGAATATTGATTGGTTGATACTTATCTTAGTTGACTAATGATCTAGAGTGCGCTAGATTATTCGTTGTGTACTTAATTCTTGACATTTCTTTGTGAACTTTAGAATATAATTATCTAGGTAATTGTAGGATAAAGTATTCAAGGACAACCGTAGAGTAGGCGTCTATAAATCACTAGAGGATTTGTAAACAAGACCCTTTGGTAATTTCAAAGAGTTAGGAAATAAGCACGCCCTATAGCCTTAGAATCACAACGCAACTAGGAATAAGGACGTGACAAATCAACCATCAATAGGAGATAATTAAGGAGTAGTAAAACCTAAGTAAACACATCTTTAAACTATCATACGAGTACACATCAATTAGACATAGACTATCACAACCTTAGCTTAGATAATTAGATAATAGTAGAGTAATCGGTAGCAATACCAACCCCAAATCCAATACCCGAGATTCGTACCTTTTCATTCTCTAAAAACATAAAAGATAAAAATGATCTTCCTCAACCTCAACCTTAGCGTAGTAACTTCTCACTAGCATTCCTATTCCCTAGAGAGCGATATCAATACCCGTGGCTTACCCTAATTACTACACTACAACGATTAGGTTCAACGCCTAGGGTGTTATAAAACTTGCTCGAAGAAAAGGAAGTTTCCTTGACCCCGACGACGTGTGGCGTTATCGAGTATAACCAACAAGAAGGAATAGACTTTGATGAGACCTATGCCCCCGTGGCTAGATTATAGTCTATAAGAATACTTCTTACGTATGCTTGTGCTAATGATCTAAAGCTTTATCAAATGGATGTCAAAAGCGCTTTTCTAAATGGTTTCATTAATGAAGAAGTATATGTAGCTCAATCTCGGGCTTCATCGATTTTGAAAACCCAAACATGTGTATAAATTAAAGAAAGCCCTTTACGGTCTTAAACAAGCTCCAAAAGCTTGGTATGATAGACTCAAGTCATTTTAATTAAACACAACTATACCATGGGGTTAGTTGACAACACACTTTACTAAGAAAGAGAGTCAAATATAATCATAGTACAAATATATGTAGATGATATTATATTCGGATCCACTTGTCAAGACATGTGTGATGATTTCTCTAAAATCATGCATGACGAGTTCGAAATGAGTATGATGGGAGAACTTAGTTTCTTTCTTGGTCTACAAATCAAACAAGTAGAAGATGGTATATTCTTTAATCAATCTAACTACATAAAGGAGATGTTAAAGAAATTCGGTCTAGAAGAGTCGAAACCAATTAGGACACCAATGTCATCCGACACCAAACTCACAAAAGATGAAGACGGCGAATCCGTCGATAATACTAAATACCGTGGCATGATAGGTAGTCTTCTACCTCACGGCAAGTAGGCGGATATCATGTTTAGTGTTTGCTATGTGCTAGGTTTCAAGAAGACCCTAAAACATCACACCTAGAAGCCGTAAAAGGATATTTAGATACATTAAGGGTACAACACAATTTGGATTATGGTATCCTAAGGGCACGGAGTAGAAACAATTGTATATGCAGATTCGACCATGCGGTGATTACGTTGATAAAAAAAGTACAAGTGGGTATGTACTTTCATGGGATGTTGTTTAACATCTTGGTTTTCTAAGAAACAAACGGCACTAGCAATATCAACAACCGAAGCCGAATACGTCTCCGGCAAAGCATGCCAACAAGCACTATGGATGAAACAAGCGTTAGTTGACTCGACATTCATCTAAGCGACATAGCCATCCTATGTGACAACAAAGGTGCCATCGACTTAAGCAAGAATCCGGTATTGCATTCTCGCACAAAGCATATAGAGATTCGTCATCACTTAAGAGACAATGTTCAAAGGGAACATCTCTATTGAGAAGGTAGCATCCGAAGACAACATAGCCGACGTCCTCACCAAACCGTTGAAGCGGGAACAATTCAACCTACTTCGTCTTGGTCTTGGTCTAATGGAACAAACGTCGTAACTTATTTGACTCTACATGGTATGTAAACACTAGCCTTCTTCTTTCTGAGTCTAGGACCTCTATTTCACGCATAAATCACAAACAATACGGGAATTTTCAAAACCCAAGATAAGTTTTTCACTTATAGCTTTTTTATTTTTTTTATACAAGTTACAAACACATAACTACATACACATTTTCAAAGAAAACCTCTTTTCAAAATATTTTCTAAAAGGATGATACCTTCCCGTATCAATTTCACAAAAGTAATTTCTCACGTCTAGGACAAATCGCTTTTTCATTATTAATACAAAGTAAAAACCCGTTTTCATTGCATCTCATGTCTTATGAATGCTAAAGGAGATACATAACTAATATGTATTTTGGGTACATTCATTTAAGCAACAATGAATTAGGAGCATTGATAACACTAAATTACGTACTCAAGTACTAAATATGTGTTTCGGGTTATCTCAATAGGATGCTTTTCTACTTCTAATTTATTTTCTTTTTCTTCTTAGGGGTCGAGATAACCCAACTCCAAATAGTTTGCATATAGGCACACTAGGCAAAAATGTTTCCAAAGGAAAATTTTGTCTTTGCTGAATCACTGCACCCATGGATCCCGCGTTCATCTTTGGACGGATCCCTCAAGGAAGGATCCGTGAGACATAAGCTATTTTACCTTCTATTTTTCTCACTTTGGATGAAAAATCCACATTTGTTTTATTTTTTGGAGTATGCTCTTTAATGCTTGTGTTCTCATGATCACATGCCTTAAATTTATATCTAATCATTAGCTTTTAATCCATATTTTTGGTCAAGCATTCATTACAATGCTTTGTTTTTCTATATATAGAACTCCAAAAAGGCTTGCATAATCCATCTCATCTTCACAAACACACTACACCATGTCATTCACTAACTCTTTAGATGAATCACCTAGTACAAACAATCATCTTCATGAAATCCAAACCTTTGTACTTCCACCCTCCAAAATACCAAAATCAAACTCTAGGATATCCGCACGGATTAACATCTGATCTTGTTGCTTAGGAAAACCATCATCATATGGCTCATCACCATCAACTAACTCACCACAAGATGCTTCCATTATAGCACCTCCTTCATCACCAACGAGTACACCAACTTCATCACCAACTCACTCACCACCTAAAATCACTCTTTTGGAACTCCTTACGACTCCAACAAGATCTCAACAACCAAAGCAAAAGAATTAGCCTTTTGACACCTCCAACTTCTCCAAACACAATATTCAATGATCTTGAAACATCACCACCTTTAGCTCCCATTAAACTACAAGAACATCTAGGTTCTTTTCCACCACCACTTCCAATCATTCCGGACTTTGATCCGTATTTTCCTATTTTTCCACCACAACTTCCGCAACTCACAAATCAAAACAACCCAAAAGATTTCCGTACTCATTACCCACATCACCTACATTGTGAACATTGCCAATCCACTAGGGAAATTGAAATAGAAGTTAGGGAAGAAATGCGATTCATACTCAACCTCATCCTTGATCGCATTAATACCGTTACTCATCCAAACCTCCATCCATAACCTTATGCAAGCATGGAAGGAATCATTACTACTATTTTCTATTTTTAGTACTTTTTCTTTTGAAGTCATTTTCTAGAACAAGTCTTGTTCTTATTTTTACATGCTTGTAGGTGGCATAAATACCACTACACTTTGTTGTTTTATTACAAGGCCTTATTTACATACCTTGGCTCCCAATCTTGATTCTCGTCAATCACAAGATTACATAAGCATGTTACTAACCTTTCTCTTTGTAGGATTTTTTTTTTATTTTTCTTCACTTGACGCCCCAAACTAGGGGAGCTACCGTCGGGGAGTTAGTGATCGTGGACTAATTTTTCCACACTTTTATTTCTTCCAAGGTTAACTTTTGTTTCGACGAAAGGGAGAAGAAGTAAAACTTAGGGGCTTTCAAAACTTACATCTATTCTTAAGTTTTACTCATCATAACATTATGTTTTGTCATCAACAAAAGGGAGATTGTTAATACAAATAAACCGTAAAAACGTTTATTAATATTTTGCGATCTCTTTGTGTTTTGTTGATAACAAATATAATGTTATCTTAAGTACAATTATAAGGATACATGTTATTTTTGTAAAGCATTTACATATAGCCATTTAAATACAAAAATATTGTAATTAATTATTTGTTGTAATAGTTTATTAGGATGGGTAAAAACCACAACCCATGGACCATAACCCATGGATCATAACCCATACCCAAGTTGACTAGATACAATGTATACTTAGATACATTGAATCTAA
Organism: Chrysanthemum lavandulifolium; assembly: GCA_022545495.1. NCBI lineage: Eukaryota > Viridiplantae > Streptophyta > Magnoliopsida > Asterales > Asteraceae > Chrysanthemum > Chrysanthemum lavandulifolium. Next base: position 203,123,207 of record CM040246.1, on the reverse strand, counting down.
AGAAAACCCATGGACCAACCCATAACCCATGACCCATAACCAAAAAACCCATGGGCAAAGAGGAGCGTCCCACGGATCCCTAGGATTACACTAGACGGATCCCAGTGGGAGGATCCGGGAACGATGAAAGATTTTGCCTATAAATAGAGAGCCATTTCTTCATTCTAACTCACCCTCTTCTTACTAAATCTCTCAAACACTCTCATTCTCTTCTAACATATAGATCACTTGATCTAGAGAGTTGTTCTTCTTTCTTTCTATTGTGATCCTCATATAGGTCATTCTCTAAGGCGAGATCACGAGCATTCTACAAGTCATCCAAGCAAGGGTCCTTGATTGATTTGTCACTCCATAAGATTTACATAGCGAAGATCTTGTATTTGATATTTCACATATTTCTTTGTGTAATAGTCGTGTTGGTTTGGTCCACCGTGTTCGGACTCGGTATCTAGCTTTGTCTAGGAAAAAGGTGTATGCATTATTAGGTGTACATAAGTGGTTCTCGCAGTTCTCGCAGATAAGGTGGGTTCGAAAATAAAGGTCTCTCTCTCTCTCTATATATATATATATATATATATATATATATATATGTGTGTGTGTGTGTGTGTGTGTATATATATTTCATTTAATCGATTGATATATTGATTATCTTGTGTTGTTAAGGTTTCGTGAAACAAAAGTGATATAAGCGAGTTGTTAAGTTGTATGAAATTAAAATATGGAAAAACAAGTTTAGAAACATTTTGGTTAGTTTCGCGTGGTGTAGAAGCGGATTAAAACGTTATTGTTTAAGCTTCGTGTGGTAAAGTAATCGATCTAATGGGTGTTTGTTTGACCGAGTTGAGTCGACTCGGGTAAGTCAACTCGATGAGCACCGAGTCGGTTTGTAACACGTATAAGCACCGATTTGTGGTGTTTTGTGTCATGGTCTCATGGTTGCGTTGTTAGTCTCGGGTTGGGACCCGTTTGGCCTGCATTGGTCGAAAATGGTGGATTGATTGGAGTCGATCTTGTTCAAGTATTCTTGTCACGGGTCAGTTTTATAACCCCGGTTTGGGTTCAGGTCGAGGACCCATAATGGTCACATTTTTTGATTCAAGTTTTAGTGTGCCGTCGATGTTAAGTTGGTATTAGATTAGCAAGGGTGTTGTTAATACATGTTAGTCTTGGGTCGAGTAGTTAACCCGTATGTGTCTCGAGTCGTTGCTCATGGAGCCACTGTTAGTTATGGACTTTCTTATTTAGCCTTTTGGTTCGGATTAACTATCGGTTTGAGTTACGAGTTTTACTTGATTTGGTCTCAGTAATTGGTTGATAAGTGTAAATGGTTGTAACATGAAATATCGAAACTAGTAATATGGCAAATGGTATAAGACAAAGGGCTATTTGAAATATGTAACGAATTAATTATATATCGATACCGGAACTAAGGAAATGATTAAATGATATAAGTTAAACTGTTAACTTGTAATAAGTCGATGTGCAAACTTGGAAAACTTAACGAATTAGTTATACGAAGATACCGGAATAAAACTATCGGAATAAACGATATTAGAATCGGCGAATAATGAACAAGTTATATATAAAATGGCGTGATAAACATTTAAAAACTAAATATGTGATTAATAATTGATATCGGATATTACGTATATGTTATAAGGTTCAATACTTAATTATAAATTTGGAATAACACTTGATAACAAGTTATATTGGTTATAAGTTGAACGATATTAAACGTTTTGGATTAACCGAATACAATATATTAAACTTGGCGTGAGTTTAATATATTTGATTCATGACGAGCTTAAATATTCAAATGTCACCTATTAACTAATAACGAGATATTTATCTATATATTGTCAACATATACGGTTTATTTAATTATAAACCTTTATCAATTAAGATAGTAACTCGTGTTTTATAAACACAAGTTAACTTCTATAAACTTGTTGGAAAATGTTATTTTGGGAAGACAATTTATTAAAGTCATAATGTTATGGAAACGTTGAATAAACGAACGCGTCATTTTTAAAATACTAGATAGTATATCTTATATGAAGTACTTTATCATAAACTCGTCTAAGTACGAGTAACAATTGTGAAACCTTTATTAAGCAAGCGATAAACGGAAACTTATCTTTTATTATAAAGATGAACGTTTGGGATTATGGGGAAATTACCTAAAGTTAACCTATTTATATTACATAAATAGTTGTCGTCATCTCCTAGTCTTCTTTGACTAGCTTGAGTATTGTCAGTATTTATTGACTTTGTCAATGTCTTTTCCTCTTCGGTGTGCGTTATAGTCAGTATGTCTCGACTATGTCGACGTCTTCTCCTATTTCGCGTGAGTTGTACGTCGGCGTATATGTTTCTTATCACCACCGAAACGTTAAAACTAAACTTTTGAGATATTGATAATGGACTTTTGAAAGTAATGACACGAATACATCCACTAAAACTATGACACATTATCTCTATCGACTTCGTCATCATATGAGCCGTATTTTAAGATAATTGTATCGCATTAGGTTGCACCGTTCCTATTCTATCATACTCTCCGTCGGGGCGGTCCGAGTTTCTCGCATACAGGCGAGATGGGTGAAAATGCCCCACCGGGTAGGTCCTAAGTTTTCTGGCTATCGTGAGTTTTTAACAAAGTGTGCGAGATGACCGAAAAACGCCCTGCTAAAGATTTGCAAACATACAAGACATTATTTTTAAAAGTCCGACTATGAACAAAATCCGAAACTTAGAACAACTATTTAACATATATTACTTTATATAATGAGTTATTAACATTTAACATCATGTTTTATTTTCTACAACGTAACATAATATATTTGTGTGATTAATGGGGTGTTTTTATGAAGAGATATTTATATTAGCTTTTTGTAATATATCTTTGTGATTAATGTGTGTTTTTAGGGAGAGATATTTATGTTAGCTTTTTAGTGTTTTTATAGGTATCACATTAGCATGAAATAAGAATCTTGGTCCACTCAATAAGTGAAAAAAAATAAAAAAATGAAAAAACTCCTAAATTCTTTTAGACATTATGGATAAAGACAACACAAAATGGTATTGGTTATCGTATAGTTTATTTTAAAAAACACTATCAATTTTGCAAATATATCAATCTGCAAATCTCATTTATGGGTTAAGAAATACTACATCCGTCTCAAAATTATAGTCCTCTATTGACTTTTTCGGTCTTTCCTCTTCAACTTTGACCTTAAATATTTTTATTTGTGTTATACAATAATTGATGAAAGATATACCCAATGAGAATACATTTAAATCCTAATCCATTCATATATTTTTCATCAAGTATTATATAACACAAACAAAAATATTTAAGGTCAAAGTTGTATAAGAAAGACCGAAAAAGTCAATAGGGGACTATAATTTTGGGATGGATGGAGTAGCTCATTCAACAAGATGAAATAATAATAAGAAATTAAATGTTATAAGAAATTTAAGTAAATTGTTTCCATATTCCCTATGTTCTTTTGCTTTTACATGCTACTCGCGTGACCTAAGTTGTCAAAAAAAAAAACAGTCCTCTTGGTCTTCTGTCTTCTTCGTTTTCGTTTCCTGCAAGTGTACAATAATTTCCAGCGAACATAATCTCACTAAAAGCATTGCCTCTCTCCATTTACTTTTCTTCTTCTTCTAAATTTCATCAGTCATCACAGCGCCATCTTCATCACATAAAACCTATTCACAACAAGTCAACAACAAAACTTTGATGCCCCTTATTTATATGATGCCTCGGGCCGTCGCGTGCCGCCCATAGCCGTGGCCGACCCCGCCTCCGCACCTTCTTACGGATGCCATGGAGATTAGCTTTAGATGCCGTCGTGTTAGTTGTGAATAGTGCATTACTGTGGCTAAGGTGAGTTTCATATCCCCTCTTTTCAAAGGTTTACATAACTATTTTTGGGGAGAATACATGCTGCTTTTAACTAACCATAATTGGATATGTGAACGTTAATTGTGAATGACTGTTGTTTGGAATGTTTGATTTGGTGATTGAATGCTTTACGTGTTTATTATAAGTAATTGTGAATACAAACTATTTCTTGGACTTGCCACTACTCTTTTGAATTTCTAATGTGTTGACTAGGTAAGGTTAGACACGTGACGGATGTTGACTTAGACTAGGTAGCATTCCTTTGCTATAACATGATGCCTAACTAAGAATAGACGTCAGTATCCAACCTATACCAAGGTAGCATTTGTTCTAGGCCTTGCTACAACTATGCCCTCTAGAGTTGCCCGGCCCCGCCGAGATCTCGATTGTGTTGTTGGATTGATTGTTGATTGGAGCGTTTATTATATATCCGCCTTAGTCGCACATAGCAATTAAACTTTATTAGGTCCATTACTAATTTTGAAAATAAACTCTATGAACTCACCAGTGGTGACCGTTTTAGCATGTGTTCTCGGGTTTAAGGCGATAACTCACTATTGGAAGAGCGGTTGCAAGGGGTATAGTCATAGGCAACTTTGATGAATAATCGAGACCGCTTTAATTATCTTTTGGGCATATTTCACACTACTTTCATTAATGTAAAATTAATGTTTTCAAATAATGAATTTTAATCTAAATGGATGGAATAAAAACCATTCTTTGTACCTTATATTGTGATACCAAGATAGTAGCACCCCAAGGTTTGTATGCTTCCGTTGGACCGTATTTTAGGGTGTTACATAATCGTCGATGAAGTTAAAATATATTCCTTAAAGTTTTTAAAAATGTTTTTCTACATATCCTTATATAAATAAAAAGAATTACATGAGTCGTTGTTATAAGTACAATCACGTACATTTTTTTTCTTCATATTACTGAGAACTTCGTACTTACAATTTGATAATTATATTCCCTTTTTTTAAAATTTAGCCGTATTTAATATTCAAATTGCTGTCCACATAAGTCATACTTAAAAAAAATGAGTCCTTATTGAATTTATATAGTAAAAGAAATATTTTGATATTTATAATCTATGCATACTTATATGTTGTAATTTTAAAACAACACATATATTGTATTTTTAATAATATAAAGTATATGGGGTATAAAGTATAAGGGGATATTTGTTTAATTTCTAAAATTATTATAAAACATGGAAACTTATTATATTACACTTAAACTTTTATAATTTTTTGTAATGCAACCACTAAAGTTTTATTAATTATTTCCTCTTTTTTTAAGTTTTTGTTTTCACAAATTTGACACCTATGTTTTTAGGTATTTTTCTTCTCACCCAAAATTTTCCACCAAATTTATTAAGGTTGATCAAAATCAATTTAATTTTGACTTTTATTAACCAATCACATCTCACAATTTTGCATACGTGGCGAAATTGAGCTCTCCTATCGCCAATTTTTTTTTCAATAAAATGAATTAAGAAATTCTCAGAAATAATGTAATTATTTTATTATATAAAATATAAAAGATGGCATCATATGATAAACCCAGACTCTGTGCAATATGCTTAATGTCAAATCCAGACTCCATACAAACTAGCAAATTATTATCATTGCGTTGTTAACAAATAATTAAGAAGCTATTCATGTATTAATTCAAGCTCTAATTAACTCTTATAGTGCAAACTACAATGGCATCATATGATAAACCCAGACACCGTGCAGTATGCTTAATGTGAAATCCGGTCTCTTCGTCATGTATGGTTATCGACATTATTAAAACATAAAGATTAAGTATATGCTTAACTTGGTGAGAATAATGCCCTAGTCTATCAATCGCGAGGATCTATCCCTAACTTATGGAATTAAGCCAGATAAGGGAGGTTATCCAAACCCCCAAGAATGATTGTGATAGTGCCTATTAAAAGAATACAAAATATTTGCTAGTTTAATCGTATTATTGGAGGTTACAGTTATAAAGTTTGTCATAGACAGATTGGATTAAACTAGAAAAGACAAAAAAAAAAAACACAAAAATAGGAATCTGGTAAAATTATTTTGAAGTGTATATCGAGGGTGAGGTTATAGAATTTGACAAGATATGAGCATTAAAAGACACAAAATATGGAAGGAAAACGATAATAAAACTGAATTGTCTAGTCAATAGAGGTGTAAAAGAATCATTAGCGGGCATTGGGATAGTAATAACCACACCCGACAGATATTACCAACAATACACTAATCTACTAATTATTTCGTATTTTTTCTATCTAACAAGATAAAACGCATATGGGGTTGTATAATACCATGCAATTATAGTAGGGCGTAGAAAGTTATATTAGCGCATTGCTATTTGCTATCCCAATTCCCATAATCAAACAACTAAAAGTGAGATCACAAGAGTAAGTACAATTAGATCTCAAGATAAACATATATGATCCGACATTTTAACAACAATAAACCATAATCATTAATTCTACTACTAAATTATTGTTTACGTATGATATGTAAAACGTGATTAGGATTGAGTTGAGATGTTTGTGTTGAACGGTAAGGACTCAAATGTGTGATTAAGAATCACGATTTTGGTAGCACTCAAACAAACCATCGTATGTTTGTGTTTTAACTGTGTGAATAATGTGAGAGAATGTAAAGATTTGGATCCCTTTTTGGTGTGAGATGTTGATGTAGACTAAATAACAAGATAACACAAATCGAGCTCTGTTGATTCACACGAATACCAAGATCGATTCTTTCAATAATCGTTGATTCAATCGAATGCCGACTATTAGGATTCTTAGCAAAATAACTGCCAAAAATAGACTTTTGATATTTCTCTGAACCAGATTATTCCACATTACAAAGGAGCTCTTAAATAAGAGTACAAAACTGAAACGGGCCCTAAAAGACAAACGGGCTGAAAGTTATTGCATAAACAAAGTCCAAAAAACCGAAAAACACTAAAATGCAAATAACTCTTAAAATAGAGTGTTTGGGCTCGATTTGATTGGTCATTCGCCTAAGCAGAGCCTCATAGCCCAAGTTATGCCCATTTTAGTGAGGCCGCTTTTGTCACGACGACCTGGGGCTCGTAAACATAATAACATGTTCATCAACACTTGGGCCACATCGGATGTCTTCTATTTATAGAGATGCATTTAAGGTTTAAGCATAAACCCATGTGGATGATCAACAATGAAGACATGCTGGGTGTTGATCATCCAATGATGAGACAAGAACGACAGTGCAGACTCCTCGTTGGCTTGTACCAGTCGTGCCCACCTTTTGTGTTCTTGCTCGTCGTCTCTCATTGTCATATGTCAGATAGTACATCTTAACCGTTAATAACAATTGGTAGACAGTTGTCTCATGCGTGTATTTTGCATGGCTTGAGATGCTTTCCCAGGCCATGGATGACATGGGAGTGTGATACGCGCGATCAAGTCTTTAATTTTAACAATAGATTACCTAAGATTTACACATATATTAATCGACAGTGTTCCCGGTCGTACGTAGTAGTCCTAAGGTAAGTATGAGGTTGTCCCTAAGAGCTAATGGGCAGTCTATTATTTTGAGTTTACTTATTCTATTCTAAGAAAACAAATTAAATGTCACGATTTGTTTTAAGATATAAATTAAACTAAGCAATTAACGAAAATGAAATGGTGTTGCGATTCAATTGGGAGAATTGGTGCTAGCATAGTTACTCCTCATTTACCAAATGATTGTATTCCTAGTGCAATGTCCAATTCTCGTTCTTATTAGTGGTTCTAATGCCACCTAGGTGCGAATGGTCATCGTTAACCTAAGCGAAGATAGACTCTAAAAACGATTAAATAAAAAAGTAGTAAAGGTCGGTCGAGGCTCGATTTAACATGATTCCTTAAAGCAGATTCATCGTCTGCTTCCCATGGTACAATGACCAAAGGCGATGTACAACCGGACGTGACAAACTTTCCCGATAAATCACGGAGGCAACTTGTATGTTTCTGATTGAAGGATGCTGGAAACTGTAAGGTATGGAGCTGCGTTTTGGATGATCTCAAACTGAATAAAAGTTGATTTAATTTATAGGCATCTTGTTCACCAAGACAAAATAACTTATAAATATAAACTGACTAACAAATCATTTTGAAGGTCAATACCAAGATTTCTTAAACAAGTTTTCACTTCATGTTTTGAGCGATGTGGGATACTCTCCCCTTTTCCAGATTTTGTGCTTCAAGTGCCTCTCTTTGAGACACGATATCTCATATATATTAACTCCATTTTTTACACACTTTAGCTCGTTTTGAAGCTCTCTTCAAAGAGAACGCAAAACTACCAACCAATATAAATATATATAACATATACATATATTAAATAGTGTCTAAAATTTGCAAAATATCATTTTTGCAAACTCATTTTCTAACATAAATACCTTACTATCATGACACTAAAGTATTACATGCATCAAGTCCACGATTACTTAGTAAACAAAATTCATCCATCTTTATCCTCAAGAACAAGAGCATGACACTTCATTTTCCCCCCTTTTCAATTTCACTGGTCGGTTTTAGTGAACCGGGCTGACCTGGGTTACATGAAACCGACATGTCAAAACCATTTCTACTAGTTATACCGGCCGGGTCAAAGTGGGTTTCAAATCACCCGAAAAGAACATTCTTCACTAATGAAAAAAAAAATCCATTCCATTTTCTTATTAAAACTTTCACAACCCCACTAGGAAATGTAAGTTGTGAAACATGGAATGGATAATAAAAAAAGTAGTGTCTTGTAGCATTCGATTTGAAAAGAAAATGAAAACAGGTGTACAATGAATCAAACCAATGAGTGATTATTTTAAGCCAAGATTCGATTCTTTTGGATTCTAACATGTTAAAAAGAAAAAAAGTCAAACCTTGGAGCAAACAAATAAGCCAAAACAATGTGACAATGAAAGATGCAGCAACAAGTTAACAACAATGGTGAGGAGTGAAGAGTTGTTTGCAGGGATTCTCAGTATCATTTTGTTAACATCATTCATCATCTCATCTTACGCTCTCGATACACCATGTTTACAAATACAAGGAGAATATGTGTTGACTTTGGATCATTCTAATTTCGCTCAAGTTGTTTCTGATCACAACTTCCTTGTCCTTCAGTTTTATGCTCCATGGTCAGTCACTCATGTTTTATTTCTTAAACTTACTTTACTTTATAAATTGACCATAATGTTTACATATACGCTGCATAGTTTGTCCCGTAAGCCCAAACTGTACGTGTTATGACGACGACTTTGTTTTTCATCTGAATCATAAAAAAGGACCTTATTTGTTACCCTTATATCTTGCTAGTTTATTGTCTATTGATCTCTCACGAGTACTTTTCTTGGTCTTCCAGTGAGAATATGAATAGACTCCTATGCAAATTCGTTGAGGAACTTGAGCCAGAGGTACTTAACTTATTCATTCTTCTTTGAAGTATAAAATCATATTTTGAACACAATCCAGTTATATTGATGCTTTTTCATGGAAAAATTTCTCTGATGTGTAGTATGAAAAGGCTGCATGGGTGTTGAGTACTCATGAGCCTCCAATTGTTATGGCAAAAATTGATGGTAGTGCGCAAGAGAATAAAGAAATTTCCCGTGAATTTGAGATAACTGGTTACCCCACTATTGTGATCTTACAAAATGGTGGAAGAGACTTCCATTACTATGCAGGTCCTAGAGATGCTAATGGTCTTGTGAGAACCCTTGAACGACTTATAAGTCCTCCATCGATAGAAATAAAAACTGCTGGCGAGGCTCTGGCCTTTATTGATGATGAAAAGATCTCAATCGTAAGTCTGTGAAGTCTTTTTTTTTTATTTTTATATAATCCTTATAAGTTCTTTTTGGGTAACCTACTAGTAACTTAAGCTGATATTTGATGATTTGTTTAGGTTGGAATATTTACAACATTTTCAGGGGAGGAATTCGAGAATTTTACTGCCATAGCTAACCAGGTGCTATGGGATTCTTGGGATTATGATTTTTTCACACTTGGATGTCAGCCTTATTCCTCGGGTGAAACATCGTGTCTTATAACAAAACCGACAATAAGGTAACTCAAACCATACGATGAACTCTTTGTCGGCCCAGGTATTACAAAATCTCACTATTTTCATTTGTAGTCTCAGGCTGAGTTTCTAGTTTATTTACGTACTCTTGTTGATGTATTATATGAATATGCAGAATTTTCATGTTCGTGACATGGAGAGTTTCATTATAGAGGCTAGCATTCCTCTAGTTACTACTGTTAACAACAACCCACCTAAGATCAAGGAATGGCTATCCCAACTATCTGATGAACAGGTTTACAATAATATTACTTGCGTAACCTTCATTTTCTATGTTGAACTAGAAGCATTTAGACTACTAAAAGTTGTTAAGAAGATGATCAAAGTAGTTTCTTTATAATGATGCAGCACTTAATTAGTTTTGTATATCTTAGTGAGATCGTAGTCTTTGAAAGGGAAGGAAGCATATGATAACTTCTCGTACCTTTGCAAGATCTCTATATTGAGCCATATGACATGACCTTGTATCAGTTAGATAAATCTCACACAGTAGTAAGGCAGGAGACAGTAAATCATCTAGATGATTAACATGATTCAGTAATTTTCTACATCCATGATTGTTGATACGATCTTTAGCTTGGTCCCTAAAAAGTTAGACTAGATATCTTCTCTTTCTACTTCTGAAATGTGGAGTAACATTTTTCACAAACCGGAAATAATTATTGATTTTTTTTCACAGGCATTACTATATTTGGACTTCGAGAATGACGATTTTGATGTTTTCAAGAGTAAATATCACAGTATTGCTCCTTTATATAAATGCAAAGGAATAAGGTTCCTCTTGGGCAATGCTAACACCAATTATGACCTCAAGGTTAGTTTGCTTGTCAATACATTTGTTATAACTTTTCATTTCAGTGATCAAACTTTCATACCATCATATTTAGTTTTGTGTGCAAAAGAGTATAAAGAACCAACATTCCTCGGAAAAACGACGAGAAGATTACTATTAATTAGAGATATTGATTTTGGACTAAAAAGACCATAGTGTGTAGTTCTGTATTAAAATCTACATTTCAGTATTTCATCCATAATAGATTAATAGCACACTCTTACGAAGCATAGTGCTATGTGTAATCATTTGTATGAACAGTATTCCGGGCTCAGATTTGATCAAGTTCCCTCATCATCATACACAGCAATCATGGTCCAAGCTACATGAAACCAAATCTAAGGCCTGATGATATTGCTCCTTGGTTAAATGATTTTAAGGTAATATCCTGGCAATGAACATAATACATCTCGTAACATTTGGCAGAACTGTATGCTTATAAAAGCTGTTGACTTTAGTTAAACCTGTGACATGCCCTTCATTGATGATAACAAAAACGGCCTTGTGAACCAAAATCAATTGCATTACCAAGATGTAGCAGACCACATGATCAATATGTGATTTTAATGCTTCAAATATTGCTTCAGTGGTTAATGTTGCACTTTTCATAGATATGACAAATTGGATAGAATATACGGTTCTTTTCTTTAAACATTTAAACTATATGAGAAGGAAAAAAAGTTCACTTTCATAAGTCTTGTGTAATGGAGAGATACAAACTTTGAGTTCAGACATGAGGCTTACTGATATGGGATTTGTTTCGCTTAAAACCTTGACCCAGTTTCTATACTTTTGTAAAAATGCTATATAAAAATCATATTAGTCTTAATGTTGAAAGGTCTTTCCTTTGACCTTATTGAATTGTAAGACATTTATTTAACATATAGGCTCTGTACGCTTCCTAATTTTAAAGTATATTCTCTTCTTTGTTACATTTGTACAGGAGGGAAAGCTAAAACCATTTTATAAGTCACAGCCGATCCCTGAAACTAACGATGAACCTTTAAAGGTGGTGGTAGCTGATAGCCTTCAAGACATGGTTTTAAACTCGAAAAAGACCGGTTTGTGATTTGTTTTTAACTAAGTATTCTTGAGTAGTTGTGCATGAGTAATAATTTTGGCACCAACTTTAACAGGAGTGTTATAGTCCAATCCTAAGAAAATGTCAGAATCATAAGCTCCTAAATGGGGCAACATTGGATCAGACCATGAAGTTAGTTTATGATCCGAACTCAATGTAAAAACTTATACCACTAGCCATTAATGTATGTAGAAGTTACAAGAAGCGGTTTCCGCATGGGGCTAGTGATTTTAGAGATTTGATTTAAACATCACATCATATATATACATAACATAAAATCTGTCTATTCCTCTTTTAACTGTGCTATTTTCCCAGGTGCTTAGTCCCTATATTTTGTTAATGCAGTTCTGCTAGACATCGATGAACCATCTTGTTTTAGATTTAGAAAATTCGCCCCATTCATACCAGAGCTGGCGGTTTTATTTGAAAATGATGATGATATCATGATTGCAAGGCTGGTAAGTGGTAACTTTCTAGTTCTTTTGAGCAGGCTAAATTGACCTTTATTTAATTTAACTTAAGCACCAATTAAATACAAATTTGAGGGCATAATTGTCAAATAACATTTATTTCATCACTTTTCTGTTTTTCTTCTTACAACTCAAGAACACTAACAAATTTTTAACAATCTTTCATTTTCTTTCCTCATCACTTTCTATACTTCCTTTTACTTTCCTTTTCCTCTACATAAAAAGTAGTGAACATAGCCTAAGTGATCGAGTCTTTCTTATTAAACGGTGTTTTAACACAAAATTAAAATAAAATCATCAATTTTGTTCCTAAGATGTACTCCTACTTAAAAGAGGCGGACTATTTTTCTGGCCGGGTAGAGTTTCAACCCGAAATATATATATTGTAGCAGACCTAATACTTCTAATATTATTTTTAATTTCGGCATTCATATAGTTACAAAAGTTATATAATTTCATTTAAATTATGCATCCGTTTGAAAACGTCATTTGATTGTGGTACATGCCTCGTCTACTTAGACATTCCCACCCTTGGTGAAATCTCAAAACATGAATAAATAATACAATGTTTCTTACGTTTAGTCATCCTGTTACACACAACATCGAGCTGCTCCCGCAGTGAGAAGGGTTGCTCCATGCCGGTGGGGAAGGCTTATGATTGGTCCTTTTGGCGTCACTTGAATTTGTTTTCTGTTTCATTACATATAGTTTGTATGCAAAAACTTTCGCTTCGTCTTTTAACTTTACCCTTGTCGTAAACTCAATCCAGGATATAACAACAAATGACATTCCCACAGAAATGTTTGATATTATGAGTTGCTACACACTCTACCTTAAAGCTGCAAATGGTACATTGTTATCATATAATGGCGACGAAACAAAGGAGGATATAATCAAATTTATTCACAAGAATCGCCAGAGTCAGAACGAAAATTCCATGCCTGATATAACTTCAATGACGATACAGGGTCATCACATGCACGACTTATGAGCTAGCATGGGTACGTTCAACCATTTTATTACAATGCAGGAGACGTTTAAGTCTCTAAAAACTACAGTAGAGCTTTCATAAATATACGAAACACTGAAACACATTAAATAGATTGTCATTTTGTTTTAAGGTGACAGTTCTCTCAAACTAATTTAGATACAAGAAATTAGTAGTCTGTGCGTGTATGCTCCTACTTAATCACGAGAATTGTATACGAATATATGTGTTCATAATTAGTTAGTTCGTATTTACCTTAATTTTACAATCTCAGAGCAAGTTGTGAAGACTGAATAGAAAATTTGGGATCGTGCAAGATGCGTTTAGTTTTGTTTTTGGTTGCAGACATTCCTTTGAAAATATTTGCGTCTTGGTCTGTATTTGATGGTCACAAGGCGGGGTAACGAATTTTCATTAAATAATTTATAGTCGAACAATTAATGAATAATGTACAGGAGTTACATACTTACATGTTACTTGAAAATCCGAGAACAGTTTTTGAGTGAATCACAGTGGGTATGACGTTGGTGACTATTAATGTGTTTGGCTAGCTTTATTTAGAGTCTCGTAGCTTGTATTTTCTAAAAATTATTACTATAATTAAGAATGTTTAGTTAAGCTTATTACAAAGCCTTGTGAGCTTATTTACAAAGAACTAGTACACAAAACCTTGTCCATTTCAATTTATTGTCGTAGGACACAAATGAAGTTATGAGGTTTTGATATTTAGGGATAAGCTAATTCGCTCCATATTCACAAGCATTTAGAGCAAGGGGTGTCGTGCCGCTTCACTTCTCTTCATTTTAGGCTCGCGCCAAATTACCCACATCACTCCAACACACTCACTTAAAAATACCCCAATCACAACTTACTCACTTATCTTCATTTGGGCCCCACCCACCCTCACAAACACATCACAAACACAAAAGAAACAAACACAAACACTACAAAACCTTTTGTCGTGTTTCTCGTCGTTGGAGTGGCGAAACCGCAACTGGCGAACCACCATGGTGTCGTGGCAAGGAGCAAAACGCATTGGCGAGATGGCCACGTAAGAATTGGCGAGCTGCGAATTGTTCCATACCCCATGCTCTAAAGCATCCAGAAACAAACAATATTGAGGTTGCAATCAGTAGACCAATTAATAATATGAAAGCAGCTTCTAACATGCTAATCTCTTGGCTGAATAAAATAATATGAAAGCAGCTTCTAACATGCAAATCTCATGGCTGAATAATTATAATGTGTACGGTAAAAATAATAATACAACATGCCGAGATACTATATGCTAATCTCTAAATAATAATAGTTCACTAACACCCGTTTGCTTTTACATATGAAGCCATGCATGGGTATTGTAACATACATGGATGAATCATTAATATATAATATGGTCTCGGGGCAAAACAACGGGTTTGAAGGCAAATATTTTTTAAGATCTTTTGCTTTTTTTTCGAATATTGTTTGACAATTTTTTTTTTATAATAAACGATAGTTTTTAAAAATTGTATATTTGTATTGTGAGATTGTGAAGAATTAGTATGCCATAATATTATATGTAAATTTAAATAGTTATTAATTAGTGTAAATTGCATAAATCATCCTTAAAGTTTAGTGAATTTGCATGTTTCGTCCCAAACATTTGAAAACTGTATAGGCCATCCATGTGGCAAACCTTACATGCCCCAAAGGTTTCTCATAGGGACGGTCTTTGCAGTTTCGAAACGTTTGGAGTGAAACATGCAAATTCACCAAACTTTAGGAACGATTTATGCAATTTACTCTATTAATTATAACTAAACATATTAAATTTATTATGAATATTTATGTGTGGCTATTCATATACCTTAATCTTCATAACCTTTGACCTTTTGTATTCCCTCAATAATGGTTGTATTAAATACTTTGATTGTTAGAACCCTATAAATAGAGGTCCATATTGTAGTTTCCAATCACTCAATGAAAATGCATTCCACAATCTCTCAATTGTTCTAGCTTATACTTCTTGTCGATTTTCATTATTTCGTAACACGTTATCAGCACGATAGTCTGAAAGTGTAATCCTTGTTTTTGACCGGTAAGTCTTGATACCCATTTTATACGGTATGCATCATACGTGTGGTTCTACATGTTGCGTTGCTCACTGTTTAGAAACTTTAATAATATAAATTGAAACAGTTGATTGGTACTTACTAGTTAATTGGTTATTTGCACGTGATTGCAAAACAAGTTTATAGAAAAAGAATGCTATGATACATATAAATAATGAAATTTTGTTAACCATTTTACGTAGAGTTATACTTATGTGTGATCTCAATGTATGGGTATAAAAATTGTGAGTGTCAATGTTCGAGTGTAGAAAATGAACTAATGATGTGCTTGATATTAACTGTTTGTCAATTTTGGTTGCATATATAAAAGTGAGTTGTTTTTTTTATGTGATCTATGTATGTATCTACTTATGTTACTTTTATAATACAAATCGTTCAATAAACTCTCTGTGTTTTATGTTTTAATGCTTTTATTGATCTATGTTAACTCTGATATTTAGACATTTCTATATGTCTTGTCATTATATTCACTTTTATATTTGGTTAATATATTAGTCTTTCTACCGATATTGTGCGCATACATGTCTAAACTGTTTGACATTGCGATGACGTAGATGTTACCTTTTACAATCTTTCTTATTAGCTTCTATCGTATATATGACAAATGTTTGTAATATAGTATGTTTAATTTTGTAATTGCTTTATGCATCTATGTGTTGTTTTTACATTAGTGTAACTTGAACATAAAGGGATGTATTAAATGTGTATTTTTGTAATGCTATACTTGTCGAATCAATATGTAATTTTATATGTGTAATGCATGTTAAATGTATAATAATTAGTTCTAATGTAATATGTTGTGTCATGTGTGTATATTTTTTTTATTGCTTATATAGTGTTTTTGCATCTATATTTTTTTATAACAATTCGTATATATTGCATGTCTTAAGTTTATGATGTACTTACTATGCCATGGATTCGAGTATGATATGATGCCTTTCCGTATTGTATGATGCTTACCGACTATTTATTTTGAAATGAGTGAATGTTAACTTTAATATATTTGATAATATAGCTAGTCATGTCGAATCTTGCGAAACTTGATTTTTTGGCTTTGGACATAACTGGACAAAACTATTTGTCTTGGGTTCTGGATGCCGAGATACACCTTGCGGCTAATGGTCTTGGTGATACAATCAAAGCGGGAAAGGAAATAACTGTTGAACAAAAGGCTAAAGCAATGATATTCTTTCGTCATCACCTCCATGAGAATTTAAAATATGAATATCTTACTGTTAAGGACCCACATGTCATTTGGAATCATTTGAAGGACATATATGAACATAAAAAAACAGTGATTTTACCGAGAGCCCGCTATGACTGGTTTCATTTAAGGTTCCAGGATTTTAAAACAGTGAGTGAATATAATTCTGTTATGTTTAAAATTACCTCCCAATTAACTTTATGTGGAGAAAAAATCACTGATGAAGAAATGCTTGAAAAAACATTCTCTACATTTCATGCCTCTAATTTACTATTGCAACAACAGTACCGCGAAAGAGGTTTTAAAAAGTATTGTGATTTGATCTCGTGTCTACTTGTCACGGAACAAAACAATGAATTATTGATGAAAAACCATGAGTCACGTCCAACTGGATCCGCTCCAGTTTTGGAAGCATAAATAGTATATAGAGGTCGCGGTCGTGGATCTGACTGTGGACGAGGACGTGGCCATGGTCGTGGCCGCGACCAAGGGCGTGGTTTTGGTTCCAGGTAATTATCATGGTTTTCAGTCTAGGAATACAAGTGGTCACAAAAAGTGGCAAGAGAAAGGAAAAATGATAAAAAATGATGGAGGTGGAAAATCAAAAGGTGTCATAGAAAGTGCATGTTATCGATGTGGTGGTGCTAATCATTGGGCCCGTGCATGTCGCACACCCAAACATTTGGTGGAACTCTACCAACGATCCCAAAAGAACAAAGGAAAAGGGGTCGAAGTTAACTTTGCATATGATGAAGGAAAATTTGATAGCCTTGATATCGATAACCTCGGTATTGACAACCTTGGTGTTCCAGAAGATCGAAATGATAACACTCATTTGGATGTGAGTGATTTCCTCACAAACGAGTGATCCATAAATCCAATAATAAGAGTGTCAATAAAGCCAAGAATAAAACGTCTTCACGTTGATGTTGATCTTGTTTTTGTTTCGTTTATTTTCTTTCAAGTTACCTATGTTGTTCTATGAGATGTACTTTATCTACTCACTTGGCTTAATAAAACATGTTATTTCCTTTTAATTATTCAGTTAAATACTTTACTTATATTATGTGTTTTATTTTGAAGAATATGGATCGTGTGGCACAACTTATTATTGATGATGAACACATATGTCTAGTGGATAGTACAACCACACACACAATACTCAAAAAGGAGAAATATTTCTCACACTTGAACCTACAAGAATCAAATGTTAGTACTATCTCGGGTAGTGCAAAACTAATAAAGGTTATGGAAAAGCACATATATTATTACCCAAGGTACAATGTTTAAAATTGAAAATGCACTATTTTCCCCCATGTCTCAAAGGAATTTATTAAGTTTTAAAGATATTCGTCAAAATGGATATCATATTGAGACTACAAATGAAGGAAAAGATGAGTACCTTCATATTACAAATATGATTTTGGGTAAAAAGAAAGTGTTAGAAAAATTACCCACATTTTCATCCGGGTTGTATTACACTAAGATTAATATTTTTGAAACAAATGCGGTCATAAATAAAAAACTGATTGACCGAGAGAAATTTATTGTTTGGCATGACCGGCTAGGCCATCCCGGATCATTAATGATGCGAAAAATAATAGAAAATTCAAAAGGACACCCATTAAAGGACCATAAGGTTCTAGAAACGAAAGATATTACATGTGTTGCTTGCTTACAAGGTAAATTAATCACACGCCCATCACTAACTAAAATAGGGAATGAATCACTTAATTTTCTAGAAAGAATCCAAGGGGATATATGTGGGCCCATACATCCACTTTGTGGACCATTTAGATACTTTATGGGTTTAATCGATGCATCGACTCGATGGTCACATGTGTGCTTATTGTCAAGTCGCAATATGGCGTTTGCGAGATTACTTGCTCAATTAATAAGACTGAGAGCACATTTTCCAGATTATCCTATAAAGACAATACGTTTGGACAATGCTGGTGAGTTTACATCCCAAACATTTAATGACTATTGTATGTCTATTGGGATAAGTGTAGAACATTTAGTAGCTCACGTTCATACACAAAATGGGCTTGTTGGGTCCTTTATCAAGCGGATTCAGATGATTGAAAGGCCCATGATTATGAAAGCGAAACTACTAGTTTCTGCTTGGGGCCACATTGTTTTACATGCAGCAACACTAATTTGTATCAGGCCAATGAGTCACCATACTTACTCCCCATTACAGTTGGTTTTTGGTCAGGAACCAAATATTTCCCATCTAAGAATTTTTGGTTGTGCAGTATATGTCCCAATTGCTCCACCACAACGCACAAAAATGGGACCTCAAAGGAGAATGGGAATATATGTTGGGTATGATTTACTATCTATAATTAGATATTTAGAGCCATCAACGGGGGATTTATTTACGGCTCGATTTGCTGATTGTCATTTTGATGAGTCAGTATTCCCAACATTAGGGGGAGAAAAGAAACAGCTGGGAAGTGATATAAGTTGGAAAGAATTATCATTATCTCATCTTGATCCTCGAACAAAAGAATGTGAACACGAAGTTCAAAAGATAATTCATTTACAAGGGTTAGCAGATCAATTATCAGACGCATTTACTGACCTTAAAAGAGTAACCAAGTCACATATACTAGCTGTTAATGCTCCTGTCAAAATTGATGTTCCTAAAGAACATTCAGAAATTGCTAATGAGTCTAAGGCACGCCTAAAGCGTGGTAGACCAGTCGGTTCCAAAGATAAAAATCCTCGAAAGAAAAAGGGAGCCTATAATCAAGATGGTCAAGTCGAGGTTAAAGAAACACCAGAAGGGTCCTCTATAAGGACATTAGACATGATGATTCAAGATGAACCTCGGGTACCCGAAAATGAAGAGATCTCAATAAGTTATATCATGTCTAGAAAGATTTGGAACCGAAATTAAATCGAAGTCGATGATGCTTTTTCATATAATGTAGCGCTAGAAGTTATGGAAAATGATGTGGATCAAGAACCAAAGTCAGTTCCGGAATGCAAAAATAGAAATGATTGGCCAAAATGGAAAGACGCAATTGAGGCAGAATTAAAATCTCTTGAAAAACGAGAAGTTTTTGGACCGATAGTCCGTACACCTGAAGGTGTAAAACCTGTTGGGTATAAATGGGTCTTTGTGCGAAAACGAAATGAAAAAAACGAAATTACTCGTTACAAAGCACGCTTTGTGGCACAAGGATTTTCACAAAGACCAGGTATAGATTATGAGGAGACATATTCTCTAGTGGTGGATGCAACTACTTTTCGGTATCTAATTAGTCTGGTAATACAAGAAGGACTCGAAATGGGGTCTAATGGATGTTGTGACAGCCTATTCATACGGCTCACTTGATACAGAAATCTTCATGAAGCTTCCAGATGGGTTTAAGCTGCCTGAATCATGTAAAGCAAGTTCTCGAGAACAATATGAAATCAAACTGAATAGATCTTTGTATGGGTTAAAGCAGTCTGGGCGAATGTGGTACAATCGCCTTAGTGAATATTTATTAAAGGAAGTATATAGAAATGATTCTATTTGCCCATGCATTTTTATAAAAAGGTCTGGTTTTGAATATGTCATAATCGCTGTGTATGTTGATGATTTGAATATCATTGGAACTCCAGGGGAGCTACCAAAGGCAGTTGAATACCTCAAGAAAGAATTTAAGATGAAAGATCTAGGAAAAACAAAGTTTTGTCTTGGATTACAAATTGAACATCTAAAGAATGGAATCCTTGTCCAACAAAAGGCATACACAGAGAAGTTGCTAAAAAGATTTTATATGGAAAAATCCCATCCATTGAGCAGCCCAATGGTTGTAAGGACCTTAGATGTAGAAAAGGACCCTTTTCGACCTCCAGATGACGACGAGAAATTCTTGGTCCCGAAGTACCCTATTTAAGTGCCATTGGGGCATTGTTATTTCTTGTGAGTCATACACGACCCGATATATCATTTTCACTAAACTTATTGGCAAGATATAGCTCGTGTCCAACAAGGAGGCATTGGAATGGGGTGAAACAAATATTTCGCTATCTTCAAGGTACAAAAGATATGGGTTTATATTACACTAATTCATCCGAAAGAGATCTAGTTGGTTTTGGAGATGCAGGATATATGTCCGATCCCCATACCGGTCGGTCCCAAACTGGATATGTTTTCACAAGTTCCAGTACGGCCATTTCATGGCGTTCCGTGAAGCAAACACTGAGAGCCACTTCATCGAATCATGCAGAGATCTTGGCCATCCATGAAGTGAGTAGGGAATGCATGTGGTTAAGAAGTGTGGTACAACATATTTGTGAATCATGTGGTATATCTTCAGGCCAAGGAGCTCCAACAATCGTGTATGAAGATAATGCAGCATGCATTGCTCAACTTAAGGACGGATACATAAAGGTGTGAACCAAGCATATTCTCATCAAGTTCTTTTTCACTCATGAATTACGTAAGAGCGGCGATATTATTGTTCAAAAGGTTCGTTCAGCGAGAACTTAGCGCACTTGTTTACTAAGGCACTTCCCACGCAACATTTAAGAAGTTTGTTCACGACATTGGAATGCGAAGACTCAATGAACTTCAGTGATCTAATCATCAGAGGGAGAACATACGGGCTGCACTCTTTTTCCCTTAGCTATGGTTTTTTCCCACCGGGTTTTCCTAGCAAGGTTTTTAACGACGCAACAGATCTAATCGTATGACAACTAATGATGAATAGCCAAGAGGGAGTATTATGAATATTTATTTGTGGCTATCCATATACCTTAACCTTCATAACCTTTGACCTTTTGTATTCCTTCAATAATGGTTGTATTAAATACTTTGATTGTTAGAACCCTATAAATAGAGGTCCATATTATAGTTTCTAATCACTCAATGAAATTGTATTCCACAATTTCTCAATTGTTCTAGCTTATACTTCTTGTCGATTATCATTATTTCGTAACAAAATTCATTATATTAGTTATATCGTATCATTGCAACTCTAAGGGCATCCACTATGGTGGGTTTATGAAAAGGTCTAGAAAAGATGAAGAGGTTTATGTTTATTTCTACCATAATGGACACTCATTTCATGTCTATGTGCCATGAAGAGGTCCTAATTCTTGAACTTCTTTATAAATTCAATATATTTAATGCATTTGTTATATAAGACATTTTATAAAGTTGTAAAGGTTTATACTATAGTGAATGTATGTTTATAATATCAAAAGGTCTAAAAATTGATGATGTGTTATTGTATAAACCTTTGTAAAAGGTTTATCATAATAGATGCTCTAAATTTAATGTCATAATTTAATGTGCAATTATTGTATTTTTAAATTTTATTTTAATAATCACTGACAATAGAAACTAATAATAGAAGGTGTGCTAACTTAATTTTATAAAACTTCTAAAAATAGAAGGTATTAGATATTATAAGAAATACAGAGAGATATACAAAAAAGTGATATTTATAGATACTTTTTTTTAGTTCCTTTAAACCGTTTATGAGTATTTCGAACAAGTTTTTACCAAAACACTTAGTATATAAAAAAAGAACATATCAATGGCTCATCAGGCTATATATGTAAATCAAGCAACAGTCACTCGGTCACTCCAGTGACATCAGCTTAGATGGAAACCCGACAAGATCTAAGGTGATGGTTCTGATGATTTTCTGTCTGAACTGAGCACTTATCAAGCACCACCTCAAAAGCAATGATCTTAAGAGCTTAATGTTTGTGCTGCCAAGGTGTATGGTATGTGCCTCGGGTACCATGAAATCCACAAACTGATAATACAGAGTTTACAAGCTTAATCTACTGTTTCTTTTTGGTCCTTGGTGTATAACTTGAGGCCTTGCTCCGTATTGCATTGTTTCAAGTTGTCATTTTGCCAAAATAAGAAGAATAAAAAAAAGCTATTTTTATTCACATCGACAACTTCTCATCATTCACATGACTAAGTTACAAAATTATGTTCGTTGTAGAAAGAAAAAAATAGCAACTATGACGTTTTTACTAAAATTAGCTATTCGGTGATAACTAACTACTTTATTACTCATTGTTAGATCTAGAAATTTTGAGTAATGTCATAATATCATTTTACAATAAGACTTGTTTAGTTACATCAAATTTGTTGCAAGTCATGATATCTCATAATATCCTTTTGTGGAATGTCTAGAAATTTTGGAGTGAGAATCTTGTTTGATATTTGGGTGTGTGATTATAGATAATGAAATAATCATAGCAAGTTTGCATATAAACTTTGAATCATATGTGACTTTTCTAGATTTTAGTATTTCGTTTCTATGTGCCTCGAGTTCACAAATCCACAAATCGGATAATTCAGAAAAACAATCAAAGTCTAACGTATGAGAATTTGATAAGAAAATATTAGAGGTTTTTGAATGAGACCAAAACCCGTTATATTAACCAATAACCAACCGAAAAGCAGTTATATTCGATTAAGAGCAGTTATCTAGAAAGACATAATGGTTATGACTCTTTTGGTCTTTTTTAGATGAATCTTCATTTTTTTTGTGTAAGACGTCATGTATTATCATAAAATTGGACATTTCCAGACATATCTTATAACACGTTATGTATTATAACCTTGCAAGGAGCGTTGCAGCTTGACCCTTGCTCTTTGTCGTGGTGATATCAAGCTAGCTAAAACGAGTGTGTACTCCGCAACTCCCAACTCGTCTATGAGCTTAACTTGAATTGTTTTTTCATCTCTAATAAGTTAAAAATACATAAATATAGAGGTGCTTGGTTCAATTGGAGGAATGGAAAAAAAGAATGACAATGGTAATGCAAAGAAATGCAATGGCCACTTATCATGGATTGTTGTTGCTTGGATGAAATATTGAGAATGAAATTTGACAATTCTTTTATCTTATGCTTTAATCTTGAATTCTGGATAATAATTTCTTTTGTTTAAGGGAAAAATAACACAAGAAACGCCAAATTAACAACAAAATAATCATGTAACAAAATAGTAGTAAACAACTACTATCAACATCGAGAAATACTACAAATGAATCCGTACCTATTATGCTTTTGAGAAAAAAGAGAGAAAGAAATGCAACTCAAATCACATGAACTATGACATCTAAGCAACAAAGAAATCTTGAATAATTAAAACATTAGAAAAAATACATACAGATTCCTGATAAAAATAGTTAGATTTTAAGAAAACCCAAAACTCTAAAAGAAGGATAAAGAGGTGGGTTGGAGTAAAAATAAGCAGTTTGAAGGTTTTTTTACGCGAGTTGATTTCATTACCACAAAATGTTGAGTAAAGGAGTATTACCCGCTCTAGTGTAATAGTTGATTGCATTATATCTTGCCTAGTTTCCATTCTTATTCCTTATACCATATAGCCTTCAACCAAACATGCCATAAATGTGAAACTTAAATCATCAACAAATTCAATCTTATTGACTTGACTTAATGATGTCAAACTTAGTAGTTGCCAAGAAACCTTTTTAGGTTATATACTTTACTAATAAAGAAAGAGGATCTAATAAAAAGAATAGTTGATAATGATATTTATAGAAAGTGTAAAAATTGATCTCACATGTTCATTACTAATGAGATTGTTATTTTCGTCTTTTCACCATGTCTCTTCATATTTTATCTCTCATTATTTTCAGATCCAAAACCCAATCTCATCAAATCAATTCTACGGATGTTTAAATCATTTTTATATTCTCGATCGATGCAAAAAAATCAAGTTTTCTCATGAAATGATCACTTGTGAATGACCACCGTGAGGAACTTAAAACACTCACACACCAATACAATTTAAGATCGGGAGAATCGGTGGATTCCCGGTCGTTAAGTCCCACGGAGGATGTTGGTGTTTAACACAATCGGATGTCGGATAATCACTAAGGATAGTGATCAAGAGGTATTTTGAGTTTTTATAAACTACGGAGATTAAAGGAATTTAAAAGTTAAAATCTATTAAATAAACGCTATCACTATTTTTAAAATGATGTTTTTGTTTTATGTTTTTATAAACCGAAATTAAAATCTACGTGACGTCTAAATAAAAACGTGAAACTAAAGCAACATTAACCCTAAAAATATGAAAATGGTATTTTTACAAACCTAATGATAAAAGAAAATTATTAGAAAAAGAAAATTATTTTTATAACTAATTATCTAATTATTATTAATTAAAAACTATTTTTAACTATTTAATAATTACCTAAAATACAAGAAATTATGAAATAAACCTAGAAAAATAAAATTATGACTTGGAAAAATCTAAAATAACAAAAAGAATTTTCAAAACTATTTTTGTATTTTTCGATTATTTTCTATTTTTATGGATTTTAAACTATTAAAAACTAATTAAATTACTAAAAATTACAAAATAAACTATGAAAAATCTGGAAAATTACTTTTTTTACTTTTTATATTTATCTAAACCTAAGAAAATTGAAAAATTATTTTTTTGGACTTTTTCTGATTTAATTGTATTAAAAGCTATTTAAAATTACCTAAAAACTGTTTTTAATTAAGAAAAATAGCAAACTACTGTGAAAAATTATGAAAATTTCAGGAAAAGTCTAACTTAATATCCTGAGTCTAGGAAAAATAGAAAAACATGGTGTTGTTTGGAAGAAATTGGAACTGCTATAGTAAGTACTTATTAATAAGCACCTTGAATAAGCAAATGAGAACCAAGGACCACCAAATCTTCACGAAGCTATTTTATGTTAAAATGACCCAAATGCAACTAGTTTCAACAACCTTTAACCTCGATAAGCTAATTACCAAGATTTGGCTTTGGTGAGATTAATACTAAAAGCAGGTGGTAGGTGCTACTTTTAAGCTTAAGCACAAGCTTATTAATAAGTCAGTAAATGAAAAGCAAAAGTTGGGCGCACTAGGCACAGCTAGCTTCCTTCAAACCAAAAATCAGCCCCGAGCACTCTGTGGAGCTTGGAACAAGCTCTGCAAAGCTTGAGAAAAGCTCACCTCGATCGAGCTTGAAAGGTGGCGATTAAGGCCAAATTCACAAGCTAGTTTGAAGCTTTTAAGAAAATTGTAAAATTATGCTAAAATGGTTATAAGAAAGAGTACCAACTGAACTTTTGAAATGCCAACTCTCCGAGATTGGCTCATAAATAAGCTCATGAAAAATCCTCCTATTTGAGCTCAAAACCACTTTTCACACTTCTGACTTTTGAAGATAATGATAAACTTTGACTAAGTTGAACTTTGGATCCAATTTTAAGATTGAGTATGATGAAATATGATGAAACAAGTATAATGCAAGCAATGTATACAACTTCTTAACACAAAACAATGAATTAGCAAATCCAAATCCACACAGATTATCAGTTAAGACAGATTTGATAGAATGTTGACCTTTAATGGTTGCAGACCCAAGATATTGACTCAAATGAGTTAGTTATAGTCAAACAAGCATAAACCAACAATAAGCAACCACTGAACAAGCCTTTTGCTTCTTTAAAACTTCAACAGGCAAGCAGTAAGACAGGTTACTATGATATTTTGACTTTTGAAGTTACAAGTGCAGTTTTTAAGACAGGTAAGAGTCAAAAGAAGCTAAACAAGCATGAACCAATAGACTTTATCCACTGAACTAACCTCAATTGCAGTTTAAGCATTCAATCCAAACACACCTTAGAAACTGTTTTACTACTTTTAACTTGGCTAAACACTTATCTAGTAGATGTTATTACTTTTTCTTATTACTATTATCCTAATTACTACTAGTGGACAGGTTTAAATGGTTTAATGATCACTATTACAAGCACAAATATGAACTGCATAAAAAAATGAAAATGAGAGTAAAGGCTCACAAAGGTCCAAGTTGTTTATGCAGCTTAATCCAAAACCATTACTACACTTAGAATAATCCAAATCCAACCCATTTCATCATCGCAACACCGCATCCATTTCCAAACTTATTTGAACCAAAATGCCTTCACATTGACTTTTATTGACTTTCCATGGAACTTGATTGAACTGATTCCCAAGCTTACAAAAAGCTATATAGAGCTTAAGTAAGTTGATTTGAGCTTAAATAAAGCCTATTGAAGCTTTGAACACAAGAGTTTGAGCTTGAAATTTTAAACAGTATATACATGAAATTTGAAACTGAAATGAACTTTTGATTTAGAGGTCCAAACTGAATTATATCAACTAAATAACTTGGTTTCAATATCATGAAGCTTGAAAATACAAGGTTGAAAGCTAATTAAGACATTTAAAAGAAAATACGACATACAAGAAATTTAAAAACTAAGTTACTACTTTGTCTCTGTGTCTTCTTCCTCTTTTATGCTTCCAATGAGTTTACACGTGTCCTCTGAACAGAACCCACCTCTCAAATTGGCCAATGGAAGAGTTTAGAGTGTATTGCCTGGTTTTATCTTTTTGGCGGGAAATGGTGGTTTGACTTGTAGGCTCTGAAACAGGCAAGTAGGGGGGGTGGCATTTATTGTGGGGGGTTGAGTGGGGAGGTGATGATGATGGGGGTGTAAAAGGTGATGGGATGGAGCAGGTGGAGATGCAGGCAACAGCTGGGTGAGGAAGAAGAGTAGGAGGTGGCGCGTTTTTGCTTTTTGACTTATTTTGACCAAGGGTTCAAAACAGAAAGTGACAGGGGGTTCAAAAGGAGATAATGGCAGGGGCCAAAATGTTTTGACAAGGGTTTGGTTTTAGCTTTAAAATGACAAGGACTATAGTTGCCAATCTGAAATTATGAAGGACCAATCCTGTAATTTTCCAAACTTTGTCACAAGGACTGAAATTGACAACCTTCAATAGTGCAAGGACTAAACTTGCCATTTTCCTATTTTCAAAGGACTATTTTTGCCAATTTCCAAAGTTCAGGGACTAAAGTTGTAATTTTGTAAATTTGAATCTCAAGGACCAATTTTGACAACTTTTGAATCCCTAAGGACTTAAAATGATATTTTTCTTTATTTGGTTTTACCAGGGACTATTTTTGACAACTTTTGAAACTTGGGGGACTAAAGCGCCAATTATGCAAACTTGATACGCTTTTTCACCGATTTTGATATTTTGCATTTAAAACACATAAAACACTAATTTGTGATATTTTATCATTTTGATGTATTTCGAGTGTTTTCGAGATGTTTTGCGGTTTAAATAAGACAAAATGATGAGTATTTACACACTCATCAATCCCCACACTAAGATATTGCTAGTCCCTAGCAATGATTTGAGAAAAATTAATGGATTTCATCTCTTTACCAAAAGCCATTACTCGGAGTAGCCAAATGTTTGATTCAAGTAAGAACCATGGTACACCGATAACCATGTGATTTTGAGCAAACCACCGACTTTCAATGGATTTGATTTGTCTTTACGAAGCCGTACCTTACGGACTAGCCAACTCTTAGATAAATTATCGGTATTATCTTTGGTGAGTCGATTACCAATTATGGTTTTCAAGCGCCTTTACCACAAGCCATAAACTTGCGGGCTAGCCAACTCTTCACTTTTAAGGATATGGTGAGTGAATACCATACAATTTTGGGCAAATTGCAAGTCGTCAACGATTTGAGATATCTTTACCAAGAGCCGTTTGCTCTGGATTAGCCAATCCTTTTGTTTATTAGACAAGGCGGATCGATAACCAAATGAGTAAGTGTAAAACACTTACTCCAAAAAAAAATTTTGGCCAAAACGGGAATTGATATAATTATATGATAAAATTAGTGAGAATTCCCCACACTTAGAAATGAATATTGCTCTCAATATTCAAAGTCACCGTGGTTATGCGAAACATAGAACGAAAAGGGAAATACTAAGGCCATTATTAAGCAAGGATTTTTTTTTTTTTTTTTTTTGCACTTATATATATACAACATGTGGGCAACTCCCCACACTAGGGTGGTACACATGGGTGAAAACCCATGTAACATGCTCTTGTTTTGATACCCGAGTCGCTAGCTTGACTCGATCCCGCATTCATTGGTTCATGGGGAAAGTTTGTAGATCCGGGACAACCACAGGGGAATGTCTCTCCAAAGTAATGCTTCAAACGATGACCATTCACTTTAAAGTTTGGACCATCGGGTTGAGATAACTCAATGGTACCATAAGGATAAACCTTAGTGATAGTAAATGGACCGGACCAGCGGATTTAAGCTTTCCAGAAAATCTTCAATCTTGAATTGAAAAGAAGGACTCGATCACCAACGTTGAAAACGTGGTTCTTGATTTAGAGTCATGAATCTTCTTTGTCTTTTCTTTATAGATCAAAGAGTTCTCGTATGCTTGATCACGGAGTTCATTTAATTCATTCATTTGAACTTTCCGTGATCACCAAATGTCCGAATATCAAAGTTGGCATGTTTCAAGGCCCAGATGCCTTGTGCTCTAACTCAACAGTAGATGACATGCCTTCCGTATACCACTTGTATGGAGTGCACCCAATGGGTGTTTTGTAAGTCGCACGGAAGGCCCAGAGCGTCATCTAGCTTATCCGACCAAGAGGCACGGTTTTCACCAACCGTCCTCTCAAGAATTCTTTATCCCGGTTAGAAACTTCCACTTGACCACTAGTTTGGGGTGGTACGCAGTAGAGAGACGGTGAGTTACACCATACTTCTGCATGACTCTTTCAAACTGGTCATTGCAGAAATGCGTACCACGATCACTGATTATGGCTCGTGGAGTTCCAAACCTAGCAAATAGGGATTTCAAGAATTTCACAACAACTCGGGCATCGTTGGTATGCAAAGCCTTAGCTTCAACCCATTTTGACAGATAGTCAACGGCCACGAGTATGTACTTATTACCGCGAGAAGAAGGAAATGGCCCCATAAATTCAATGCCCCAGATGTCAAAGATCTCACACACTTGAATGGCATTTTGTGGCATTTCATTCCTTTGTGAGATATTCCCGTGACGTTGACAAGCGTCACAAAGCTTTAACAATTCATGGGCATCCTTGTAGATTGTGGGCCAATAGAATCCGGAATCAAACACCTTCTTGGCGGTGTAGTTGGGGCTATGATGTCCCCAAGAGGTCCGAATGGCAAGCTTTGAGAATGTCAATAGCTTCGACCATATACACATCGCTGATGACTTGATCCGCAAATTTTAAACAAGTAGGGTCGTCCCGAGTAATGTTTAACATCCTTAAAGAATTTGTTCTTCCGTTGGGACGACATCCCTTTCACTATGAAGTTACCCGCATGGTAATTTGCATAAGTCAAGAAACCATGGGGTAGTAGAATCCACGAAAAGAAACCGCATTGAGTGTCTCGAGAGGAAATGTTTCATTTATTTCCTTTTCTCAAACACATCTGGTGAGGGTTCTCTAATCGGGATAGATGATCGCCAGCCTAGGTTCTCGGCTCCTTTTTATCACGTATAATGATATCAAATTCACGGAGGAGGAGAACCCAACGGAGCAATCTCGGCTTTGCATCTTGTTTTGCAAAGAGATATTTGAGAGCCGAGTGGTCCGTGTACACCACGCATTTGGTCAAGATGAGGTATGGCGAAACTTTTCAAACGCATACACCATGACTAATAATTCTTTTTACGTAGTGGTGTAATGGGTTTGAGCTTGATCATAGTCTTACTTGCGTAGTGTATATATTTGAAAATGTTTTGTTTTACGTTGCCCCAAGACCGCACCGATAGCAAAATCACTTGCATTGCACATGAGCTCAAAGGGTAAATCCCATCGGGGCAACTAGAATAGGTGCTTCCGTAGCTTTTTCTTTAGTGTTTCAAAAGCTTCGACGCACTCGGAGAGAAGATAAAAGGAGCTTCTTTTTCAAGAAGATGGGTCATAGGCGAGCGATTTTAGAAAAATCTGTATGAATCTACGATAAAACCCGGCATGACCAAGGAAACTCCTAATACCTTTGACGGTAGTAGGATGAGGCGCTTAGCAATAACATCAACTTTTGCTCTATCGACCTCAATCCTGTTTTTGAAATCTTATGGCCAAGGACTATGCCTTCTTTGACCATAAGTGACTCTTCTCCCGTTTAGACATAGATTGGTGTCTTCACACCTTTTAACATTTTGTCTAAATGGGAGAGACAAGTCCGAAATGAATCCTCACGATCGAGAAGTCATCCATAAACACCTCCATTGTTTCCGATCATGTCGTGGAATATGGCCATCATACGACGTTGGAACGTGCGGGAGCGTTACATAAGCCAAAGGGCATACGTTTGTAGGCAAAAGTTCCAGATGGCGGTGAATGTGGTCTTCTCTTGATCCCGTGGATCAATGGGGATCTGAAAGTAACCCAAGAAACCATCAAGGAAACAATAGTACTCATTCCCCGCTAATCTCTCAAGCATCCGATCCATGAAGGGTAGAGGAAAATGGTCTTACTGGTGGCGTCATTCAACTTACGATAGTCAATCTGTACACGCCATCCGTAACCAATCGAGTTGGAATTAACTCGTTTTCTTCATTCGTGACAACATTTATGCCACCCTTTTTGGAACACGTTGAATCGGGCTAACCCAAGGACTATCTCGAGATAGGGTAAATCAATCCTCGCATCAAGAAGTTTGATAACCTCCTGTTTGATAACATCATGGATTTTGGATTTACTCTTCTCGATGTTGAACTTGGTTTGAAGTCATCATCCATCAAGATTTTGTAGTACGAACTCGTGGTTGATACCCTTAATGTCGGAGAGTTTCCAAGCAATTGCTTGCTTGTGTGACTTCAAGACCTTTATGAGAGCGATCTTTTCATCTTTACTCAAATCTCGAGCAATAATGACGGTAATTTATCATCACCCTCAAGAAATGCATACTCAAGATGAGGTGGTAAGTCCTTAAGTTCGACTTCAGAAATTCTTGATTTCTCAACCGACTTGACTTCCTTGTTATGAAGGTTGACGGGAGGAGAGGAGGAGAAGTGTCCCGATTTAACAACTTCTCAAGAATAAGAATATCTCCTCCGGATTAATCTCATGGTGATTAATCTCTTCCGAATTGCATCACTCGTGTGAGGGGTTGATGAATGATCATCTTTGAGCAACTTCTCAATGAGAAGTATGTCCCCTCGATATCAATTGGAGCGTGATCAATTTCCCATGGAATGTAATCACTAGCCAAGTATGCTTCAATCTCTTCCAAGATGAAGTCGCCTCAAACGGAGTGAGAGAAGGAGTAGAATTGGCTATGATAGGTTGAGAAGGCGTGGTGGGATTCCCACTCACAAAATTATGAGAATAACCAAGAACTTCTGAGAGTACTCTTGAAGCAACATCAATGATATCTATTCGGTTAACCGACTCGTAATCATAGTTTGCGGAGTACCTCAAGTTTGATCAAGGTTAAAAGTGATGACTTCATTACCAACACGTAATGTGATTTCTTGCTCAAATACATCAATGAGAGCACGGCCCTGCTCGTGAATCCTCTTCCAACAATGAGAGGAACTCGTGGATCGAGATCGAAATCAACAACTACAAAGTCACCGAAAATGGAACTTTCCTACTTTCACAACACGTCCCCGGCAATTCCAATAGGACGTGATATTGCACGATCCGCAAGCTCGAGAGTCATGCATGTAGGAGTAAGATCCTAAGAGAAAGTTTCTTCCATAATGAATGAGGCATCGTGTTTATGCTTGCACCAAGATCGGCTAAGGCAAAGCATTCAACCATTCTCGAAATACACAAGGTAAGAGGAACTTTCCAGGATCTCCAAGCTTCTGGAAGCTTCTTCAAGATAACCGCAGAGCGGTTCTCATTGAGAGGAGTTTTAGCCATTTCAAACGACTTTTCCTTGTTGCTTAACATGTGTTTGAGAGTTGATGCAAACTTGGGCATCAACATGATAGCATCCGAAGCTTATGTCAAAATGAAGCTCTTGGAAAATTTGAAAGAATTTTTCCATTTGTTGACTGGCTTTCTCATGAGCTTTTGCTCATGTAAACGTGATGGGTGAGGAATAGAAGATTTGGATTTAGGGTTACCAAGCTGGAGCTACAGGAGGTTCAAAACAACTCTGGATTGGATTTTGGTTTCGACAACCCGAGGATGGACATTGTTGGTACTTCCGTTATTAGTAGGAAGTTCCTTGTCCTTTGTCGCCTCGTGTTCACTTTCCACTACCTTCGGGGAAGAAGAAGAGGTAGTAGGAATAGCGGGTCCATCATATGAAGTACCACTACGGTCGTGATCGCTTTGCATCGCCCCTCGGATTAGCGATCGTGTTGCTAGGTAAAGTACCGAGCCCAGGGTCGATCATTTAAAGACTTCTTCAATTCGTGATCCGACCGACCAACAACTCGTTTGTCTCCTCTTGAGTCTTCATGAATTGCTTTAAAAGCTCATCGGATGTTGACACGGGAGGAGGAGGAGGAACAATTGAGGTCGTATGTTCTCGTTATAGCGTAATTCCTTGATTAGGGTTCATATTCCCTAAATTGATTCCTCGATTGTAAGTGTTTTGATTAAGATTTCCTTGTTGTTGGAAACCTTGGTTGGGACCGGAATAGAAGTTACCTTGGTTTTGATAACCTTGGTTCATTCTTGGTTGGTTTCGATTCGGTTAGGATTTCGTTGAAACCGTGGTGCACGATAAGTGTTAGCACGGTAGTTTGGTTCATTTTGAGGACGGTATTGATTACCTCCTTGATTTGAAGTACCGGCTATAGCATTAGCTTCAAATGGACTACCATCGGTGGCGATCAGATTGTAGTATGCATGAGGACCACCACAAGTAACACAAACTTCAACTTTCTTCACTTCACCATATGATGGTGTACGTGTGAAAGTGACTTTCTTTGGTTAGCAAGAACCAAAGCTCGAACAATATCCATGAGTTTGTCAATCTTAGCATCGGTGCTAGATGTACTCACGGAGATGAAGTAGAAGGTCCAGATTAGACTCAAGATGATATGTCTTTTGCGGAAAGGACGGACCGGGACTTGTTTTCAATGATTTGCAAGGCTTCTTTTGTGGTCTTGCTCAAGAAATTACCTCCGCGAGGCATTCGGAGAGTCTTGATTAGTCCGGTTCGGACCATTGTAGAAAGTATCCATTTGCATTAACTCGGTGAAACCATGATGCGGACACTTACTTGAGCAATTCTTTGTAACGATCCCATGCCTCCCGAATGATTCATCAAATCTTTGAGAGAATTTCATTATCTCATTCTTAAGACTTGTAGTTCGGGATGGAGGATAGAATTGCTCACAAACTTTGTGACAAGATCTTCCCATGTCTCAATGGAACGAGGGGTTGTTTTCAAGCCAATTCCGGCTTGTCCTCAGAAAATGGGAATGAAGAAGCTTGATAGCTTCATGGGACATTCTTGTATTTGATGGTAGATGCAATCTTGTTAAACCATCGAATGTGTGCATGAGATCATCCCGCTCAAAACCATAGAATTGGCTTTGGGTTACAGATTAAGTAACCCGGTTTTGAGCTCAAAAGTGTCACCACGATGGGTGGACAACAATAACATCTCCGTAACCCTCGATGGGTGCTTGGAAGCTCATTCATCGGCTTGTCTTCCGCCATTACGGCGGTGGTGGTGGTAGACGTTCCTCGATCACGGTGAAGGAGCGAACGCCCTCACGTCTCGAGGAATCTTTCCAAGTTCGACAATGGACTTGTAGAATCGGAAGAACGAGAGCGCATGCACTAAGTATAAAATCGCTTTCAAAACAAATGCGAGGCAAAACGACAAGTGAACTTAACCAATAATCACAAATGAAATGGCTTTTTGAAAAAGGTACACCAAATCACAAGTGACACAAAGGCAAGTTTTAAATCGATGTTCGGAACTTATTATGGTCGCACCCCGCTAGGTAGTGTGTTCGCCTTGATTCATGATGGTTGATTTTATGTATATTAAGTATCTTTGAAAAGACGAGGTATAGATTTGTCTTGATGGGTTTAAAACTTTTGGACAATATTTTTGGTATCGTCTCGTTTAACCAAATTGTATTTCTTTAAGAATCACCTTAAAAGAAACACAAGTCGAAAACGTTACGATTGTTTTGTTGTTTTATACTTTGTTTGGTGTTTTAACACTTTAGGAAAAGTGTTAATGAACTTTTTGATTTTGTTATAACTTACGTAAAACTTTTACAAACCGTGGTATATGTGCAAGTACGGGTCCGAAAATGTCTAGAACACGCTTACGACCTCCCGCAATGGCGCCAAAATTTGATCGGTCAAAACCGTCAAGTTTTCACGCGGTGATCACTTGTGAATGACCACCGTGAGGAACTTAAAACAGCTCACACACCAATACAATTTAAGATCGAGAATACGGTGGATTCCCCGGTCGTTAAGTCCCACTTGAGGATGACCGGTGTTTAACACAATCGGATGTCGGATAATCACTAAGGATAGTGATCAGTAGGTATTTTGAGTTTTTATAAACTACAGGAGATTAAAGGAATTTAAAAAGTTAAAATCTATTAAATAAACGCTATCACTATTTTTAAAATGATGTTTTTGTTTTTATGTTTTTATAACACTGAAATTAAAATCTACGCGACGTACAAATAAAAACGTGAAACTAAAGCAACATTAACCCTAAAAATATGAAAATGGTATTTTTACAAACCTAATGATAAAAGAAAATTATTAGAAAAAGAAAATTATTTTATAACTAATTATCTAATTATTATTAATTAAAACTATTTTAACTATTTAATAATTACCTAAAATACAAGAAATTATGAAATAAACCTAGAAAAATAAAATTATGACTTGGAAAATCTAAAATAACAAAAAGAATTTTCAAAACTATTTTGTATTTTTCTGATTATTTTTCTATTTTTATGGATTTTAAACTATTAAAACTAATTAAATTACTAAAAATTACAAAATAAACTATGAAAAATCTGGAAAATTACTTTTTACTTTTTATATTTATCTAAACCTAAGAAAATTGAAAATTATTTTTGGACTTTTTCGATTTAATTGTATTAAAAGCTATTTAAAATTACCTAAAACTGCTTTTAATTAAGAAAAATAGCAACCCACTGTGAAAAATTATGAAAATTTCAGGAAAAGTCTAACTTAATATCCTGAGTCTAGGAAAATAGAAAACATGGTGTTGTTTGGAAGAAATTGAACTGCTATAGTAAGTACTTATTAATAAGCACCTTGAATAAGCAAATGAGAACCAAGGACCACCAAATCTTCACGTAAGCTATTTTATGTTAAAATGACCCAAATGCAACTAGTTTCAACAACCTTTAACCTCGATAAGCTAATTACCAAGATTTGGCTTTGGTGAGATTAATACTAAAACAAGTGGTAGGTCTACTTTTAAGCTTAAGCACAAGCTTATTAATAAGTCAGTAAATGAAAAGCAAAAGTTGGAAGCGCACTAGGCTGGCTAGCTTCCTTCAAACCAAAATCAGCCACGGAGCAGCTCTGTGGAGCTTGGAACAAGCTCGCAAAGCTTGAGAAAAGCTCACCCGACCGAGCTTGTGAAAGCCAGGCGATTAAGGCCAAATTCACAAGCTAGTTTGAAGCTTTTAAGAAAATTGTAAAATTATGCTAAAATGGTTATAAGAAAGAGTACCAACTGAACTTTTGAAATGCCAACTCTCACCGAGATTGGCTCATAAATAAGCTCATGAAAATCCTCCTATTTGAGCTCAAACCACTTTTCACACTTTCGACTTTTGAAGATAATGATAAACTTTGACTAAGTTGAACTTTGGATCCAATTTTAAGATTGAGTATGATGAAATATGATGAAACAAGTATAATGCAAGCAATGGATACAACTTCTTAACACAAAACAATGAATTAGCAAATCCAATCCACAGATTATCGCTAAGATGATTTGATAGAATGTTGACCTTTAATGGTCAGAGACCCAAGATATTGACTCAAATGAGTTAGTTATAGTCAAACAAGCATAAACCAACAATAAGCAACCACCGAACAAGCCTTTTGCTTCTTTAAAACTTCAACAGCAAGCAAGAAGACAAAGTTACTATGATATTTTGACTTTGAAGTTACAAGTGCGCTTTTAAGGCGGTAAGAGTCAAAAGAAGCTAAACAAGCATGAACCAATAGAATTTATCCATCGAACTAACCTCAATTGCGGTTTAAGCATTCAATCCAAACACACCTTAGAAACTGCTTTTACTACTTTTAACTTGGCTAAACACTTATCTAGTAGATGTTATTACTTTTTCTTATTACTATTATCCTAATTACTACTAGTGGTCGGGGTTTAAATGGTTTAATGATCACTATTACAAGCACAAATATGAATCGCATAAAAATGAAAATGAGAGTAAAGGCTCACAAAGGTCCAAGTTGTTTATGCAAGCTTAATCCAAAACCATTACTACACTTAGAATAATCCAAATCCAACCCATTTCATCATCGCAACACCTGCATCCATTTCAAACTTATTTGAACCAAAATGCCTTCACGCTGACTTTTATTGACTTTTCATGGAACTTGATTGAACCGATTCCCCAAGCTACAAAAGCTATATAGAGCTTAAGTAAGTTGATTTGAGCTTAAATAAAGCCTATTGAAGCTTTGAACACAAGAGTTTGAGCTTGAAATTTTAAACAATATACATGAAATTTGAAACTGAAATGAACTTTTGATTTAGAGGTCCAAACTGAATTATATCAACTAAATAACTTGGTTTCAATATCATGAAGCTTGAAAATACAAGGTTGAAAGCTAATTAAGACATTTAAAAGAAAATACGACATACAAGAAATTTAAAAACTAAGTTACTACTTTGTCTCTGTGTCTTCTTCCTCTTTTATGCTTCCAATGAGTTTACACGTGTCCTTCCGAATGAACCCACCTCTCAAATGGCCAATGGAAGAGTTTAGAGTGTATTGCCTGGTTTTATCTTTTTGGCGGGAAATGGTGGTTTGACTTGTAGGCTCTGAAACAGGCAAGTAGGGGGGGTGGCATTTGTTGTGGGGGGTTGAGTGGGGAGGTGATGATGATGGGGGTGTAAAGGTGATGGGATGGAGCAGGTGGAGATGCAGGCAACAGCTGGGTGAGGAAGAAGAGTAGGAGGTGGCGCGTTTTTGCTTTTTGACTTATTTTGACCAAGGGTTCAAAACAGAAAGTGACAGGGGGTTCAAAAGGAGATAATGGCAGGGCCAAAATGTTTTGACAAGGGTTTGGTTTTAGCTTTAAAATGACAAGGACTATAGTTGCTAATGCGAAATTATGAAGGACCAATCTCGTAATTTTCCAAACTTTGTCACAAGGACTGAAATTGACAACCTTCAATAGTGCAAGGACTAAACTTGCCATTTTCCTATTTTCAAAGGACTATTTTGCCAATTTCAAAGTTCGTGGACTAAAGTTGTAATTTTGTAAATTTGAATCTCAAGGACCAATTTTGACAACTTTTGAATCCCTAAGGACTTAAAATGATATTTTCTTTATTTGGTTTTACCAGGACTATTTTGACAACTTTTGAAACTTGGGGGACTAAAGCGCCAATTATGCAAACTTGATACGTTTTCACCGATTTTGATATTTTTGCATTTAAAACACATAAAACACTAATTTGTGATATTTTTATCATTTTGATGTATTTCGAGTGTTTTCGGATGTTTTGCAGTTTAAACAAGACAAAATGATGAGTATTTACACACTCATCGCCATAAATCATTTTCAAGATATTAGAATTCAATATCGACAACAACCTTTAAGATAATTTATTCAAAGTTCTACCTTTAAACACATTTTTATGTTGAGTGAATTCATATTTTGTTTACAAATAATCTAAACATGATTTATGATAATGGAATAACTGATGATGATGATGATGATGACGATGATGATGATGATGATGATGAACAAGATACTTAACGTTGATAATTGATACACATTGATGAGTATTAATTATGATGATGATTACTGATTATTAAAGCATATTGTTGATCAAAAGTATACTTCTTTTGATGCATGAGTTAATGTTTGAAAGATAATTAGTCACTAGTTAGCTTATCTTTAGACGAACATCGGTTAGTATTGATGAACATCGAGTTTAGTTTTGATAGCGTATAGGACCTTTAACCTAATAAGTTAAGGTCCGCACACTCGAATTATGCCCAAACATCGGTTACTCATCATGTTACACTTTGGAAGCGGACTCCCAGGCCAGGCTTATACGCCTGCTAAACACTGCCAGACAACAAAAACCCTGGGAACCTTTCTCAGGACCATTGCAACCGTCAAACACATGTCATTACTTCATTCACTATGAGGTAGTGTTGTAGTCGTGCATGGATCATTCCATGCATCTAGTGAGACCAAAAGAGGCGCGCCAAGTGTAATCCATTGTCTCCCTCATTAGATGTCCACCACATGGACTACCTTAGAACTTGGATGGACTCCCAGGCAGGGTGCGAAAACCTAGGGCCATCCCTATAAATAGAAGGTTCATCCCCGCGAATGAACCAACTTAGCTTCACCACACACATTGAGTGAATTCTCATAATTCACTTTAGCTACTCCGATAAGTGTTACCTCATCTCGTGACTCTAGTTACACCTCGAGATCCTTACTAAAAAAGGAAAACCAAAATGGATAGTTGTTTCAACCCTCCAATACATACCTTACGTAAACAAGTTCTAATGAACATCAATTTACTTAGTGAACTTCTTATTTTCTTTGAAGTATCAGGTTCGTCATCACTTTGTTTTTGTTGTTCATCAATAAGATGCTCATCATTTTTGTTGTTCATCACCATGATGTTCATCATTTTTGGTGTTCATCACTTTATCTTTTCATATTTTGTTGAACAATACTTCATTCATGAGTTTGTGAGCTAATATAAAAAGGAGGAGAAGACAACATGATGCAGGTTAGGAAAATAGAAAAAAAACGAGAAAAAGGGTGGGTGGGTGAGATTAAGAGTAAGAAGATAAAGATGAGTTAAGAGCCATGTGGCATAATATCCTTACTTTATACACTTTATATGCATTCATAGACTTTCTACACGATCCCAATATTAGATATTAAAGGCCCTATAGTTCCAGCCCATTGATTTAGGCCCTTTTAGTATTCAGGTTAGGTTAGTCAGTTTTTTATTTAATGTGATGTAATCTCTATAATTCATTGAATCTGATCAATATATTGTTCATTTTTCCTTTGATTTCTACATGTTATCAGAGCTATATATAAAAAAAGTTCTTTAATCTAACGTTAATATGTTCATTTGGTCTCGTTTGTAGTTTGTCGTGATTGCTTGAAAGCATTCAATTATAAGTTTGACTTTTTTCTTCGAGAATGGCATCCATAAATTCTAATTGAATAGTTAAAGAATGATTTGATTGGTGGGCACTTGACATCTTGGTAAATGTACACACGCCACACTTTGGTTGTGTGAATGAAAGTTTGTTAATATTGATTATTTTATTATGAACCATGGTATTGGTAGGATTGGTATTATATATTATATCGTTTGCACTTTATTTTGGTTTGCTTCAGGAGATCTGGTTTATTTCGTTTGAAGATTTGATGAACTTTGTTTTAGTTAATGTTTGATTTTGGTTTCATCCGTATGTTCATGGATTTCATTTGAATTATTGTTCGGGTTTTGATAAAAGTTTGCATAGCTTCTGCTTGGTTACATATCTTATTCGTATTGGTATTGGCTTGAATTAGGAATTAGTTTGTATTAGTGATGGTGATGTTACAATCTTAACTAATCCGACTAAGTCTTGAGTAGTTATGTGTAGCATCTCGACATTAACAACTTGTATTGGTTCTAATTCCGCATCTGCATTTGGTTTCGCATCTGATTATGCATCTGATTCCGCCTGGTTCCGCATCTGATTATCTATGTGGTTCTGTTAGCCTGAATCTGCTATGCCTGTCTGAATCTGCTTTGTCTGCCTGAATTTGCTCTTGTTCATCTCCGTAATTATGTTGCTTTACTCTGATTTTGTTTTTGCAATGACTTTGGTCCGTCTGTTTCAGACTTGACTCTTGTCGCCTTGTTACAGTTTAGATTGCATCGGACTCCGTCTAGGATCGAGTTTGCACTCTGGGACATTCCGCTTTTCGTTTGTTTTTCAGTTTTAGTTATTTTCTGTTGGGTTTAGGTCGTAAAATAACAACGTACTTTTTCAAATATACCGTTTTGGTACGTGTACTATTTATTGTTCCACTTAATGTTCTGTACTTTCATGTTTTGTTCCATTTTGCATATTTTGATAATGTGTCACATTATAAATGGTGACATGTGTCAAACTTTCAACTGTGACACGTCATCAAAATGTGCAAAATGAAACAAAACATGAAAGTACACAACATTAAGTGGAACAATAAATAGTACACATACCAAAACGGTATATTTGAAAAAGTACATTGCTATTTTATGACCTAAACCCTTTTCTGTTTGACAAACTCTCAATGTTTACCGCTGCAGCATTGCAAATTTGAGAGAGAATGTTAGATAATAAAAGCCCTATAAGCTCGACATGTTTACTATTTAAGTTAGGTTAGTCAATTTCTATTTAATGTAATGAAATCTCTTAAATCTGATCAAAATATTATTTAGACTAAAATACACCGTTGGTCCTTAAAGTTGGCACGACGCATCGCGATGGGACAAAACTCGCCCTATTCATCGTCGGGGGTCCCTATTTCAAGGTTTTCACTCGCTACAAGTCCTTTGACCATTTTGCCGTTAGTCAAGGACATCTCAAGGCGTTAGATTTGTCTTTAGTCCAAGGGCAATTTTGTCATTTTCATATTTCAATTAAAAATTTCTTAATAATTG
Organism: Chrysanthemum lavandulifolium; assembly: GCA_022545495.1. Taxonomy (NCBI): domain Eukaryota; kingdom Viridiplantae; phylum Streptophyta; class Magnoliopsida; order Asterales; family Asteraceae; genus Chrysanthemum; species Chrysanthemum lavandulifolium. Next base: position 203,081,740 of record CM040246.1, on the reverse strand, counting down.
CCACATGTAATGTAACCCTTTTCCCGCCCCAATAAACACATAGTCTGTATTATCATTCGTCCCGAACTATCGTTACAAGAATTATCGAATTCACAAACCCTAATTGCATGTCACAAAACCCACATTTATCAATCATAAACCGAAACATGGACTTTACCCTATGGAAAGTAAGAAGGCAGTTAGGTTATCCAGGTTGATGATACCGTCCTATCGACTACTGCTAAGAAGAAATACGGTACTATTTTTTTATTACGATCATTGGAATTTGTAATTGTGGTATTTATTGTTTCCCAATTAAGTTTATAGAATGCTTTAAACATATATTGACATGTTTTCGGTGGTAGATCTAATATGTTTAGTATGAGGGTTCATCACAATGGTGTCTTTAACATCGGCACAGTAGAATATCGTTGGAGGTATGAAAAGTTTAGTTGATTATGGTTGATGTTGATAGTGTGTCGGTTGAAGAGTTGGATGTGCTTATGTATGAATTGGGTTATGAGCTCGGTTCAAAAATTACTATTACTTTGTTAAGCCCGGTAGTAATTTAGATGATGGTTTGTATAGCTTAAGTGAGAGTGCTAATTTAGAAATATTGAAAGATCTTGTTGATGACCATAAGATGATAGAGGTTTATGTTGAAAATGGTAAGACAACATTGGACGTTGATCAAATGTCACCAAAGTCTATTAGACGATTATTGTCGATGTGGATGCAACAAAGAAAAAAGCGACTCTTGCTATTGTTCCATATTGCTCAAAGAAATTGTTCTTAGAAAACATTGTTAATAAGTCCGTGGTAGAGGACTTATGTGAGGTTACACATCAACCTTTGAAGTCAATACTTTGGTACAATCTAGTCGGATGCCGTAAACACAACCCTTGTTTCCATTTGTAGAGGTGCATCATCATCAAGATGTTGTAGGTGATGTCAACCGGCATATAGATAAACATGTTGAGCATATCCAAATAGATAGTCCAAGAGGTATCTCAAAATGATCAAGAGTTAGGTCATCATGAGGAGGAAACATGTAATCACGTGGATCATATCCAAAAGGTAAATCTGCGCGAGTTAGTGAAATCGATGAAGCTTTAAGTGATGACAATGTGGTGAGACAGACACTTATATGAGTGACAATGATGATATTGAGAACAATGGTGATGGAAACACGGTTGTCGATGAGGCTAATACTTTTGAGGGCCCGATTTTGATGTTAACTGTTCAAAGTGACCGAGACTACAGATTTACCATCTATAGGTACCACCACCGACTACCACATGATTTTTTAAGAAAATGAGTTGGATATGTTAGATGATAATGATTTTGCGGTGGTTACGAGAATGAGGATGAGTATGTTATAAGGAGGAACAAATTGAGGGTATACAAGAAACAAAAGTTAAGTGAGGCAACACAAACAGAGGACGAAATATTTTTTTCGTGGTCAAAGTTTTGTAACTACAAAAGAAGTGAAGATAGGATCTACATGCTTTCAATAAATACTAGGAGGAAATTGCAACTAATTAAGAATGACAAAAGAGAATTAGGGTTAGGTGTCTCTTGACAAATACTGTTTGTGGAATAACCAAGGTTCGAAGTGAGGAAAAGCCCCAAAGAGGAAAATGGTCAGATAACTAGAGGCCTCGGTAGGGATGTGTATTTATGAAAGCGCTAAGGAGCAAGCAAACAGAGTGTCCATGGTTGTTGTATGTAGCCAAAAATCTGAGATAAACATGTATGGATTGTTCGAACTTTCAAGGATGAACACAAATGTTTGCAATCAAGAGACATTAAAGCTTGTGACTACAAGTTTCTTTCGAAGCAAATAGTTGACCAAGTTCAAGTCAATCCAGATATTCCAATCGAATCATTCAAGATCATTTCCAAGAACAGTTTGAAGTTCGGTGTCTATGCAAAAGCATTAAGGGCAAAAAAACAAGGCAGAAAATGAGATTAAGGGTGATTATAAGCGGTACACCCTTTTAAGAGACTATGTTGAAGAGTTGCGAAAACTAACCCAAATACAACAGTTAGGATAAGTGTACAAACCGCAACAGATGCAACAAGTCCAACGAGTTTTCAAGAGAATGTATATGCTTAGGCGCTTTGAAGGAAGGATACAAAGCTTGTCAAAGAGAGTTGTTGGGGTTAGATGGTGCTTTTATGAGGGTCCTTTTCCGCCGACTTCTTACAGTCGGTATAGACAACAACAATGGAATATACCACAGTAGCCTCACGTGGTTGCGTGAAGAAAGCAAAGACTCATGGATTTGGTTTCTTGAATGTCTAAGAGATGATCTTGACTTGCAACCAAACTCAAACTACACTTTTATCGGTGAGAGGCAAAAGGTGATTTTACCATTTAGTTGATTAGATTCACTTGTATTTTCGTTAAATGCAAATTGTATTAGTAAGGAATTGATGTTTATTTGTGCATGGTATCATTCCATGTTAGCGTAGTATTCCTAGTCTTTGAACACGGATATTGTTTGAAGCACATCCATGATAATATGAAATTGCAATGGAATGCTAAAGCATACAAGGAACATTTGTGGAGATGTGTGCAACAACAAGCGTCCAACAATTTGAGGGACCATGTCGGCATTCAAGAGTTTTAGCGAACCCGCCCATGCTTGGTTAAGTAAGATACCACCAACTCATTGGTCAAGGTCGCATTTTTCGTGTACCTAACTAAATCTATGTCTACTTGTACATCTTTTGTTCTCGACATTTTAAGGTACCTAACCAAACAAGTTGTAGGGAGGGCTCATTATGATGTGCTACTTAATAACATGTGTGAGGTGTTCAATGGGAAACTAGTGGGAGGTGGCACCAACCGATCATTATCGCTTTGGAATACATTAGAGTCTTGTATGAAAAGAATAGTGAGCGTTGTGAATGTGATTCAAAAGTGCCACGGCCATTAACACCAAAGGCAACACTCATGTTAGATGCAATCAAGAAAGAGGCTTATAAGTACACCGCTACGGGTTGAAGGAGAAAAGTATGAGGTCGGTGGATGGGGAGACAAGTGTACAGAGAATGTTGAAGCTAGGGCTTGTACATGTGAAGATGGGAGCTTACTGGTATGCCATGTAAACATCTTTATTGCTACTCACCGGTATATGAGGTTGAATGGAATGCAAATAGGATCTGTTGAATCATGGGTTCATCATGTTACTTGCTTAAGACTTGGGAAGAAACTTACAAACACCACATCCGGTAATAAGCGGTTATGAGCATTGGTATAAGTCACAGTGCCTACAACCATTCTTCCACCTAAACATCATAAACCATTAGGTAGCCACGAAAGAAAAGAACCGTGGCTTTTTTTGAAAATGATAATAGTGACAAAACCAAGAATTTGTCACGATCTAGTAAGAGTGTGGTTTGTGGTATTTGTGGCAATCTTGGACACAACAAGAAAACATGTCTTGGGCAAGGAGGTGTTCAGAAGTCAAGGCACTACACAACGATCTTAAAAAGCAGTTCATCCCGGCCAAAAGTTACATCAAAGAAGAAGGCAAAGGTTACGGTGACAACTATGCAGTAATGATCAACCAAGTGTGGTCAGGTCTCAACGGAAGTCAAGTTGATCTCGCTCGGTGGGTCTCAAAACAATTTTGGACTAAGACCGGATTATAGCAAAGAAAGCTTTCTTTCACCACAAAAATTGCTAGTTAAGCATATGAAAGCCAATGTTATCCATCGAATATGTATTCCCCTAAACATTATTTGATGTGTTTAAACAATGTATGTTTCTGAACTTTCTAGACTACAAAATTTTATGCATTTGAAAATATATCCATTTGCGTTATGTATGAAATCATGTCATGTTAGTGTATGGGTTAAATTGTGTGTTTATGGTATTGTTTTAATACAATCTTCATACATCTGTGTTTTGAGTTGGATATTGTTACTCTATTATCACAAACACTAATGAAGGATCAAAGATAGATGAACAGCACCATATCAAGTTTATCTTGATACTCAGAAATGGTGTCGGTTCACCCATCCTTGAGACTTCATACGTCTATGAATCTTGGATCTGTTGAACTTGGATATGTGTTTTGAGTTTGGTTGCTGTTGCTCTATTATCACAAACACTAATGAAGGATCAAAGATGGATGAACAACACCATATCAAGTTTATGTTGACACTCAAAAGTGGTGCCATACATCCATATTTGAGACTTCATACGTCTATGAATCTAGGAGTTGTTGAACTTGGATCTGGGTTTTGAGTTGGATACGGTTATTCTATCATCACAAACATGAATGAAGGATCAAAGATGGATGAAGAACACCATATCAAGCTTATGTTGATTCTCAAAAGTGGTGTCTGTTCATCCATCTCAGATCGTTCATCCATCTTTGATACTTGGATCTGTGTTTTGAGTTGCATACGGTTAACAAACACGAACGAAGGATGAAAGATGGATGAACAACACCATATCAAGTTTATGTTGATACTAAAACGTGGTGTCTGTTCATCCATCCCTCATCATTCATCCCTCATCATTCATCCATCTTTGATACTTGTAGCTTTGTTATGAGTTTGATCATTTTACTAAGGTGTGGTTTGAATTAGATAATATTTGTGTGGCAACTGAGGTGGGTTTGATCATTTATAAGGGGTAGGAGAAAGTATTAAAGGCATAACACTCAAAAGGACTAAAGGATAAAAGTAAAACTACTAATACTGTAGAAGGACCAAACTACATCAAAACTTGACTTTTCAAAAGTCAACCATCGCCACACGTCTACTTATACATCGCCATGTGCGTCTACTTACACAAACCATACATACCACCGACTCGAAAGGAAAAAACCACCTACATTGCTAACCCACTAGATAAACCAAATACGAGACGACAATGATGAGTATCCGGGAGAAAACACGAAGTTCCTCGGTCGGTGAGTTTCTCCTTCTCGGAGGAGTTCACTAGGTATCGGCTTGAGTAGCCTCTAGCTCATTTGCCTTGGCGATCGCGTCTATAGTATCCATGGTCTCGTGATGATGGATTGTTGGCATTCTTGCAACGCCGCCTCATTACGGTGGATATGCCTTTGCAAGTAGAGAACACCTCCTTGCTTCTGCGGTGGTGCATGGTGGATCCGACCACCCATTTATGGGACACCTAGATCCTAAAAATCGAAAACAAGCGTTTCAACACACTTAAAAGTCGACTCCAAGATGAAACTATTAACTAAACATGTTAAATTAAAAAATACAAGCATTATTATGTAGAATACTAGCCAACCTGAACAGGGACATGCATAGTATCGCCTCGCCGGCGTTGACATTATTCAAAGAAGTTTTAACTACAAGCCTAGCCTACCACAAGCACATCGAACCATTATTACAAGTAGATCGGAAAAATCAAGATCACGAATTCTTTTGGTAGAGAGACTTTAGGGATGAGTGGTGAATATGAGTTGCTTTTATTAGGCCATATTTTCGTCATAACCACAAAAAGTGTATCCAACACGCTTAATAGATATGTTGAAATGGCAAAAGTCTTTGACTAAAGACAAATCTAACGAAATGAGATGTCCTCGATTAACAATGAAATGGTGAAGAACATGGCGAGTGAAAACCTGAAATAGGGACCCCGACGATGAATCAGGCGATAGTTTTGTCCATCGTAGCGATCGTCGTCGCTAATTATAAGGACCAACGATTGTATTTTAGTCTATTATTTATTTTCCTTATTGATTTTTACAACCAACTCTTACTACTAACAATGACTCAGGCTTATGAAAATGGTGATGACTTGCATCTAGATGGTTGTAAACATTCTCTAATACACCCTCCTTGCTTTTAGTCAAAGTAAAAAAAACAAACTGTAATTAAACCAGATCTAGAAGGTAAATTATTTCAGCGGTAGAATAAATAAAATTCCACAATAGAAATACGACGTCGTAGGGAGCGATGATACCAAATTTGTCACTGGAAACACCCTGATTGGCCCAAAAACATAAACCCACGTCACATGCCAAAAATTTTCATTACCACATAAAACGACACCGTATCGTATCGTATCGTATCATATCATCCTCTCTTATTTATTCACGTCAAAAAACGCTCTTTCATTTGTCTTCACACATGACAAAACAAATATAAACACATTCTCGTGACTTTATTTTTTTTAAGCTATGGCTAGTGTGTCTAGGGTTTGTATAATTTTCTTGTGTTTGTTTTTTGCTTTATCTTCGATCTGCTGTTTAGCTAGTGAAGAAGGTGAATCGAAGGAATATGTGTTGACTTTGGATCATACTAATTTCACTGAAACTGTTTCTAAGCATAAGTTCATCGTCGTTGAATTCTATGCTCCTTGGTATTTCTCTTTTTTATTTTGATCTCGTTAATTAATTCTGTTTTTTTAGATACAGATCTATAATTTAGTAACAGAAATAAGCTCAAACATTACTTTTGTATGCCTTTTATTATATAATTTTGGTTAAATAATAAATAAACATTGAGTAGATTCAAACTCAATGTATTAATTTTATAAAGTGTAGACTAAGTATTTTGTTTGACTGATCTCTATTTTTTTTTTTTTTTTTAAATAATAAATACACAAATTCATTCATTTACTTTTCAATTAAGACTTTTCTCACTTTGTTAATTATTCGCGTGAAGTTGCTTTATTGAATTCTCTTAGTGGCGATGTGATTAGGCTACAACTAAATTTTCAAACATCATATTTTTTTGGGATTAAGTCGTAGAATAGCAATATACTTTTTAAAGTGTCCTGTTTTGTTATGTGTATCTTTTTTAAGTTATAGAATAGCAATATACTTTCGTAAGTGTTCAAATTTGGTACGAGTACTTTTTTAAAGTTGATTTGAAAAGTACATTGCTATTCTACTACTTAAAAAAAGTACACGTACCCAAACGAGACATTTTGAAAAGTACATTGCTATTCTACTACTTAAAAAAAGTACACGTACCAAAACGAGACACTTTGAAAAGTATATTGCTATTCTACAACTTAATCCCTATTTTTTTCTCCTTATCGTTTTTTGAATGAATATTCTAGTGCACATTGCGTGTGTTGTTCATGCATCCAACACCTTGTTTATCAATCATACTTTTATGTAATAAATAAATCCATTGCTAACATCTGATGGATCCTACTCAGGTGCGGTCACTGTAAGAGTCTCGCTCCAGAGGTATATATATCTTGTTAACTTATAATAAACATTCATTCTTGTTAGAGACGAAATAAGCTAATAGTAATGATTTTCAATTACGTGCAGTATGAGAAGGCTGCATCTATTTTGGCAAGTCACGATCCTCCTGTTGCTTTAGCAAAGGTTGACGCCAATGCTGAAGAAAACAAGGCACTTGCACAACAATATGAGATTCAAGGTTTCCCTACACTCAAGATCTTCAAAAACGGAGGAGAAGTTGTTCAAGACTACAAAGGCCCCCGTGAGGCTGATGGTATTGTCGAATTCTTGAAGAAACAAGTTGGTCCCGCATCGTTCGAGATTAAAACTCCAGAAGACGCCGGCAGCCTTATTGATGACAAGAAGGTCTTTGTGGTAAGCTTCTTAACTCTATATATCTAAGCAATTTTGGATTTGTTAGCTTTAATCAATAAGTCCATTAATGTTTGCTTCGTCATTTCAGGTAGGAATTTTCCCCAAATTCTCCGGAGAAGAATACGAGAACTTCATCAGCGTAGCTGACAAGCTTAGATCGGAATATGACTTTGGTCACACTTCAAATGCTGAACTCCTTCCCCGCGGATCACCAGTGAAAACCCCAACCGTTAGGTTGCTAAAGCCATTTGATGAACTCTTTGCTGATTTCGAGGTACTGCCAGTTATCTACTTTAGCCAAGCTGAACTCTTATATGATACAAGAAAAGCTATCGTGTGTTTTATAATTGTTTTTGTTAAAACGCTTTTATTGTGAGCTTACAGAAATTTGAAGTTGATGCTTTGGAGAAGTTCATTGAAGATTCTAGCATTCCTCTAGTGACACTCTTTGACCAAAGCCCAGCCAACCAACCATTCCTAATCAAGTACTTCGAAAGTCCCAACACAAAGGTATATGTCTTCTTTTACTTCAAGACAACCATTGACTGCACTTACCTATATTATTTTATCTTAAAAAGACAGCTTGTCCAGCAATACTAAGAACCATATCATGATTTTAGATAAACAGTTGAACAGGCAAATATAAAATTTATTATTTGTTCCCGCATAAGATTTTTGCTAGTGGCTACGGGCTAGGGGTATCATTTTTTCAGCAACACATTACATCCCCTTACGTTGTAGGGCTACTATTTGACTCAAAATTGCTATCAATCTTTAAATTCTAACAGATAACTTGGTTCTGTTGGTGTAGTCAGTGTGGCATAGCTTGCTCCAATATAAATTCTTTTTAATACAAAACAGAAGTTTTAGAATAGTTTTCAGGATAGCGCACTAAGTTGATGACATTAACTCGCCTTTTCTACAAGATTTTATGTTACTTAGAAACGTTTTTTTTTACGTTCTTTTTCTGCTTAGGCTATGCTGTTTCTGGATTTTGAGCACGAGCAAATTGATGCTTACAAGTCAAAATACACTGATGTTGCTGGCGTATACAAAGGAAAGGGATTAAATTTCCTCTTGGGTGATGTGAAGGCTAGTCAAGCTGCTTTGCAGGTAATTGTCTTTACCTTATTTCATCAATTCTTTCTGACTTTGTTTCGCATCCTGAAGTTCCTGTCAATTTGGATGTGCAGTATTTTGGCCTAAAGGAGGACCAATCACCTGTTCTCATTGTGCAAGACAGTAAAGGTTTGAAGTTTATCAACTCAAATGTTCAAAGTGATCAAATGGCTCCCTGGTTGAAGGACTACGTGGTATGTTAAACCTTATACCCTTTCCATTTGGGCTGCATTGACCCATCAGTGATTTGCTGTCCGTTTCAAATTTTATAAATATGGTTATCAAAATTATTTATTAAATAATATAATTTTTATAATAAAATGGTTTTCGAGGTTGTAAGCGTAGAATTCATTTTTGGCGCTATTCAACCTATTACTAATCTCAAACTAGACACTTTTATTTGATGATACTGTATGTATACCATTAAACTGATAATTTCTTGATTGCTGCAGGACGGTAACGTGAAGCCATTTATAAAGTCAGAGCCTATTCCTGAAACCAATGACGAGCCTGTGAAAGTGGTGGTTGCTAACAGCCTTAAAGACATGGTTTTGGAATCCAGCAAGAACAGTAAGATTTTGTCTATGCTAGTTCGTTTTTCTTTCTGATCGTATGCTAAACTGTTATATGAGAAGTAAAGATTGTATGACCTGGCTTACATGTTTTTATGTATCCTATGCTTGCTTATTGTTTGGACCCGTTGTTTCACAGTTCTACTAGAGATCTATGCACCATGGTGTGGACACTGCAAGAAACTTGCTCCAATCTTGGACGAAGTTGCTGTTTCATTTGAAAACGATGCTAATGTCATGATCGCTAAATTTGTAAGTTCCTACTGTTATTTCAGTTGGTTTAAATGCTAAAGTGATGCCTGATGAAGTCGTTGTATATATGGTCCTAATGTAACACAATGGTATCAAATCATAACATGATACAATTAAAGGTTAGATGCACACATTAGTATTATACAGCCGCCAGTATCACTATTCCAGCTGTACGCATTATACACTGGATATCAACTAGTCGTCATGACTCTGGGTCTCTCTGGTATGGTAGATATGGACAAAAGTGAAAGTATGTTGTTTGTTTAAAGAACGAAAGGTGCGTAGCCTAAAATGAGAATTAACCAAAGTACGTAGTCTGTATGTGCACGTAGCTAGTATGTACGTCTCAGTCTAGCCTATAATTGCTAGTATATTATTTTTTTCCTCCTGTTTGCTCCGGAATATGTTTATTCTTAATGGGAGGAAATGTGTTTGTGTTTGCCTTCTTGTTTGCTAATACTCTTTCCATTGTATCTGATATCAGGACGGATCAAACAACGACATTCCAAGTGACGCCTTTGAAGTTCAAGGTTACCCAACACTATACTTCAGATCTTCAAGCGGTAAGGTGGTGCCATATGAAGGCAACAGAACAAAGGAGGATATCATCGAGTTCATTCAAAAGAATCGTGAGGACGAGACCTCCCAAACAACCACAACTGAATCAGGCAAAGACGAGCTATGAAGAGTTTCTCCCGCTCTGAGAGCTGTCTTTTTTTAATCGGTAGTTCAGTTCCATGTACTCTACTTTTAAGTTAAATCACGGATTATATCGTTGCATCCTTGTACCATCCTCCACCACCATCACCGTGAACTTTTTGTAGTGCATGATATGAATAAATCTTTTGGCTAGAATGAAGATAAATAAATTCAAAACATAACTACTGTCTTGAAAGTGTGGGTTCAGAGATTATTATGAAATAGTAAAACAAACAGTAAAACTGTCTTTTTACCACCCAAACAAGGTGTTTTTCTTACGATACATACTGTGGTTTCGTTGTAACATTCTTTTAGAAAGACTGGATATACTCCTGTTAACAAGTTCAACAAAATAGATGGTATAACTTAGGCCAAAATTAAAACCTGCTATTAACCGGTTTTAGGTTTACTTCAATTAAAAGTGTTTACTTCAATTGACAGTTAAAGTCTTGGATAACCAGCGGATAAATACTTGTTAAATGTTCAATAAATTTTAGAGTATGAACATGACAGTTAAAGTTATATATACATTTAAATTAAGGAATTAATATATATTTGATATATATGACGATTTTAAGGCTTTGGGGATATATATGCACTATGAGTTTTAATGGACATATATGATAATTTTAAGGCTTTGAAGGATATATATATTATGAGTTTCTTTATGGATATATACGCAATTATTGTTTAAAATGATATACGCAATCTCTTAAATTAAAATAAAATAATGTTTGAGTGAGGTTATTTTAAATACCAAATATTCCTCACATATGATGACATCCCAACCATGATTCAAATTTAACAATGGTCGGAGATTAAAACACACTATCAACTAAAAATAAAACTGAGGGGTATAATCAATTACAACAAAGAGTAAAAACACGCCTCTCTCTCTTCAAGTCTCACATCGCACCTACCAAACACACACTAAAACACACACTACTCACACATTTTCACCGATCAAAACCAACCCAAAAACATCAAAACTATCAAAATCAACGGAGAAAATGGAAGATACCGACTACATCAAACAATCACATTAAAGGAACTGAGGAAAACAAGCACAAACAAACCATTCAAAAACCGGCTAAAAACCGCTAAAACCGGGGTTTTGTATAATCTTACACTCTAAACAACTATTTCAATATCTACAATCGTTATTTATGATTATATGATGTTTTTAATCTCTTATAGCGATTATGATGAAGAAATGTGCAAATCGAGTTAGGTTTTAACAATTAGAAGTTAGGTTTGCAAGATTAGAACCTTATAGATTTTTGTTATGATTAGAGTTAGGTTTTTAATATTAGAAGCTAGGTTTGCTAGATTAGAAGTGTTTATCAAGGCGTTTACGCGGTTAAGTCGAGGCTTAGCCGCATAAAGACGCTTTTCGACTTTGGCTTCGCTTAAAGGCATCTTATGCGCGCTAAACCTTTCGCTCACCAGTAGAAGCTTGACGAATGCAAAAGGATTCAACAAAGCGCTAAGCAAAAGGATTACGACAAGATGCCTTTGGCATCACCTGTTAGCATCTTATGCGGCTAATCCTTTCGCTCACCGAAGGTGCCTTTGTCAAAATGCAAAGCATCTTATAAGGCAAACCTTTCGCTTAGCTAGAACATGCCTTTGGCTTCGCAGAAGAATCTTACGTGGCTAAGTTTTTTGTTTAGTCGCGATAAGATGCTCGGCGGCCAGAGGCATCTTATGCGGCTAATCCTTCGCTCACCATGAAGGTGCTTTTGTCAAATGCTAAAGATCTTATAAGGCTAAACCTTTGGCTTAGCTATAACATGCTTTTGGTTTTCGCAGCATCTTATGCGGCTAAGCTTTGCTTAGCCGCATAAGATGCTTTTAGCATTTAACAAACAAATTGGTCAGGATCGATGCACAAAATGCTTTGCCATGGATATATGATAACTTAAAATAAGCTTTTACATATGTTTTTGTTCTATATCGATATGATATAACAAACATTTGTTTTTAAAATAGCCTTTAAATATGTGATAACTTAAAATTTCGTTAAACAAAGGATTGGCTTAGATATGCATAGCCTTTGAAAAACTTCAAATCATTAACATTTGCTTAGCCACAGCATAGCATTCAACATTTCAACACAAATACATGTTTGTAACATATTTTGTATCTACCAAAAATTTTATGTTAAATATCACATATGATATAATAAAAGATGTATTCAACTTTGTGAATCGACTAGGTGCAGATAAGCAAAGGCTTCAAAGAGAGTTATTAGTATAGCCTTCCTGCTTTGCAAGGCTATGCCCGGCCAAGAATTTGACAAAATGAACAATTATTCAAGAGCTAAAAAAATTATGTTGAATATCATATATGATATTATAAAGAATTTTGGTAATATACAAGCGTAGCCCCTAAATTTGCAAAAAAAGATATGCTCGCACCTAATCCTTTGAGTAAAACCGCTGTGATATTAATTAATTGTTCACCGTTGATGATGTAGAGATAAAGAAAATGATGACTCGAGAAGATGATGTTGGGCATCTAATCTCTAAATTGCCACTATTAATAACAATCATCAAGAGAAAAGCTCGCTAAAGGTACATATCATGTTATTAATGAAACACGTTATGTAATCGAGAATATTTCGCTTACTAAATCACAAATGATATAATATAAATTTGTTTTGCGATAAATCAAAAACAAGAGCTCAAAGATCGAATGAAATGCATAGAATGCTAAGAGAGAGCAAGAGCTAGAAAAGAAAAAGAAGAATGAAGGAGATAAGGAAAAACTAAAAATCAAGAAAAAAGACACTTCAAAGAAAGAAACGCAGATGTAAAAGAAAAGCATCGTAAAAGCAAAGTATCAAAAGATTTACTAGAGGTGATGCTAGGAGAATTGAAGAGGAAAAGATGTCGATAAAAGTGATGATGAGGATACCGAGACAAGAGAAGAGATCAAGTGGAAGAGATCAAGAGGAAGGAAGAGATCAAGAGGAAGTGGAAGAGATTGAAGAGAAATCAAGAAGAGAATGATCGACAATTGGTTGTAAAAGAAACCAAAAGAGAAAGAAGGAAGTAGTCGCTCAAGGTGGTTGAAGATAAGGAAGATAAAAGAAGCTTAAGGTGAAAAGGACAAAGCAAAACAAAAATTACCCAACATGTACAACAAGGTCATCACCGAAACCTCTATGAAGCAATGATTGGTTTATCAAATGAGCGAAAGAAGTGCTTGAAAGAGATGGATTTGAGAGGTTCATAAACTTCCCTATTGTTGAACTTCCATCCGCATTGGTGTATCATGTAATTGATAAGTTCCATCCACCTAGCATGGAATTGAGATTACAAAAAGGTTCAATAAAGGTAACAAGGCAAAAATTCATGATATGCTTGTGTGCACATGGGGACAAGAAAGTCGAAGATCCTCGAAGAAAGATTTGATGATGACGATTTTGTTAGAGAGTGGAAGAATAAAGACGCCATCTTGGACTTAATTACACCACCGTCAGAGCATTCGAGATATCAAGCTCAACAAGGCAGCATTTCATGTTCAAGATGAATTTTAACTTTGTTTGCAAGCACCATGGGCACTTTGAGAGTGCGTGAAGAGCGCCCAAAAACTCGTGCACGTGAAAGAAGATGATGATATCTCCGATATCGATTGGTGCACCTACATAATGTAATGCTTGGAAGTCAGAAGCTAAACTGGATGCAAGTCAAGTCGGGTACCAACTTCTATTATGGTCCTATAACATTCTTATGTGTAAGTTGTTTTCCATTAAACTTATCAACTATGATTCACTCATATAAAAATTATCTAACAAAATTTTAATTGTATTTTGTGTATAAAAAGTCGCTATACTGGACTCAACAAACTACCCGACGTTCCAAGTTATGCGTCACCACCACCATCGGTTGGAACACTCCAACAATGAGGAAAAGAATAAACATGGAAATGAGAGATATTGCTTGGGGACGTTAGAGCATCACTCCGAGAGTATGATCCCGATGAGGAGCAAACCGCCCGAATTTGTATGCGGAGCGGAGCATATACTATGAACCGATGCCTCCCGTAAAGCCAAGGAAAAGAGGTAATATTATTGAATTCATTTATAAAATGTTGTTATAAAAAGTATGTTATGATATATTTTACTTATTATTAAAAAGAATGTTTAAAAGAGTTAACGTAAAACAAAACCTTAAGCTTAGGCGCAGTATAGTTTTCGCTTTAGCCGAAGGCTATGCCTCGCCTAAGCTAAGTTTCTTCGGGCTTTAGCCAAGGCTATGCTGCAGACTAAGCCTTCAAAGAAGTTAACATTCACCACTGCTTGCAACAATATCATATATGATAAAACAAAGATGAATATCACATTTGATATTAGTGTTAAATCATATATGATATGTAATATCATATGTGATATTACACTAATATCATATGTGATATCATATATGATATTTTAAAAATCATATATGATTTTCCATATACAACAAGAAACTAAACCGAAATATTTACTTTACTGTGAGTTTTATGAAAAATTGATGAGAAATTTGAGATAATCTCAAAAGAAAAATAGAGTTGGTTGAAACAATGAGAGAGGGATTGAAGAAATTCAAAGTGGGGAAGGTGATGTTGTCATTCGCAAGAAGTACAAGAGAATGTTCAACAAGATCGATTTTGATATAGAAAGTGAGGCCGAGAATATTGATAGTGATAGTCGAACAAAGAAGGAAGTGAGCCCGAGAATCAAGAAAAATAAATGAAGGAAAATTAATACTTGAAAAGGAGAATGAAAAGGAAGATGAGAGCAAAAATGAAAAGGAGAATGAAAAGGAGAATGAAAGTGAGAGAAGGAGAGGATGAGGAAGAAGAAGAATATAATATATTTGAAAGTGAGATGAAACCGAACAGAGGATGAAAGCGAGAATTTAAGTGAAAAGGAGGTTAAGAGCAAAGATGAAATACAGAACTACCAAAATACCGTGATATAATACCAAGATGTAGGAACAAAAGTTGCAAACAAAGAAACACCTCCAACTCAAAACACAAAAAGAACCCGAGAAAGAAAAAGAGAAAGAAACAGAATACCAAGAGTGAAAGGAGAGTGATGGAAACCCGATTGAAAACCCGATTGAAGTAAAGGAAGTTGGAACACCAACTGTGGAGGTAGCACCAGTTATAAGTCGAGACTAGCAACACCGATGATGATTTTGAATCGAAGAAAACTTTGATAATCTCATGAGTCAAGGTAACAAAATATGCGTAAAAACATGGGAAAACAGACAAGAGTGATCAAAAGAGATTGTGGACAACAGAGATGATAAGTGACCCAAAAGAGATTGCCGGACAACGGAGATGAGTAGTCCAAAGAAATTCAAGGGTCAAAAGAAAAAATGACCAGAGGAATAGTAAGAAAGTCAATGTCGCCACCATCCGAGAAAATGACAAGAGGAAAGATCGAAATCATTCACGCCACCAACTTTCGCCTTGGTATAAGCCCAACGATAATGTAAGTTTGTTGAGACCGAAACAACATCAAAACCGAAGAAAAGAAAGAAAAAGGGTGAGAGACATGGAGGTCGAGATCAAATGTAATCAAACAAGAAGAACAACATCTAGCAAAGAGAGTCAAAACCATCACGCTTTCGTATCACCACACATGAACAAAAAACTGAATCCACACTCAAAGACAACCAGATGAATTGATGATAACGGACACGTTATTTTCAATGGAAGGAACTAAAGTAAGTCTCGTTATTTTTTATTAAAATCACACAAAAATAATAAATGTTGATAATAATATGTATATGATTTAAATTTTGTGTAGTGACTTTGTCTTCGAACCAAGCATCGGGAGCCCCTAATAAGGGAAAGCATGCAAACACCGGCACCTAACTTGAAGGTAGAAGCTAGTGTCATTGATGCTTTGCTTCACTTTTAAACTATGAAGAAATGGTGACCAATGGTGGAAACAAGATGAAGCATTACTTCCACATCGGAATGTTGGTAAGTAGATAAAATTTAGAAACTAATTACTAACTGCTTGTTAACGCTATATGATATTGTTGATTTTGACAATGCATAAGCCAAATGGTAGAGTTGTCAAGAAAGATGAAGCAAAGCAATATAAAGCTTTTTTGATTGCATGACAAGGAGTTTAAAGATACCCAAATGACATGTCATTGCAACATGTAGAAATGGTAACAACTTACTTTACTTATTATGAAGAAAGAGATTCGACTTTATTTAAGCTAAAATGAATATAATTTTCTTTCAATTTCTACTGTGCCTCTTCCCAAAGGATTGCTCATGAACACTTCTATCCGCTTGTATTCAATCTAGCAAAAGGAACTTCAAGAATCATTGACAACTCCAACTCAAGCGCATATATGACACCAAATACAAGAAAGAATGCGATGTTTTGGTAAGTCACCAAACTAGGCATGGAAAGAACATAAATTGCATCTAATATTAGAAACTATAATATGACATTAAAATATCATATATGATATAATTGTCTTTAAATATTAGAAACTAAAATATGGTAGTTAAATATCATATATGATAAACCACTAGCAAGTTAATTGAGTCTTTGTTTGAAATATCGATATGATAAACCACTAGTAAGTAAACCGAATCTTTGTTGCAGTGCAAAAGTGTTTTCAAGATTTGGAGTCATTCAACCACCCAAAAGCGAAGCAAATAAAGAAAAACAAGACAAGAATCATAAAGTCAAATGGGCAACAAAACAAAATGTGATTGATTATGGGTCTTGTTATGATGCACATGGAGTTGTACAATGGTGAAGCAAAGAAAGAACCGAGCCGAACTTCCCAATCAAGAAGAAGGCCAAACAATGGCAATAATCAAGCCGAGAGTAAAGTATGCAACAAAAATGTTAACGCATGAAATTAATAAAAGAAGAGAGAAGAAATCTGAAGAAGCACATGCGCTTATAAGGAAGCATAACGACAAAGCATTGAAACAAACCTACATAAAGGAGCGATAGAAAGAAGAAGAAGGAACAGGAGGCAACCCATGTTGCAAGTGCGATTTGAAGGCAAAACTCGATAGATGATAGAAGACAATTGATAGATGATAGAGTCGATGAATAGATGGAAGTCACTGCTTTGGGTAAAGGTGGAGTGACAATGGTGATGCACTTACAAACTTCTCGATTAGTTAAATTTGGGATAGCTTATGCCATTTAGAATGGTTAGAACAAGATGTTATGTCTTATGGTACAATGTCACAATCTTATCTCGATGCTACAATATGTTATGTCTTATGGTACAATGTCACAATGTTGACGAATAGTGATCGATCCGAAATGGTTATATAATGAATTTATGCACATCCATGATGTGATTTTGGATTATATGTGTTGTGTACAAGTTTTGCTACACAAACCGATATATTCGATAAAAAGGTGTTGCTAACCAACTCGCGCTTTATAACACAATTTGAAAACATATGATATGAGATCTCGATCAACAAATGTGCTAATGGTGGTATCACATATGATTTTGTATGTATATCAAATATGATATATAACAGAAAAACAAACTAGATAAATCAAATGTGATAATTCACTTAACACAAAGAGAAGATAAATCACTTAAAACCAAAAAAAATATATATATCAAAATTCATTTCATAAAACAAAATCAGAAACAATCAAAGAAGATTCAAAAGTACTTCAATCACAAAATTTTATTTGGAC
This sequence comes from Chrysanthemum lavandulifolium, assembly GCA_022545495.1. NCBI lineage: Eukaryota > Viridiplantae > Streptophyta > Magnoliopsida > Asterales > Asteraceae > Chrysanthemum > Chrysanthemum lavandulifolium. The sequence goes on along the minus strand of CM040246.1, from coordinate 203,063,849 downwards.
AAAACAAGAAAAGATTTATCATGTAGCTTCGCATTGAACCAAATCATCTTGTACTCTATACTTATTTGGACAGTCCTTTGTTGTGGCCATCTTTAGCTCCACATACCGAACATGCATTCCTATTAACTCGAACTCATCAATAGCTTGCTCTTTTCCACCTTTATACGCGACTTTTCACGCCCTTGGGCTTACAACCACGGATTCTTAACAAAGAACTACATGAGGTTTAGCACCGACAAGCTCTTCAAGATTATCAAGCTTGTCCTTTGATGGAGGATTTGGGCAATCGCCTTCAACATCTAACTTTAGCAACTTCAACTTCTCAATAAAAGCATGCTAACCTTGTCTCGCCTTTACTCAACATATGCACACAAGGATCAACAATAGAAGTAGCCTCATTTGCATAATTCTCAACAATCTCATTCTTCTCACCATACTGCTCCTTTTGTTCCTCAAACCAGCAGGTATCAAGTTCTTTGTCCAACGCCTCAAGACGTATTGATTTGGAATCATTTCAACATTCGCATTCTTAAAGACACAAAAAATGTGTCTACACAATATTCCAACTCTAACAAATAGCTGACAGGAACAAACAACTGATCCATCTTCTATGTTTCGCAAAACCTCCATGAAAAAAAAACAATACATAGTCAAATATCATATATGATAGATCATATGTGATACATCATTTGATATATCATATATGATATATCACATATGATATCTCATATGATATATCACATATGATATATCACATATGATATATCAAAATTATAAAAGTATAAAAAATAACAATAAAAAAAGCTTTAAAAAGACCATAAAAAAAAATTGGTTAACAAAACTAACAAACCTTATACAGTCCATCTTCTCTGTGAAACAAGTTGATCGGCCTCTTCTTCTTTATTTTTATTAGTATCATCACCTTTTTCTTAAATTTCTTTTTCTTAGCTTTCTTCTCTCCATTACTCATCAACAAACTTTTTCTTTAATAATAGACACCCTCGTGATCCTTCAAACAAACTTTTGGTATCTATTTGGCAAAACCATGTCCCAACAAATATTTCAAATTGAACCAATTCAAAAGGGACTAGTATAAACCTTGACGATGACGCTCAATCTTAAGATAGGTTCTAAATGTAGGAACAAAATCAATCGACTTATGATCTAACCTCTTGTATATGCCCTGCTTTTTCCATTGCCGCCTCAAAACAATTCATAAAATTCATGAGAGTCGAACCGTAATTAGTAAAATGAGAGAAAAAGAATTCTCACTCTGCACCTAGAAGTTGTCCTCATCAAACCACACAAAGGAGAGTCCACAAAAAAGCAGAATCCAACAAGAGCTAATGCGAAACATCTTTGTTAACCACTTATGATTATGCAAATTAAACTCATCTAATAACTTCCCCATTGATACTCAAACTCATCAGACCAATATACATATTCCACACAATTTGATTGAATTTCCTTTAAAGTCTGTGTGATCATAAATTTGAGCATATCTCGCAAACAAAATATCACATATGATATAACAAACGATTTACTAAAATGAAAAACTATGAAATATCACATATGATAAATCATTAGAAACTACAAAGAAAGAAAATAAAATACAAGAAAGCACATAAAGTATCACATATGATATAATAAAAGGAAATACAAGAAAGCACACAACATACCTTTCCAGAAGCTTTTGTGTAATATGCCATACACAACTGTGTTTCGATCCAAAGAAATTCTTGTTCAATCGCCTTTCTCATAGCCCCGCCCCGATCAAGGACAACGATACTAGGAGCTTTACCAAAAGCTTTTATAAATGCTTGAGCGACCAAATATAAGAGTTTGCGCCTCATTCTTCAAGAAGCTCTCAAAGAACCGTAACACACTTCCTATGATTATCAATTGTCGTAAAAGGAACAAACATCATTTTGTACCGAAAAACAAAACAAAAATAGTTAAAAAAATAAAATACAAGTAATACAATAAAATATGATATATCACTCAAACACTTACTTATTTGTCCCAGACGTAGCATCAAAAGAGACAACGCCACAAAACTTTGTAATTGTACTTGGAAACTTCATCACCTGTAAAATTGCGTAAAGCTCAAGATTCTCAACCAAGTAATCAAACGAAAAATCTGAACATGCTTCGCCTATTTTCCATCTTAGCTATAAGCATCCGAGCATCACTATCGCCTATATAACAATTCACACTCCTAAAAAGTTCTTAAAGTCAACAACTGTACCATGAACAAGCAATACGATCCCTTCGCATCACCAACAAGTGATGAGCTCGCTGCACCTATATTCACGCCGCAGCTTTAATAATAAACAATCGTCAAAGATATGTTAACCGCTTTTCGCCTTTTGACAAATGCTTATATTCTTTACGCTCAAGCTCATGGTTATGTATACTATCAAAACAAATCAACTTATACTTTGAAGAACCAGAATCAACTCAAACATCACACGTGCTTTGCAACCCGTGATATGAAGGTTCGAACTTCTCTTCTCGCTTGTCACTATTCTCTAAATCTAGTGTGTCTACATGAATTCCTTAGGACAACCTTCCCTATTACACACTAGATACTTTTGCTTTACAATACCACCCTAAACCTTTCTCGACATGATTTCTAACCACAAACCCTCGCTTTGAAGCATATTTCATATACGCACTAATGCACTCATCAACCGAATTAAAACATTGCCCTTAGCTAGTAAAACATCGACCGAACTTTAGGAATATAATAAACTGCTCCACCAGAGTATCAAAATTAGAGTGAGTAGAGAATGATTCAGAGTTTTCAAAGCATCTCAGCTCAAAAACAAAAAGTACAAAATAAAAACATCGATCAAGTAAAATGTGGTATCACATGATATCACATGTGATATCATATGTGATATCACATGTGATATATCATATGTGATATCACATATGATATCATGATGTGATATCACATATGATATCACATGTGATGCAAAATAAAAAGTGCTTAACAAAACATAACTAATAGCTTGTTCAAAAGCTTAAACTACTTAATTCAATCAAAGCATAAACTAATAGCTTATTCAAAGCTTAATATGCTTAATTCATCAAAAACTAATTAATGTTTTAATTTGAATATAAACATAACTAATCGCTTATTCGAGGATTAAAATGATTAACACCTTATCCATCTCCTACACGTAACACAAAACTAACAGCTTTAGATCAATCTAAAGCTAATAATAGCTTATTAATGTTTTCAAATTAACTTAAAACCGCTTAATTCAATCTAAAACTAAATTAAAACCGCTTAATTCAATATAAACATAACTAAATAGCTTATTCACATATTAAACCTTATTCAAACGTAAAACAATAAAAACAAAATTAAACGATCTTACTCTTAATAGTCATGATTCATCACCGTGTTCATAAGCTACAATCTCCTCCGTATACTTAGCGTAAACATCATCACTAACAACAACATCTTCGATGCGCATTCGCATGTAAACATCATCACTAATGCTTATAGAAGAAGAAGGATCAAAGAGGAACGATCGATTCATTAATAGTAAGAAGGATCAAGAAATCAAGAATTTGGAATCAAATCCATGAAAGAATGATTAATTGATAACGAATTAGTAATAACCATGAAGAAGATGCGTTAATCGATGAAGAATCGAGAGAATAGATAAACACACACTTTGTGTGTGTGAAAATTAGATAACGCTTAATAGAAAGAAACATAAAAATTCTTTATATTGACTAAAATACCTCGCAAGGTAAAAATCGATTTAATCTAAGCCATTAGATCAAAATGAATGAAAGGTGGGATTGGTCCCTTGGTATGTAGATAAAGTTTTGTCCCTAAATGATCTTTTTTATTGCATAGAATACAATTACAAATGTACAATTTACCTCTTATATAAGAATGTACTCTGTAAATAGGACAAAGGTGAGAGTATTTGTATTTGGACAAGGTGAGAGTATCTTAGCACTTTCATTTTACCACTTCATAATCAATTTGGTGCAAGCAGATCCCGTAAATAGAAGCACGTAATGTTACAAAATAAGAAACTAGTTTAACTAGTCAGTGGTAGGAGTCGATTACTAAAGAGTCGAGTCTAAAATACATTTATGTGTTTTGTCTATTGTACCGTTTTACATCCTTGTGGATTTCTTTGGCACACAAACATCCCCATGTTAGGAAAGTTAGCAACTATACATCCCTCCGTTAGTAAAGTCAGCCACCATACATCAATGAGGACTAATGGTGCAAATTATTTATGAGTTATTCTAACGCGAGAGAAACTGTTAGGATTGATAAAATCCTGTAGTTAAAGAGTCGGTCACCTCAAGTATATGTATTCTTTAGTAAGCTCGTAGTCGTAGTTATTTAGTGTTAGTAAGTAGATTGTTGGCAACACCGTGGAGGACGGACGGTCTTTACCCATCAGATGCCTGATCCATGCCCCATAGGAGGCGGTCTTGTAAGAACTTAGAATACCCTTTGCCTAGCAAGGCAAAGGGTTGGAGCTTATAATATCATTTTTCTTTGTTTACTAAAGTTCCCAACTCTCTTCCACTTTCTCTAGAACATCAAACCATTCGACCCATATTGTGTTATGTGATGTGTTTATGAAAACCAATATGTTACAATTGGTATCAAGAGCCATGGTTTGATCACTCATCTTTCATGTTCTTGGATTTCTAGTGGTTTTCATAAGGTTTTTGGGTTTGAATGAGTTTAGAGTAGTTTTCATCATTTGGATCATTTCTTGTGTTAAAGTTTGAATTTTGATAGTACTTTTGTGTTTAGAATCATTATAAGTGTTTAGGTATTGGTTTGGAAGGCTTGAATCATCGTGGTTTGATTGTTTTTGGATTGAAAACTGTTTGTTTTTGAAAGTTTCATGTATGCGATTCGAGTCTCGAATACGCTTTCTTATGCGACGGTCCCAAAACTATGCGATTTGTCTCATTAATGAACGCTTGTTGAAGCGGTTT